>VDFB02137365.1:5388214-5624262 GCA_007258455.2 Sequoia sempervirens | reverse complement strand
AAAAGTCCCAAATCAGCGAGGAGGGCTTCCCAGGGGGTTTGTCAATTTTCTAGCACGTGGGTTTGGTGCCCAATTTCATGTTCTACAATTTATGTCTTTCTAATGATTTGTTCATTCAATTAAATATCTCAAAATCACAAAATGAAGCTTGGGACAGGCAAACAGATGGCCTACCTCAAACACACTATGTGGGGGGACGTGGGATCCACCTGTGGTCGATGGAATGATGTTGAGGGTGATAATCGTGACGATGTCGAAGACGGTGGGCTCCAAATGATAGCTTGTCAAATTCACTGCAATCCTATGAAATGAAAATGACCAGCTGGATTGGGAATTTTATACTCCTAACCGCCATGAATGATCACATTTATTGCAAGTACACTGGGGAAAAAGTTGGTGGATTTGAAAATAGGTCAGTGGCGGCGACGCGAGAACCGGGGCCCGACAGCCGGGGAGGCCCAAAAAAATAGCCATTTTAAGTTTTTCACTCAGTCGAACGGCGACGACAGGAAATAGTTTGGGGCCTAGAGGGCAGGATGCCTCCAGAGATCCACCGTCAGGGATGGCGGGACCATCACATAATTTCGAACATGGAATTCCAGATGGTTAGGCCCGGAATGACCGATGGCAGGCAGGTAGCTTACAGACTTCGGACGACGAAAAGGCCGGTGGGACTCGGGGGGTGGGATGTCGTAGGGAGTCCACCATCGCGGATGGCCAAACATAGACGAAACCCCAAAGGTAGACCTCTGGGGCCCGAGGCCCGGAGGGTGGGGCGCCGCCCAAGGAAAATTTCAACAAGCTCACAGACAGTGGATGGAGACTTAGACCCCGAGGTATGGAAGGATGCCCAATGAATGCTGCCGAGAATGGAAATTCTAGCGTAGAAACCCGGAAACAAAATTCCAAACGGCCGGGCCCGATAGGGCCCAGGGCCGTTTGTAGGACCAAATTGTCAGAGGGACCCCACGAGGCCCTGGAACATAGCAAAATCAAAAAAGGGGAGGCACGGTCAATTTATGATGGGACTTTGAGGCAACATCGACCATCTGAGACATCAAAAAAGGAGGCACGTAAAATGAGGTGGTGATAAAAATGACCCGACAAGGTGAAAGAAAAGAGGGTCCCCATTCCGGACAGGGCGTGTGTGCTAAGGACCAGAATCTCTGGTTTTGCAGACCAGGAGTGGCTTCTAAAGATGAATCTGGGAGGACAAGATCCTTAATTGAGTAAACTTACAGGACATCTCAGAAGTGTGTGTGTAGTGAGTTCATTCCTTTCCTCAAGACAGTGACCAGGGTTACCAATTCAACCAAGCGAGCTACATAAATTGTCTAACACCAAAAGTAACCTAGACATTGCTTCGCTGCCAATCAGGCATCTATAGCCCCAACAGAGTTATCGCTACAATCTCATGGATATTGCTCTACTGCCGGCCGGGCGTCCATAGCCCCGGCAGAGTTATCCGAATACCCATACAGTCATTTATTTCCTTTTTTTAGAATTCCCTTTTTTTTCTCTTTTGCTCTGATATTTCACATCTCTTTTATCATTTAGTTCGACCGGGTAGGCATTGAAGCCTACAATGGGTTTGAGACTGCAGTGGTCACTAGAGCAGACTTGAGATTTTTCACTTACTGGGGTGACATAACAACCATGGTACGGTCCTTTAGAGATTATTATTATGTGCTTTGTGCGGGATCCGAGATGTATGTAAGAAGATCTAGCCAAGGGTCAAGTTCTAAGTAGAATTCAAGCAAGGAAATCCTTCACAGGCAGCTTTCAAAGACCAATAATTGAGAGTGAATGTTTAGCCAAAGAACACAAAGAATGGATAGCAAAGTGAACCAATTGTCAAGCAAGTATGGCCACCGCAAAGGAGCGGGGAACAACTTTTGAAACAAAACTACTGGGAGGGATAAAACAAAAGAGTGACGTAAACAAAACATAAGCAAGCCAGAAATCAAACTACCCTAACCTATGTACAAGTATTTACAATGAAGAGCTCGAACGAGCTCAAGCCTGGAAGTAATGCTTCAGGTACTACCCGTTGACCAGCAACAGTATGTTCTCACCAGTCAAGGTTTTTAAGCGGAAGGCATTATCTCCCAAAATCTCAGCTATTTGAAAGGGGCCAAGCCAAAGCTTGTCGAATTTGTTGTGTCCCCCTTTCTTTTCATGGGCCTTGTCCCAATACAGGACCAAGTTTGCAATTCTAAAGGCCTTGATCTTGGCTTGGCGGTCAAACCATCTCTGAACTACGCCCTGATGTTTGGCAAAATTTTCTATTGCACGGTTTTGGACTTCCTCTAAATGTAAGAGTTCAGCTAACCGAGTTTCCCTACGATCTCCTCCTTCATAAAAATCGTTGATGAACTAAAGGGTAGGAATCTTCAGATGGATGGGAAATATAGTTTTTAGGCCATAGACAAGGTGGAACGGGGAATCGCCAAGGGTAGTCTTGTGGCGAGTGCAATCAACCCAAAGGGCGAAATGGAGCTAGGTATGCCAGTCCTTAGGATTCCTATCTAGCAGGTTCTTGATCACAATAATCAGGTTTTTATTCATGGACTCGGCAAGGCCATTGCCCTGAGGGTAGTAATTAGATGAGAATTTAAGGGCAATCCCATAGTCAAACACTCAACTAGCAAATTTCAACAAAGCAAATGCAGGTCCATTATCACATACCAAAGCATATGGACAACCAAAGTGATTTAAAATAAATTTTTCTAGGAAATTAGTAATTACTTCAGTTGTGCATTGCTTACATACTATTGCTTTTGTCCATCTAGTACAGTAATCAGTAGCGGTAAGAATGTACCTGTGTCCCGTAGACAATGGAGGGCTTACCGGACCAATGAAGTCGAGACCCCATTGCGCAAACGACCTTACCTTCAGCATAGGTTGTAGTGGGACATCAACATTATTCTCCCTGGTGGCAGCGGTTTGACATATGTGACATGAATGAACGTGGCAATGGGAATCCTTGAAGATGGTTGGCCAATAATACCCTGCCCTCAATATCTGATGTGTCGTGGAAGAACCAGAGCCATGATCCATGCCAAATTTGTTATGAAACTCTTTTAAGATTCGATCTGCTTCTTCCTTGCCAAGGCATCTCAAATAAATGCCTCAATGATTCTTCTTGTAGAGAATGGAACCTTGCAGCATGTAGCCATTACTTTTCAATCTCAGGGCCTGCTTTTGGACTCCTTGCAGGTGTGGCAGACACTTATGGTTTAGTAGATAGTAAACAACATTCTGGTATCACTCTCCAGGGGAGACATCTTCAAGCTGGTACTGCTGTATAGTGAGTTTGGGTCTAGCTTCTACTGCTGTTTTAGCAATTATGCGGGTGAGTGTCTGCCCTCTCACTAGCTTCATTGATTGGATCTTCATGTCATACTCTTGGAGTAGGGTGACCCACTTAGCCCTTCGTTCACCCAATTCATTTTGCATGAGCAATTTTTTTACTGTTGGGTCGGGGACAATGGCAAGCACCTTATTGTGTAGGATATAGTGTCTAAATTTCTTCACCCCTCTGACAAGAGCATATGCCTGTTTTTCAATGTTGTGAAATCACAATTTAGCATCTTTGAGGGGGGCACTCATAAAAGTGATCAGATGCTCATTTCCTTCATCATCCTTTTGGGTCAACATGCTAGCACATGAATACTATGAAACAAATGAGTAGATGTAGAACGGCTTCAGATAACCTGGGCTAACTAACACAGGTGCCTCAGTGATGGCCCGTTTGATTTCTTCAAAGGATTGTTTGGCATCGGGTGTCCATTCAATTTTGACGTCCTATTTGAGCATGGCATTAAGAGGTTTAACGATTTCCATGAAACCTGTGATGAATTTCCAGACAAAGTTGATCTTTCCAAAGAAATATTTTAATTCTTTCTTGCTTCTTGGGGGCTGAATTTTGAGTAAGGACTCGATGCACTCAAGATCTATTGAGATTCCCTACTCTGAAATGATATGCCTGAGCAATCTGCCTTCAGTCACTCCAAAAAATCACTTCTTGGGGTTGAGAGAAACCCCAAACTCCCTGCATCTCTGAAATACCTTACATAAATCAGAGATGTGATTGCCCCGCCTTTTAGAGAATACGATCAAATCATCCATGTAGATGATTATGCACTTACCAATTAGGTCCTTGAAGGCGATATCCATGGCGTGTTGGAAGGTGGCATTAGCATTGATGAGCCTGAAAGACATTCTTCTGTATGCAAACATTCCCCATTTCGTGGTGAACACCATCTTGTGACGATCCTCGTACTGCACCATTACCTAGTTATATCTGGAGTATCCATCAAGGAAAGACATCATCTGGGAGCCATTGACGATCTGCAACACCTCATCCAATGAAGGCACTAGATAGTTGTCTTTCTCCAAGGCGTGGTTCAGATTGCGAAAATCTACACACAATCTAATCTCCCCATTCTTTTTCCTGACCGGGACCAAGTTGGCCACCCACGTGAAGTTCCTGACTAGAAAAATGATTCTTGCTAAGAGCAACTTTTGCACCTCCTTGTAAACAATAGGTTCCAGCAAGGCATTGATAGGGTGCTGCCGCTGGCGGAATGGCCTCACTTCTATCTTAAGAGGGATGGTATGTGTAATGACAGAAGTGTCATAAGTTTTTAAATCTGCATAGCTCAATGCCACCACATCATAGTACCTTCGCAATGCATCCATGATCCCCTTCTTTTCCTCTGGCGTGCAGACCTTGCCGATAAAAACATTCCTGATCCCCTCAGTTGTCCCAAGGTTGTGAGCATTGCACTGGTTGCTTATGGCCTCATTTTTTGTTTGCTGATCCTGATCTCTGATCTGGTCTAAGTCAAATATGCATTCCAACTGAACCATACCCCTGGGGATTGTATTAGTTTTGAGGTTAATAACCCCCTTTATGTCTAGTTCAGCTTCCTGTGGATCAGCTTCATCAATTATCTGGGCTACGAAAACATCATAACTTATGATGAATTGAAGGATGTGCTTGTCATCATTGAAGACTTGCAAGTGGGTAACATTATCTAGGATAGATGGCGTGGACGTTACCTCAACAGTGAATTCCTTGAGCCTAGACAAAGAGAGGGGTTGTAGAGTGTCGGCTGCTTTAGCCAAGGCATCAGCTGTGTGATTCTGAGCACAAGGGATCAATTATATATTGAATGCATCTAAGCCCTCCAAGAGATCCCAAACCCTATGCCTATAGTTTGTAAGTCTTCGATCATGACAGGAATACAACTTCTTGACCTATTTGACCACGAGCTCGGAATCCCTGAAAACTTACAGTATTTTTACATTTTTCTTTAAGGCCACGAGAAGGCCAAAGACTAAGGCCTCGTATTCTGCTACTTTGTTGGTGCAATAAAACTGCAATTGGATGTCAGCGAGAAATTTCTTACCTGTTCGAATGATGAGTTCGAATCCAGCTCTAGCTCCTTGCCTAGACCTTGATCCATCAAATTAGAGTGTCCAACACGCGGAGGATTCCTTTTCTTTGAGTCTGATCAAGCTTCTGTTCCCTTTCATCTAGGTGGCTGGCCTTGTGACCTTAGGAGAATTTTTTGGTTCGATGCAATGATCAACAGGTGGTTCTACTGGTGCCTCCTTTAGTATTTCCATCTGAGGAGTAGCTATTTTTTTAACATGTGCAACTGCTGCTTAGCACAAGCAACAATCAAACTTGGATTGTGCAGCATTGTGAACCCTGCACTAGTTGGGCAATAGGAGGTCCTATAAATTCATTCGGGCCCCTAGACTGAGCTGATCCCTTGTGCACTTTTCAATGAATTCCTGGAAACTACTGAGTAGTCCCCAGTCATTGCCCTTATCAAGTTCATCATCGGTTTCTATCAACACTTCTATGTCTGGGGGAATTCATGTAGAATCGGTCAAGGGACTACACAACACCAGTAACACTTCGTCTACACATCCCTCCTGAAACCCAACCTCCTTTTGGTTGGTGAAAAGGTAATAATTCTCTAAGTCGGTCTCGGCAAACAGCACCTCATTGAGATTATTGTATTTCGTGATCATGTACTTCATACGGGGTTCACGGTCAATGCAGATCTGATTTGGAAGCCCCTTCCATGGTATCCACATGTGAGAAAGGTCTGTGGTAGTGTATCCATTCAGTGCCTTGGTGAATTCCCTTCCCAAGATGATTCCATATCCATCAGGAATGTCAGCCACTTAAATATCGATGATTTGTTGTATCTGCGGGTCTATAGCAATCTGCATTGGGATACAGTTTATTTCACCCACGATGTTGATCTATGTTTTGTCCAGATGGGTCACCTTCCTCTTTGAAGGCGTGGGGGTGATGCCAAGAGCCTTGCATACTGCCAAGAGCATGACATTGGCAGATGCTCCTGAATTGAGTAGGTAGTTATGTAGGTTCTTCCCAAAGATCCTAATGGTGGTCAGGAAAGGGGGAGTTTCTGGTCTCCCTTGAAAGATACCCATAGGCATGTCCATATGAGCTATCTGACCTTTGTTCTTTTTATGGCCCATATCCCTGGTCTGCCTAAATAGTTGGTCCTTGGAAAGTTGTCTATTAGCCCTTTTTGGCTTCTTTTCAATTTGTCTACTTGTTGACTGATTCATGGGAACATCCTGCCTTTTCCCAATATTCTCTTGTATCTCTAGTTCTTTCTTAGGCTCTTCAAATGTAACCCTGTTAGCTAGGGTTTCTTGTGTTGTACTAGGGGATGGAGTCTCATTAAGAACCCTAAAGAAGGCATGCCTTATAGCAGGGACTTTGAGTAATTCGAAGGTTGACAAGCTAATTTTTACCTTCTTGAACTCTTTTGCCACATATTCACCCATTTGCTCAATTTTTGAGCTAAAAGCTTGGTCTATAGCAGAACTAGGAAGTTGGGCCTTCGTTTGTTCAGGCGGCTTTTGGGATTGGCCTTGAGGTTGATTTTATGACTGGTTTTGAGATCCATTCTTGTTGAGGTACTGGTTGGGTATATGAGGAAGCCCAGGGTTATTACTGGCATTTGGATCAGGCGGAGTGACAAAATTATTTGGTGGGTTAGAAGTTGTAAAGGGTCCACCCGCTTGTCTATTCCTAAGGAAGTAGGGAGTCGACTGTTGATGGAACATGTAGACCTCATCTATAAATGGTTCTTCTTCATCTATCAGACCATTATCTACTAAATCAAAGAGCTGAGCCAAGGTTTGTTCATTACTTACCTCTTGCACTTCTTCATCCTCAATAGGAGCAGGCTCGACTTTGGGCTCGTTGCAATCACCTCGTGAGAATGGCGCTTGATTAACCATGAGACAGGAGGAATCGTATGGCTCGGATGGAACGATGTCCCTGTAGCTAGCATTGTCTACTGCATTCTACACTTCAACCTGGAATATTTCAGCAGTTGTTTGGAACTTGGGGCAATCCAACTCGGAATGTCTACTGCTTTTGTGGATTCGACACCATTCAGCCAATGCTACCTCGACAAGGTATACACCGCTGGTCATTTTTTTGTTGCTTGTCGGTTGATCACAAAGCGTAGGGACACCACCATTATTGGTCCTAGTGTTCCACATGCAATTTTGCCTCTGAGAGAGTCTATTTTCTACATTTTGATTGACAGTTTTCCCCCTATCATAGTTCTTCCTGGAGGAAGTGCCTACTTCCCGATTATCCCTGATGTCCCTATTGTCTCAGCTATCCCAGTTGAGATTGGCCTGGAAATTGTGCTAGGAGGCCTGTAACTGGTTATTCTGGTTCTTTAGGTGCATCATTTTCATGGACATTTTCTTGATCATTTCGGTCAGTTCTTCTAATTTATCTTTCTTAGTCGCGCTTCCAGGTGACAGGGCCAGATTTTGGAGAAAAGCGGGTGGGGCTGCCGGCTGATTTTGATAGGCTAGAGGAAACTCTAGTCCCGATAGGTACAATGGTGCCTCGGGCTCTTGGAAATACGCCTGCTATTGTGGAGCAGCCTGAGAATAGTTATACTGCTGTTGAGGCTACAAATAAGAAGGTGCGTGAGGTACATAATTCAATGGCTGCCCTGAATGTGGTGCTATAGGCAATTGAAGTACTTGGTTCATAAGAGGGGTTTGATGAGCAAATGCCTGATTAAGCCCCTGAATCTGCATCAGGTAGGCTACCGGCCCCAAAGAAGGTAGCGAGCTGGAGATATTCTGCCCCAAGTCCGCACTGGCAACAACAGCCTCCGCATAGGCAGTCACCAGGGTAGTGAGCGGTGGGTGCATCCTTTTCACCAAGGCTGACGTGAGGTTGTAAGCACCACATAATAGACTAGGAGAGCCACCACATCATTATGGAGGTACGGGTCCTGAAGCCTTATGTAGGCCTGATGAAAGCGGTCGTTGAAGGAATTGATAGGTTTGTTGACTTCCTTCCTGATAGACATGAACTATTGGTAAAGCTCTGAAGGGCTGATGGGGATCTTGTATTTCTGTAAGAAGGCATTCTTCATTAGATTTCATGATATAATGGACCCCCTCGGCAGGTTGATGTACCAATAGAAGGCCTCTTCCCCCAACGAATGCAGAAAAATGCGGCATACAATGTCCTCATGGTCAAATTGCATTTCGGTGATCGCTGTCTCAAATATTTTGATATGCTCCTTAGTTGTTCTTTGTAAGTCACACGGATGAAACTTTGAACAAAAGCCCTCCAGATTCTTGGGAATATCATTGTAGGCAACGAAATGTATCGGTGAAGGGTTATGTGCTAACCAAGCCATGGAGGGTGGCAGAGGTGGTGTTTGTTGTTGGAAAACAAGAATTTGGGGCTATATTTGTAACACAACAGCAATCTAAGGCTGCACTTGAGCTATGGCTAACTGGACTATGCCCCGGGTTGGAAGGGCCGAGAGAGGAGAAATCCCCTGGCTATCAGAGATAGGAGGTGCAAATGCAGTTTGAGATGGGTGGGTGGAAGACGAAGGCCAACCAAATGAAAGTGAGGGTGAGATGGAGGCAGATGGAACAGAGGAAGAGGAAGAGGCAACACTACTTCCTTGAGCTCGCTTTGCCCTCATAAGGGGCTGTAATTCTTTAAATTCTCCCTTATTTGGCGTTGACTGTAGAACTCTTTGAAATCTTTCCAGGAAGAATGATCCGATTCGATCCAGCTTCACCTTTATTCCTTAACTTGGTATTTCCAACGTGTCAGCCCTCCCTCTAGCGCCAGTTCTATTGATGGTGTTTTTATGCACTTATCAACACAGGCAGTGCGTAGGTGCACTACCTCTTTTGAAAGACAATCTTCCACGATCGGATTGCAAAACACTATCCCAAGGTCTTTTGGATGTCAGGTCTTGATAGTGCTTAGATACCTCAGTAGTTTCATGTAATTTGCTAGAATGACAAGGCAATCTTACATAGGAAATACAAAGCATGGATACAAAGCATGGAAGTTGGATTTTGAAATGGGGTTCTTAGGATGAAAAGCTATCATGTGTTGGCTGTAAGTTCAAATAGCAGTCTTGGACTCCATTTTGTTGTTGGATTTGGCTTTACAATGCGCAATGAACTTTAGCATAGGTCAGTCATTAAAAAAAAAAAGGTGAGGAAGGGGGAAAGTTCCTAAGTCTGCAACTAACTATGAATAGTAACAATAGAGTTCCTGCAATAGAAAAATTTTCAAAACAATATCCCACTTAACCAGGGATTTCACAGTATCATGAAAATTGTGTTATCTTCTAAGGTCTACAGATATTTGATCCTTCATCCACCACATACATGCATGAATCAAAGATAAAGGTTTCATAGCAGCTTTGAAATCAAGTCTAGGCTAACTTTGCATAGCTATCTACCATCAGCAAATAGCAAAAAGTATGGACAAAGAAATCATCAACATGGTAGGAATTTCATAATCACCAAACAGCATGTATAAAATCTACCCAAAGAAAGAAAATAGCTAACTAGAATAGTAGTAAAATTTAAACCAAACATCTAACATTGGAGATTGAATCAAGTAACATGAGAGAAACCAAGAAAATACACCAAGTCAATGTTTTTTTTTATAAATTTCTATAGCATGCCTTTACAACAACTCAACTTTCTTTTTGAAAATGAGAAGAGTGCCCTATTTATTTTTTTCCAAAAGTTAAATGAATGACCAAGATTCATTCTTATTATGCGGCCAAGATTCATTACAAAATAGGGTTTCACCTACCCCCCAATATTCAGCAATTTAAAATACATATTTTGTCTTTATCCTATTTTATCTTCTTGCTGATAGCACTGTAGCTCTTTTATCATTTAGCATATTATTGTTTCTTGTTGTAGCTACTCTTCAGAAAGCTCTTCATCTTTGGCAGGGCTATCTTCTTGTTCCCTAGAAGATGTGTATTCGATGAACATGAGGATGACCTCCTAGAGTTTATCTATTTTGAGGACTTCGCATCGCAACACCTGGTAGCTCCACTCCTTTGCATTTTCTTCCAAGCTTTTCCAATCTTCATCATATTTTCAGCCTTGGTCTCTGAACAGTTCTGATTGGTCGAAGGCGCAGGCAACAAAACTTAGGAATCCTATTGTGATGTCTCTAGCCATCCCATCCTTCATCTTCTCCTTGAAGTAGGGTTTTATCTTCTCCAGATCCATTTGCACAGTGGGCATATCATAGCCCGTCATCAGCTTAAGATATCGGGCACATTCCGCCTAGATTTCCTTGATCCACTCAATATCTAGATCCACCCTGCTTAAGATTCACTCCAACCTCTCCTTTCGATTGTCGAAGTCTTGATGCCATATGTCCATCAGCCAGTGATCTTCTTTCTTAAATGTGAGCTTCTTCTCCCATGTGGCTTCATGCAATTGAAGGATGGCTTTGATCCTTGGGAAGGTGGAGTTGTAGGCTGTGGGGAAATTGGTGTAGAGCTTCTTTGTGCTCTCTAGAGACTGTATCAAGTCCAAAAACTTGTTGGCTGTCCACACAGCCTAACTAGTTCCCATGTTCCCGACGTATGAGACTTGTTGGAACAGTCCTCGATGGTCTTCTCCAAGTTCTTTCTTCTTTCCATTTTGTCGATCTGCTCTTTGGAGAGTAGCTGAGGGGTAGCTGTGGAGGTGGTAGGCAGGTTGTCTACTGAAGACCATTGTTGTATATAATCTATTAATGCTGCAACCTGCACCTTGAGCTCATCCTTGGAGATTTTTTCCTACTTTATCAGGTGCACCACTGTGGCCACCGACTCCTCAAGGTGCTCGACCTTCTGCTCTCTAGTTGCAGTTCCCAAGTCAATGGTAGAGATGTTATAGCTTACCCCAACTTGGCCCATGGTGGGCATTATGATTTGTTCCACTTGGGAGCCAGAAGCATCTATGGTTAGTTTGGATTGGACCTTGGGCTTCTTCTCCTTCTTTGTTGTGATTTGGGTTCAATCCAAGATGGCCTCCAACCTCGCCCTTGGGTCCTTCAGCACTGGGGTCTTTCTTTTGATCTTCTTCTCTAACCACTCGAGCACAGCAAACTTCCCTTTGGGTGAATCACGGCTACCCTCGCCCTTCTCAGTCAAGGGCAAGATTTTCGCTTCTTTTTCCTTTTGGGGTTCTCCTTTCTTTTTGGCAGCATCTTCCTCCTCCTCATCGGAGTCATGAACGAACATGATGCGCTTGACAGGCAGCCTAATGGATGGTTTCCAGATGGGACTCTCTTCTTTTGCTGCTTCTTCTTCTTTCTTCTCCTCAGCACCCTCAGCTTTGGGGCCTTTGATAACATGGGTTTCAGCCTTAGTCAAATCCTTTATCTGCTATTCTTCTAGTGGCTGCCCCTCTTCACCATGGGGTGACCCTTCTACCTCTGCCCCAATATCCTTCAATTTTTGTGCCATTTCCTCCTCAAGGTCATCATCGAATGTTTGAATGATTACCTTAGCATCAGAGCCGTCCTCCTCATCCCCACTCACAGAAGAGCTCGTCTCCTCCTCCTCATAAACCACCCTGTCGATGGTTTGGTGCTCGTACTTTGGGTGTTCATGATACTCATCAACTTCCTCCTCTATAGACTTCGAGGCTTTATGTTCTCGCTCCTCCAACTCCTTTGAGATTTGCATTGTGGCCTCCATAGCTAGTGGCCTTGTCGGCAGTTGTGAAGATTGAGCAGTTGCAAGGATCCATTAAGATCTAGGAGAGCTCTAGAGAAAGGTTTTGCATATGCCTTGTAAGAGCCCAAGCATAGTGGTAATAGGAATAGGTGATGTTATGGTTGCCAGAGGAAGTGATGTGATTGGTGACATAGTAGTAGAGGAGGGGGGAGAAGTCACAGCAGAAGATGAGTCAATGACTATTACTGACTCTGCCGGAGGTGAAGGGGCAAGATGGACAGGAATGTCCACTGCCAGCGAAGATGTGGTGACCATAGCCAAGGAGGTGGATAGTGCCACAAGAGGGGCAGGGAGAGGCAATGGAGGCTGTAATTCTATCGTACGCACTGCTTGTTTAAGCCTTTTGGGGGATGAGTCTCCTATTTCTTTCCTTGTATGGGCCTTAGAGTCTGGGGACTACCCGGTCTCTGTTCCTTTTTTTTCTAGGACCTGGTGATGGGAGGAGGCTTGGAGGTCCCACCAGTTGACGTGGTGGCAGCAACATCCTCCGTGGTACTCGGCTCGCTCTTGAGCCCTTCATAAGTCAGGACCACTCCCTGCTGCTTTAGATGAGCCACCAGCCCATCGATCCACTCCTTGGTACAAGGTAAGATCAGTTGGGTTATGGTGTCTAGGTCATCGACCTCCTGTTCATCCCAACCAATTGAGGGTATTGGCAGGTTGGCAACCACAAGGTACCTCGGATGCATGATTGTGGACTTGTCCTCCTCGACCTGGTCTGGTACCAGAAATGGTTGCACTCTTTTCAAGAACTACACAGTCATGCGCATGTAGTTCCTTGCATGCACTTCTTTGTCATCTTGGCAGTCAGCCTAGAAGTCCTCAATGTGATGGAGATGGGCATATGCTGGCCCCAACGATTTCCTGATGTGGCCATGTGGATCCATCCATGGGCGAGTGGTGTGCAGGTCGAAATGGTACTCCTTGAGCTCCTTCTCAGAGTTACCAGCACATTGGGAGGTCTATAATCGGTACATGCCCTGGCAAAGGGTCATGGGATAGGAGATCACTGCTATATGCTTGTTGCTAAAGATTGTCTAGAGGTGCTGGAGCTACCGAGAAAGCTCTAGGAGGATGATTTTGTCATTAGAGTACCGAGACAATCTATTCAGCCTTTCGATGAAGCCCTGGGCTCGGATGTATGTAAACTTCAGATACTAGATATAGAGGAAGGCGTATTGCTTCAGAAGTGCTTTGGCGCTGTGGGAGACCCTCCTCTCGAAGTCTTCAGTGATCAATCTGATGATATGGCCAATGAAGGCGTCATTTACCCTGTAGTAATCTCTTTTGAAGTTGCGGTACTAGAGCTGCGAATACTTATCAAATGGTTTGAGTCCTTACTTCTACCCCTGATCGGGTGCCACAAACAACCCGTTATACTGCCTTTGATCAACCAAAGAATAGACGAGGTAGGAGGTCATGTAGAATTTGGAACTCTTTTTTACATTGACAAACTGCTCATAGAAGCAGTTGCTTATGATTCCTCCCCAATAGAATGAAACCTTGGTTGTGACATCCTCATTTCCACATAGGATCTGCTCGATGAAATAGGCCATCCATTCCTAGAAGTAGGAGGTCGTTGGAAGACCCATAAACCTGCTCAAAATGGTTACCAGGTCATGGTAATCATCATGGAAATCACTACGGAAAAGCTCCTGAGGAACCTTCACAGTGATGCCCCGTCTTTCCTTAAGCCAATGTAGGTTTATTGACTTCTTGCATCCTATCAGATTATCATCCCACGCCGCTTGGCACTCTTCTAATGTGGGGACCTCCATTTGTTGGAATGTGGGAATGTGGAAGGTCTTGGTGATCCCTTCCGGTGATATGTCAGCAAAAATGTTGCCCTCCTTATCAACAATTGTTCTGGTATCGGTTTGGTATGCTTCTCGGCAAGCCATGACTAATTTGGGCGCCACAAGGGATGGAGGGAATCCGGCAGCCTTAGCTATTCCACTCTGCCTTATCAATCTAGCATTTTTTATTGTCGGGTTGACCCTGACTCGCTGCATGAATTCATCTATATCTACCTAGCCAAAGTGTCGGTGATTTCCTTCCAATCTGTTGTGACCTTTGAGTGGAGCAGCTCGCCCTAGAATTGGTACTTCATTTGGTGCTTGTCTTCTTTCCCTTGAGGGGTCCTTCCTGACTTTTTTCTCTTGTCCCCTTTAGTAGATGCCCCTGAAGTTCCTACACCCGATTCCATATATTCTACAAGCAAGGGCAAAGTCAGTAAAATGGGTCACGAAAGCATTCATGTTAGTCCATATCTCAAAAACAATATTCATTTCAAATAATCAATCAAGCATATCATGAAGTTTCATTTCAAGACGTTAATGATTTTTGATTAAAGGCATTTGGACAGTCTAGGCCTGGAGGGTCAGACTTCCCTTGCAAAAATGTTGTTTAGAAGGGAAAACATGGCGGAAGGCCCCCGAAGACCCCCTTTGGTCAAATTTTAATATGTCAAGAAGTTCATGATGAAGAGGACCAAAATTCAGGATGTGGGTTAAAGTTAGATTCTAGATTTGGGATCGTTTGGATGGATTTAGGAGAGCTCGGAGGTCTCAAGCCAGAAAGCCATCAGAAGATAGCAGTTTGGGATGGTAGAGTCAACACGAAAATTTGAAGGTAGAAATCTAGGGTCTGAGGCCTAGAGGGCCAAAGCGCGACCGGCAATATGCAATTTCATCTCTAAGCACTCAGGCCGGTGGCACCAAAAAGGCGCCTGGACTTCACCATTTTGAGAAGGAAAACATCGGACGGAAGTCCAGGGTGGGAAGTCCGACAGGGAAAGTCTAGTAGCATGCATTTGCTTTTGAGCTCAGCGGCGATCGGCAGGGCGGAGCCCTTAGGTTAGGATGTTGGGCGGGGTTTTTGTTTAGCCATGGCGACCGAGGACAGGAGTCCCAGGAAACAGAGCCTGGTGAGCAGAAGGCCGTTTAAGAGTTTCAACGAGATCCCATAGCAAACGGTGCTTCAGGGCCCAGCAATCGGAAGGTTAGAGTGAAATTTTCTCGACGACGGGAGAGCGGTGAAATTTTGAGGATGGAAGTCCAGACACAGGAGCCCGAGAGGTCCCAAGGACGCAGATGCGAAGACTAGCCAACAGTGGGGCAGAGGGTGGGGTCCGAAGCACGGATGGGATCAATGAGTTTGCCGTGAGATCGGAGGAAAAATGAAACCAGGACATCGGCATTTGGAGCGAAGAGTTGAAGGATGTGTGAATTAAACTGCGAGAGGTCGATAGCGACAGAATGTGGAGTTCAGGTTGGGACACCAGAGAACCCCCGGGGCGGCAACAAAACACATGAGGAACCTAAAATGGAATGCACGCATACGCCGTCACCCAAAGGACAACAACACAATAATTACCACACAATTTTTTTTTTAAAATGCACATAACATACATGTAATACACATCAAGTCATAACATGAATTTCATTTAAATAGATTCATTAACACATACATCCCTTGGGGTACACGAGGAGTCATTACGCGACTTAGATCCATATAGCAACCATAAAGAATAAAATCTAAAGATATAAAGTAAACAATAACAACTATAACACATACATGAAAAATTCATTGATAAGAAGCCATCTGAAAACATAAATACAACATATACATGATTAACTTAACACATTAAATAACAATCACCATGGCCAATATCCATACAAGGTTTAATGTTACATTACATTACAGTACAATGTTTAAGAAGTACAATGATACAAAAGTGTTCCAAATATGAATGGAAACCATACACAAGATGCCATGATACAATAATTAGAGAAATACAAGTATCAAAATTGGCTCCAAGATAGATATAACTCTGGAGTCACTGCAACAGCACCAATCCGCACCTTTTGATCCTCGACTGGGGACCCAATGGGGTGCTTAGCACGTTCCACCTGACCATGTGAGTCCAAAGACCCACCCCCCGTGCTAGGAGCTAACAAGAAAGAGACCTCAACCAAGAACATCCACGCAGAGAACCATGAGACTCAACGTCATACAAAAGTATCATAACACTTAGGAATTACAATGACATAATCAATCACATCCAAGAGTCATAAATCTCATCACATAAATCAAAGCAATGACCAGTAACCAAATAACCAAAGGATGACCCTGAAACACCTCCAAATCAAGATGAAATTAATAAACATATCACAATTCTGAATCGCAATGATACAATACAATAACATCATATCACAGTACCATAAGAGTACAAGGTCAAAACCCAAACATCCACAAGATTTATACAAGACCACAAAATACACCATAGGTAAAATAGGGTAAAATCATAAATCATTTCAAACAATTATGTTTCATCAATTCAAGACAAAGAACCACTTCCAGAGGATTTCCAAAGAAGCAACATAATAAGGAGTGTTAGAGGAGAGTGTCATGTGGCAACATGGATTCTCCCGGACTACCCTCTCATAAGGTGCCACCTCGTCTCTTTGACGAATTATCGAGACAATCCAAGCTTCAAGGTAGCCTCCATCTATGGTTATCCATACCCTATCTCAAGGCAGCTCCATAGGGTTGCTCATCTCTTGAATCGTTAACCTTTCGCCAGAAGACAAGTGTGATCTTGCCAACCACGGCCTTCTCAATCCCCTTTAGCCTGTGATAGCACTAAATGGCGGACAAGGCATCAATTATCTTTTTAATGTGATTCTACCCACCCCCTAAGTAATTATTTAAATTATCACTTTTTAATTTCACTCTAACGAGGGCTATCCTGGCGCCCCTTTGTGCGCCGACCACCCACTTAGAGCCACTCCCACTCTAGACACTCAAAACATAAAAACCAAATCCAAGGGTTGTACAACATAACAAGTACATTATATCACAACAGAGCAGCATGCAAGGCATTACCCATCTTGCCATAAATACATAATCAAAATCTCAACGATTCATGTACAACCCTTTTAAATTCCAAAAATCAAGGCACTTGCCACATCAAGGCACATAGAGAGAGAACATTGACCAACCATAAAAATAAGCCTCTGGAAGATTCTCAAAAGTTACACTAGGGTTTCCCCATGAAAATCTGACAACAATAAAAGCAAAACCTTGAAGGACTATTTTCAATCAAAATAAGATCAACAACTCCCTTAAACAACATCAACAACTTCGATATGAACTAAATCGGACATCCAAGGGAAACCTCTATTTTCTCCTCTCGGAATACCCATAATTCAAAGAACTTTCAATTTGACTCATTAACAACTCAAGCAGAATTGTCAATCATGACAATGATAACCTTAACCAATTTGCCACTTAGGGTAAAGAACCAAAAGAAAACATATGGGTTCCCAACGAATAGCAACATACATTGAGAGAAAATTTCCAACCCAAAATCAACTCACAAAAAGTCACATCAAAAGAATACATAAAACCACACGTTCTAATAATATATCCATTCATTCAATAAGAAGTAACTTGAAACAATCTAAAAAGAACATTATTTTAAAGATCAATCGTATCCAACATTTAAGGACAGCACAATATTGCGAAGTGAAAATAAAATCTAATGGTTTAGGCCATAAGACACTAATCACAAGTATTTTCTAGAACTATTCTTATAGAAACCCCACAAATCAACTATTAAAAGAATATGAGGGTAATTGACTTAGAAGAGATCATCTAATTTTATTCATTTACATAAACCCTTTGTTTAACTAAATATAATTAATCAAAACATTTATCGAATCTACAAGCATTCACTAGCCTTTATCGTAATGCCCAACTATTTAAAGTTTTCAATTTCATTTACTTCCATTTACCTTATAAATCAATTCTCCCACCTAAACAGAATAATAATCCTTATCACTAATATTATCTACATCAACAACATACAAAACTCTACTTTTCATTATTCCTAAGTTAACTATTCCACTTGAAACTAATCAAATTAAGAATAAACTAATCTATCAATGTTACCCAAATTATCAAAATTAACATAAGGAAACTCTCTAATCACTTTACTAACCTACTCAATAACATAACACATAACTTAACTACCTAATAAATCTAATTTTCTAACTCCTATAAATAAATCTTTTTCTAAATAAAACACATTAATTACAAAGTCTTAAAGATTAATCCCATATCTTATAAGCATCCTACTAAAGAATCATTACTAAAGAATCTCTATAAAACATAATTTCCAATTAACCAAATATTAATAAGTCCATGGATTAGCATGTGTGTATGATTCGTCTTAAGATAAATCTCTTATTAAAATAAACCTTATATGATGAATTAAACAGAAAGGAATACATTTAAGGGAAAAGTATCCTATAATATGATTCCTAGGATGTTCGTAACAAGAATTTCAAGAATGCTCAGGGTCAAAAGATAACCTAAGTCTCCCATATCCTCATATGTTTAATACTACTATATGTTCAATATTGAGTTGAATCTCTCACTTGCAATTTATGCAACTAACCCTTATTTTCCTTTTTAGTCATAAACATAATACACATATAATTATAATATTTTCCACACCATTGTTTCCATATTCCCTTAAACAATCTAAATCAATGCAATTACTCTTCCCTTTTATTTATTCATTATTTCAACTTTGCTAACCATAAATTTTCTAATAGATACAAGACAAAGTCCATGCAGATACATATAATTTATTTCTAAAAGTTCCTTTACTTAAAATCTTAGTAATTATACAAATAGTTATGATGTTGTTATTGTTATTTTTATTTATTTATTATTTATTTATTTTTTTCTACTAAATTAATTAACTCTTCTAAACCTAAATGTTCTTTAAAATTAATTATTATATTTATATATATATATTTACTCCAATCTTGATCCTAGTGACAAAGTACGTATAACAGATTATCATCTTGACTATATCAGAAAGAATGATTAAACAGGCCATCCACACATTTGGATCCTAACATGGCATGACAATCGCCAAGAACATGAACTGATCAAGGAAGGTGATATTTTAGATTTATAGTTGTCCATTTGTTTTGGAACACATTTTCAGTGGACTGATATTTCACAGCAAACAGATTTGTTATATAGTCATTATGAACAGCTTTTAGCTTTGTTAGAATGCATAAATTGAGTAAACAAAGTTGATAATATAAACAAACTTAAAGAAAACTCAATTACAGTTCAAGACTGTTCAACTCAGTTTCTTAATTTAAATATATAGGATAGTGTAAGTTAACTGTGGAACGGCTATAATAAATCAACTGAAGAATATTTGTATTGACCGTGAAGTGAAATCCTAAAAGTGCGCATTAAGAATCTTGGCTGTAATTTTTGTTTTAACAAAAATACCCTAAAACCATCGTGGAGACCCTATTTCAGGCTGCAGTTCATCAAATTGGGGAAGCGAAGGTCAATCACCAGCAAGGAGGAGCCTGGAGGAGCCGAGACCCAAGGTAGAAAATTGCCCCAACTCTAAATGGCGCAACATTTAACATAAATATTGAAAGGCGAATCAATACCATGAGTGGGCAGCGATGCATTTTCAGAGCATCAAGAGAGATGGAGATTCAGGTTGATGTGAAAATGATGTTGTTCTGGTACCCATATATGACATCATGGTTCCATTTCTTGTCGCCACCACCCAGCGTGTTATAAGCCAACAAGATGGGGAAAATTCTTATATAAGGGTGAGTTTTCAAGTGCTGCAAACGTGATTGATTGATTGTCAGAAAAATCAAGGATATTACTTAAATCCATAGACTTCCTATTATGTTCATACAGCTGAGATAGATCGACAGGGGTTTCAGGGGGACCATTTAATTCTGTACAACGCCTCAACTCTAAATGCTGAAACTGTGACAGGCTGCCAGGTATGTTAGAAAGTGAATATTGGAATTTGGAAATATCGCCATCTACTCGCATTATCATCAGATCCCAAATGTTTTCCTCAAGACTAAGGGGAAGGAGACAGGTTGAAAATGAAATCAGAGAGATTACTTAGATCCTTGCAAATCTAGAAGCTGTGGCTAAGACCAGGTTGCCAATTAGAATTACTAAATAATTCATTAATACTTGACACAGAGTTAGAACATATATTCTACACATAACACTATCCTTTCAAAAGGGATACAAATATACACTATCCATATATAGATAATTAGACATATAGATACACCGGTGAATTAGAATGAATGCATTGATCTATGTCACAACATACTTAAAACCCAACTATAAGGGTAACTTGGGTCAACTGAAACAACAATTAAAGTTTCTATTCTACGATCAAATATATCTGTTCGATTACTATTCAGCCGAAGGTATAAAGAAATAAATGCAAAGGAAAAGCCAGACTAAGCAAAAAGGACACAAAACCACCATGCATGATGATATCTCAAAGAATTCATCACAAGATAAATTCGGGCAAAGAAACTACACTATTCAACTTCAGATCACCCTATGGAATGATACGATGCTAGACAGGAACAAGTTTAAAACTAGGTATAATATTTGTTGATACCGTTTTAATCTGCCTAAAGAATTATTATGATAGAGGTTAACCCAATCGAATAGGAGATTTAAAACTGGATCACATTCTACAATACTTGCAGATTAAGAAGAAATGATTCATACATGAGGATAGTCACAGATGGATGGTGAGTGGCGAGTGACTTACCTCAAGATTTCACACGAACTGATTCTGAATTCATTCATTTCATGAGAAAATAAGAAGATGACGTGCAGAATAGTACCAAAATGTATTTGTTGGCAAGGCTTAAGAAACTTCCAATAAAGGCAATCGGCTGGGAGGAAGTGTGCGAAGTTAATTCTCTTACTCCTAAGTTGCATATTTGCACCTCGCCTTTCTCCTCTCTTTTTTTTTCCCACCGCTGCGAGGATGAAGACTTGTCATCCCGCACTCGAAGCAAAAATGCCCCCTTATTTTCTTTCTCGGGTAGTTACAAATCAAGAACGGATTCTCAACCACCGAACATCTTTTCACCTTCCCAACCGAATCTTCAATTTGAAAAAAAATATTTCTTTGCGGGATTATTATTTTATTAACTTATCAATTATAATTAGGTATCAACTTTTACTGGCTTTTCTCGTTTTAAACTTAAGTAAAATTTTAATATTTCATCCTTTCTAATACTATTAAATTTATTGAGCGAATTTAATCATAAAATGATAATTACCTTTCCTCAGCTTATCGATTAATTTAAATAACTAACTCCCAAAGATAATTAACTTAACGTTTATTATGGAATCTAATTCTTTATTTAATTCCAAACGAAACAGGTAACCTTATAATTAAATTAATTTTATTAATCAAATCCAAACATATTATTAGTGTTACCTCAACCTTAAAATTAAATAATTAAAATCACCACATCATCATGACATTACTAACTACTTACTTGACATCAACGATGACCGAAACGGGGTGGCCACTACATGAGCACATTTCATTTAGCATCACCGATACTTCCCTCAAGGTCATCGTACCTAGTTAAATTTTGGAAATGTTTCACATCTCTTAGAATGTTTTCTTTTGCAACAATATTGGAAATGAATTTTGATGAGTGGAAACCAGATCTTACTCTAGGTTTTGATTTGGGATTCATGAGCCCATTGGACTGCATTGCACGCATTTCCTTTATCCCTCCTATCATTGGCTTGGGGCAACTTATATGTTTTATTTTGGCACCTTGTTCCTTGGCTATTATACATTCACAGAATAATACTTACAGGGTTCGTCTTGATTGTATTTCCTTTGGGCACTCCAATGCATGTGGTGAGCTAAGTCTATGGGTCCTATTTTATTGAATTCTTAATCTCATCCCGTGACTGCATTTGTAAGTGGAGCTTGATACAATTGTTTTTCTCAATCCATTGATGCGATGTTAAGTTGCAATTCAGGCTTAGCTGATTCTATGGGTATACTTGGCAACTCATAGATTCAGGTAATCATTGTCTATTTTAATACTGTAGAATTTGATTTTATGAACACATAACTGGGGTGTTCTAATTACTGGAGTTTTATATTGGTCTTTTTATGGTTGATGGTTATTCTGACTCTATTCTGATTACTTAGCATGGATGCAAAGTTACTCCTAAGAATACCTTATCTTGGGTGTGACTTCATTACTTTTAAAAAGGTTTATATTTGTTAGAAGTCTGATTTGTATGAGTTAATATCTCAAATTTAGTATTTGTGACTTTTGATTTTCATAGATCATAGCTCAAATTTATTTTTCTTTGATTAGTTTGACACGTACAGCCAGTTCACTATTTGATGTTTATATTTACAGTGTTGTTTGTTTGATACACTTAAAAGAAATGACTCAAAGATTATACAACATAAATGTTACTCGCATAATTAAAATATATACATTGTATTCGATGCTTGTAGTTTTATGAGTTTTTGATACTGTATTTAGGGTGTTCAATATGTAAGTTAAGTGTAGAATTCAATAGCATGCATTGTATTCACTTTCAAGTGCATATTCATGTGTAATTAGCGTAACTATAGATAAGGAAAATTTATCCCAAAGAAAACTAATTAAATAGGATAGTTATATGAGAAGGATTGTCTTTTATGTATATTGATCTTTTTCTGATTTATTTTATATCTCATCTTTTGGAAAGTGATTGTGAATCCTATTTAATGGTTTTTCCTCCTATAAAGTATGTTTATGAGTGATAATTCTAACCTTCCTTGCTATAATAGTAACCCACAATGCAAAATCATCATGTATCATGTTTGTAGATATATATGTGTTTATGTATGCATGCACATACATACATACATATATATGTCTGAAAACTCATGAGTTGTGCATTTAACATTCATTTTTATGCACTGTCTTTTTAGTTTACTTTATAAGTAAATGAAGGTCTTTTTTGGTGTCTTTATAATATCTCCAAAAATGAATTCTCCTAAGTTTTGCAACAATTCTTTCAGCATGGTCATGGGTAAATTGAAAATCTCATCATTTTATGCAATTTGCAGTTCTTTAATTATTAAACACACAACTTATTGAATTTGTAAATGAATGTGTCTGTTGTCTCTTGTTCATTGAACATATCGATATATATGTCTATCATTTTCCTATCCTTTCAAAATGCAAACAATGTTACTGGTTAATCATTTTCTTCTGCATCTTTCATGACCAATGATGGGTTTATTTCATGATTGAAAAATTATTATTGCTTGTTTATGAAATAAATCATTCCTCTTACACACATTTTCACCATGTGTTGTTTGATTTTGTTGGGTAATGGTGCTGGTCTTTTTTTCCCACATTGTATTTTACATTTTGTGTCTCTTGTTCATTCAACAAATCGGTGTATATGTGTGTATAATTTTCCTATCCTTTGAAAATGCAAACATTAGTACTGGTTGATCATTTTCTTCTACATCTTATTGAATTTGTAAATGAATGTGTATAATGATATATAACACAACTTATTCAATTTGCAAATGAATTTGTACAATGTTATATATGTAACATTGTACACATTCATTTACAAATTCAGTAAGTTGTGTGTTTGAATCTGTAAATGAATGTGTGCAATGTTTTATATATAACATTCTACGCATTCCTTTACAAATTCAATACGCTGTGTGTTTGCATTTGTAAATGAATGTGTACAATGTATTATACATTTGTTTACAAATTATGTGTCTGTTGTCTCTTCTTCATTGAGCAGATTGATATCTATTTATGTATCCTTTAACTATGCTTTCAAAATGCAAACAATGGTATTGGTTAATCATTTTCTTCTGCATCTTTCATGAGCAATGATGGGTTTATTCAATGATTGAAAAATTATTACTACTTATTTATAAAATAAATCATTCCTCTTATGCACCTTTTCGCCATTTGTTGTTTGATTTTGTTTGGTAATGGTGCTGTTTTTTTTTTCCCACATTGTATTTATGTATGTATGCATGCATGTATGTATGTATGTATGTATGTATGTATGTATGTATGTATGTATGCGCATACATACATAGATACATAGATACATACATACATAGATGCATGTATGTATGTATGTATGTATGTATGTATGTATGTATGTATGTATGCACATACATACATAGATACATAGATACATACATACATACTGTATGTATGTATGTATGTATGTATGTATGTATGTATGTATGTACCTTCCAAAGAGAGTGCATGGTAAAATGATGGAAAAGAATGGGATACCCAAAAAAAACATTAGTCATATGCATTAATCAAAACCCAAATGAAGTTTAATTGGGGTGTAATGTGTTTGGTGTTTGGTGCTAAAGTAAGGAGATTAATATGTAGGAGTGGTTTTTAATGTGCGCCAAAATGATTTTATAAGGTGCTAATGTGAATTAGACCCATTGAATTTTGAGCAGATTTGAATGATAAAATAGTTTTAATTAAATGTTAATAGTGACACATTACATGGTTTTTTTGCTTTGCAATGTATATTACTATTTTTCTGCAATGCATATGTATGTATATGTTTATATGAATACATGCATGTATGCTTATGTTTCTATGAATGTTTGCATGTATGATTATGTTTTTATGATTGTATGCATGCATGCAAACCTGCAAAAAATCATAGATATATAAAGCCACCCAAAGAAACATCGACTCCAAATATAATGTAGAATTTAGTCATATCATCTCTAAAAACCTATGTAAGTGGCAGCTACAAATTCAAATGCTATAACAAATTCATAATTGAAACACAACAATCAAATTGAATGCATTCAATTGTCGGATTCAAATTTCTAAATAAGAGGGACAATAGCTAGCGACATTCACAATTATACTCCTCTACTAATGTCCTCTCCATGCTACAGATCATTGAATGGAATCCTATGCACATTCCTCATATATCCAAGCTTAATGAGAAACAATGATTATAAGTTGATTAAATCTTGGTATACAATTCTATTAACATTTATATGTTTTTACATACATTTATCTATTCCATATGGATCCTTTAATATGTTGAACTTGATTAATTATGTGTTGTACATGCATTATTTCAAAGGTCATATGATGTTTGTATGTTACTAGCCTTGGATGTGACTACACATGGTTGTAAATCTTTTCTTGCAGGCATGGGAGAACAAGGAGAGGTGGTGCAACAATGTTCATGGTGGGCAGTTTGGTAATTGTGTTTGTCAACACACCAAATAATTAAAGATTTTTTGCTCAAATGGCTCTAAGTTTCAATTACTATTCTATATTTTTGACTAACTAGTATGTCTTTTTATTTATTTCAATAACTATTGTCCATGTTTGTTTGTTATATTATATTTGTTTGTTGTGGCAAGCATGTCAAATGGCTAGGAGGTTGTAAAGAGCATGTCAAATTGTAAGATATAATTTTAGGTAAATTCTTTCAAGACTTTACTTTGGCTATGACCCGGTAGACATTGTGTTCATTTTTATTATTCATTGTAAACTTACATTTACAATTTACAATTAGATTGATTTCCAAGTGTATGTGTTCAAAAATTTATAATTTCAAATAGACTAATTTATTTATATGTTGCATATAGATGTATAGATATATGTATGCATGTATGCATGTATGTATGTATATACATACATACATATATATATATTTATATATATATATTGATATATATATAAATATATATTTATATATATATATATATATATTTATATATATATATATATGTATGCATGTATACACAAATAGGGAGGTTGTAAAGAGCATGTCAATTTATATGATGACATTTCAGGTCAAGTCTTTCAAGAGTTTACTTTGGTTGTTACCTAGTAGACATTGTGTTCATTTATGATGTTCTTTTTTCTTATGATGTTCATTCATGAACCTGAATAATGGGATTTCATTTATGATGGAATTTTCTTATTCATTGTAAACTTACAATTTAGAATTAGATTGATTTCCACTTACACTTACAGTTACAATTTATGGATATGCTACATATAGATGTATAGTTATATATATATATATATATATATATATATATATATATATATATATATATATATATATATATATATATATATATATATACACCTAGTTGTGTATACATATATATATATATATATATACATATATACACACACACACACACAACTATGTACAAAAAACACATATCCAACAAAATTATAGATGAATACAATGAACACAAAACTGACTTCAAATCACAAAAGAATAGATCATTAACTTCGACAGCTCCCAAAACATGCCTAGGCTGAAATCAAATTTATTATAGCATAAACATGATTAAGAAATAGTTGGAAAGAAGACAAGGAGTCTTCAATCTTACAAAAAACACACTGGAACACATCAAAGTAGATAAGTTGACAACAGACTACCATTTAGTTCTAGAAAATTAGGTATCCTTTGGCTATCTAATACAACAAACTAGCATTCATTTTTACGAAAAACACTCTAGCACACTTCGAGGTCAAAAAGTTGATAGCAAAAATTCCTAATCAGATATCCACAGATTTGATTAAGAAGTGGTGTGTCCTTGGGGGTCAATTGACTCTGCATCAACTGGAGAAGATGTTAAGGACTGTGGATTATTCTATATGCCACTTTCTATACAAGAAAGCAATGCATGATTTTCCTTTGGAGTGAGTTGTGACTGTGGAGAGCAACCTTTAGAAGACTCATTTTGTAGGCTGCTAAGAGTTGCAAAGGCTGGAGACAAAATGTTAATCATTTCCCTTAAAATTGGATGTTGACTTGGAAGAGGAGTTGTAGGAGTACTCTTACTTTTGTTTCTTTTTGCTCTTTCTACCTGGTTTGGTTTTCCTTCAACTATCGAGCAATCTTTGCTTGCTCCCTTTGAAGCTCCTTTTCATGTCACTACCTTAGCTTCTCCTCAGCATTTTTTTGTTTTTTTGCAGCAGGCTCCAATTTGTTTGCCTCCCTCTGTGCGAGGATTGCTTCTCTTTTTTCCTTCTTTTCAGCCATTTGCTCCCGTTTCCTTTGCTGCAATTCTTGGTTTCTTTGTTTTTGTGCCTCCTGTTCATTCAACAAATTGAAGAAATCATCCAATGTCAAAATTTGAGACTTCCTACTAAGGCGTAGGACCCCATTGCGACCTCTATTAGATGATTGGTGCACCCGTTGCATTGGGAGTTTCAAACAAGTGCTTCTCCTACCTGCTAGTTGCTGATCATTGACATGTGTGAATGGCAGATAGTCAACCTCTTCGTCGCTTGAGTCATTACCATCGAATCCATCATCTTCATCATTTTCAGCCCCCCAATTTCTCCTAGTTGTGAAGTAATGGATGACATCTTTAGGATCAACATTTGGTGGTGATGGCATGGAAAACCCTTCATCCACTTGAATGAAATTGAGATGCACCCCTAGGTTCAAAGCTGCATCTTGAAATTCAGATGGCAGATTGAGAATCTCTTCATTTTTTAGCTGTCTAATTACATGATTGAACTGCTAGTTCTTATTGAATTTTTGCTGGCTCAATGTTTTCTGGACAATATCCTTCTTCGTTTGTCGGATTTGGGAGAATTCTTGCAGAGAAGGTTTCCACAAATTGTCCAATTTGTTCCTCATTCCAACCTGCTATCCTCAAACAAGCCTTTGCTGCCATGAAATGTGCCTCATCATCAGCTATATCACCCTCTATTTCTGCTCCCAATGTCATTCCTTCCTCTTCAACCATGAAAGCTTGGCTTGGGCCCATATCCAAGTCAAGTGCATGTCGATCTAATGGCCAAATTCTCGTTCTTCTAAAACCACTTGCAATGTTATTAGGAGGCAAAGCTTGTGCAAAATATTTGCTGGCAAGTGTTTCCAACTCTTCCCTTCCAATGTCAAGTTGAGGATTTTTAGAGATCCATATATTCCTTTGTTGTTTGAAGTAGTTCTTAAATGGTGAGAATACACTAACATCAAGGGGCTGCAATTTGTGGCTACAATGTGCTGGAAGTGTGAGCAAATCTATTCCCATAGTCTTTGCTTCTTCAACCATTTTGAATGCCACATGGTTGTCATGATAGTCAAAGATGAGAAGTTGTTTGTTGGTTAGTGACACACCTCCTAGGACATTTCTTGCAAAGTGTTTTAACCATTCCATAAATAATTATTTGGTCATCCAATCATGCTCTTGGATTGCCATGCATTGCCTTGGCTCACCATTAACAATATAGTTTCTAATGTTCCTTTTGGACTTGAACAAATAGTAACTAGGTATAGCTTGACCTGTTGCACTAACACAAGCTAGAACAGTGATCCATTCTTTGCTTTTAGTAATTAATTGTGGAACACATTTTGTCCATGTTTTTGCAATAACTCTCATTGCACAATTTTTGCCAGCCTACACACCCGTTTCATTGCAGTTCCATATTTTGTTGGGCCCATAATTATGTTTGTTGTACAACTCCTCCAAGTTATCATAGAGTGAAGAAACTATTTCAGGGCACAACATTATACTCGATCTGTGTCCACTCCTTCAGGTGTTTGAATTGTCAGATCAAGATTCCTTTTACAAAATCCAACCCACCATGACCTCCTTGGTATCCCATTTGTGAATGGGTTAGGCCTCACTCCAACAATGTGGGCCACCGTTGACTTAAGTTGTGTTACTTGAAGGCCATGGCCAATATTAGCAATATCTTTACACCATTGCATAATTTCAGCTTCTTCTTCATCAATTAGGACTATTCGTGGCCCCCTCTTTTTGTGGATGTCACACCATTGAGCCATGCCCGCAAACTACTAAGCGAGATTCCCCATTTGATCGGTGAACCTCTAATTGACATTCAATTGTCCTCAACATCTGTAATGGATTTTTCCATGTCATGCATAGACCAAGCTTTCGTGCACAGATGTGGGGTTGTCACATGGTCAACAGGTGGCAGTTCCATTTCTACGTCAATATTATGAACAACAGGTTCAAAACCATCATTTTCATTGGTATATTCTGCATTTTCAGAAATAACTTCCTCATCCATGTTCACTGCTGGCTCTTCATCAACAACTTCTGGAACATTGAATGTCACTCCATGAGGTACTCTAATCAAGCGCCTCCCACCTGATCTTTTCCTCTTCTACCTTGGTGCCATGATTGTCAGTGATCCTGTACATTGGAAGCCATCGAGTGTCAGAAAAACAATGTATAAACATTGCAAAACACATATATAATTACAAAAAAATCAATGATAAACATTGCAAAATAGAAAGTAGTGCTAATTGTGCCACTATTAACATGCAATTAGATCTATTTTATCATTCAAATCTGCTCAAAATTCAATGGGTCTAATTCAGGTTAGCACCTTATAAAATCATTTTGGCGCCCATTAAAAATCACTCCTACATATTAATCTCCTAACGGGTATGTGCAGGATCATGATGGGCCAAAAAGTGGCAATATGATGGGTATATGGCTTATTACTATTTATTTTTCCCAAATTGATGAAATGAAAAGGGTTTCTAAAGGAGTTTCTCAGCTTTCCACTGATATAAATTATACTTTAATTTGAATTTAATAAGTAATTATTATTCATTTTCTATTCAAATTATGACTAAAATCCTGATTCATAGGCTAATTGAAAAACATCTATAGCTTTCAAATGGTATGCCATTTTTTGAATCCAAAATATGTGTCATATTCTATGCTTCACATACTATAGGATTAAAAAAAAAAGAAATGAATTTTATGAAGTTTTGACCAAGTTAAGGTGGTTAGACATACGAGTTTTTATATTTTTTAAAAGGTTGTAATAAAAATTTCATAATTAATTATTCACTTGGAAAAAAATTACAAAACAATATGCATCACATCGGGGCATGAGTCCTTTACTTATATCTAAAATCTTATATAAAAATATTATCATTTTATTGTGGTTAGGGTGGTTACCTAATTCTTTGCGATTGAATTCAAATTTTCACCAAATAGATTTTGTTTTTTTTAAAACAAACCTAGTAGTTTATAAACTACATTCAATTTTCTGCAAATTCTATTCTTACATATTTTTTGAAATAATATAGATAACTTATTCAAATTTTTATGTCAAGTTGCCTAACTCTGATTTTTCTAATTTTTTTGCCACTTGAGGGCTTGTTTTTTCCATGATGATCTTGCACATACCCTAACATTAGAACTAGACAACAAACACATTACACCCCAATTAGGGTCTGATTAAAGCATATGACTAATATTTTTTTTTGGGTATCCGATTCTTTTCCATCATTTAATTTGGGTTTACATATATATATGTAGATATAGATGTATTTATATGTATTTGTATAAATATATGTATACATGTATCTATGGATACATATAATTACATAGTTACATGTATGCATATATATATATATATATATATATATATATATATATATATATATATATATATATATATATATATATATATATACACATTGATATATGTATTTATATATATCAATGTTCAAAGCACATTGTACAGAAAATGAAAGAAGTTGTCAGTATTCAATAGCGATAGGATATTATTTTGAACAGAGGTAAACCAATTATAGACTTGGGTTTTCAGAAATGTGCACAAAAAAGTAACCAAGGGTTTCATAATAATAATTCCTCACTCACAGGAATACAAAAGTGCATTTTCAGATAGATGCCGAATATTCCATGCAAGGGTTTCATGAGATTAATTTCTTAAGCACACAAATTTGGAAAAAACCAAGCAATGGTTTTCACAAAAATGGCATATAATAAATGGGCTTGTCGATTTATGCCCATATTCACATGGTTTTTTTTATAAAAAGGTCGATTCAGACCCAAAATATCATTTTTTGTAGACATGTGATCAAACCTACTAAGTTCCTCTATCATTTCTACAGACAAAATCATGATACAATGGACTTTACCAGGCCTTGAATGTGTTGTAAAACAGGGAGAGGAAATCATTTAAATCCAAAAGAACCCGTGTTTAAAACACCAACACCATGACCCAACAAAATCAAACAACACATGGTGAAAAGGAATGTAAGAGGAATGATTTATTTCATAAACAACTAGTAATAATTTTTCAATTATTGAATAAACCCTTCATGGGTCATGAAAGATGCAGAAGAAAATGATTAACCAATACCATTTTTTGCATTTTGAAAGGATAGTTAAAGGATACAGACATAGATATCAATCTCCTCAATGAAGAAGATACAACAAACACATAATTTGTAAATGAATGTATAATACATTGTACACATTCATTTACAAGTTCAAACACACAGTGTATTGAATTTGTAAAGGAATGAGTAGAATGTTAGATATAAAACATTGCACACATTCATTTACAAATTCAAACACACAACTTATTGAATTTATAAATGAATGTGTACAATGTTACATATATAACATTGTACAAATTCATTTGCATATTCAATAAGTTGTGTTATATATCATTATACACATTCATTTACAAATTCAATAAGATGCTGAAGAAAATGATCAACCAGTACCATTGTTTTCATTTTCAAAGGATAGGCAAAGGATACACACATATACATCGATTTGCTGAATGAACAAGAGACACAAAATGTAAAATGACAAATATATGTATGCTAGCCTGCTGTATGTGCAATGGAAAGTAGAAAAATATAAACAAATGCTAGTCTATTGTATTGGACAGCCAAATGAAACGTATTTAAATAGAGTTATAGATGTATATATATGTCTATTTGTGTATTTATATACGTATATATATACATGTAGATATGTATTTATATGTAAGTAACTGTATGTATTTGTATATGTGTATATGTTTTTAAATACATAATACACATATATACACATATATTAAATGCATATGCATATATATATACACACACATGTATATATGGAAATATATATATATATATATATATATATATATATATACACACACACACACATATACATATTAAACCCTGATAACTGACCAACCCTGAGAAATGACCAAAAATAAACAAATATAAATAAACATATAAGCAAAAATAAATGACAAATATAAACCCTGAAATAAATGACAAATGAAAAATGACCAAAAAGATATAAATATAAATATAGGTGCCTATTTGCACAAACAAATGAAAAATGATAGAAAATGAACACAAAGCAAAGTAAAAAACCCATCACCAAAAAGACCTTTCATTTACTTATAAAGAAAAGCAAGAAGACGCTGCATAAATAGAAATGTTAAATGCACAATTCATGAAAAATAACTATAACCAGAATGTATAAAGTAAGAAGACACTACATAAATGAAAATAACTATAAGTACCTACTTGAGACTTGGGATATTAGAGGAATGTGCAAAGGATGCTTGTCGTTGCTTTGAATTTTGTAGAGAATAAGATGCAATTGTGAATGTCGTTGACTACTTTCCCACTCTTATTTAGGAATTCGAATCTGACAATTGAATGCATTCAATTTGGTTGTTTTGTTTCAAATTTGAATTTGTTCAAGCATTTGAATTTGAAGCTGCAAGTTATCTAGGTTTGTAAAGATGATATGACTGAATTCTGCATTACATTTGGATTTGATGTTTATTTGGGGAGCCTTACACTTGTATTTAATTGTGCAGGTACCTACATGAAATAAAATAAATACATATAGATGTTAGGGAGTGTGTGGAAGACTGTGCAATTCAAATCCCATAGAGTTAATAGGAGATTGTGATTATTTCATGTCAAGCACCATTAACTGTGCATGTGTAGTTGTAAATATAAAATGTAATGAGGGATAAACATTTGCAAGTGGGGGTATTTGTAACAGTAAATGTTTTAAATTAAATTGTAAATGAGCCTTTTTATGTGTAAGTTGACTTTTTTTATAAATGCAAAAGCATGTTTAGCTATCTATTATGATTGGTGAGTTACTCATTGTGTTATGAGCAACCATTGGTGTTGTCGTAATTTTTTATTTGTTCATAAAATTTTTTTTAATGGATCAAAGTTAAAAAAAATTGGGGGGGTGGAGTGAGCATGGAGGTGGCAGTTATTCAATGGATGGCAGATATTGGGTCTTCTACCCTAGTGCTAACTTTACCACAACATTTAATTCTTGCTACCAATAAATTATGAAAACCCCAACAATAATGTTCTTTCACCATGCGATCATTAATAACAATATTTGAATCTCTAACTCGCTTAAACATAAGAAGGAATCTGTGATTGAACTACATAATCGATTCAAGTGGTAATCTTTTCACGGCTGCAAATTGAAGTGATGGGTTTTGCATATGCGTATAAGGATCAAATTGATCTAAGAACAAGATTTTTAATTATTTCCATGAACAAATAGAATCTGGTGGCAGATTAACATACCATTGCCTCATTGTACCTTGAAGTGTTTTGATGAACAATTGACAGATGATATCCTTGTGCTGAATCTGGAGAAAAATGGCAAAATCCCTACAAATATTGACATGTTTAGAAGCATTTTGTCCACTATCAGGGAAAAATAAAGGAAGCCTATCATACATGCAACCATTGATTTCATGAATAAATCTAGGTATACACAAAGGGTTGCCCATCGGAGCTGGGTTTTGCAAGAGATAACCCACTCAAACTCACACCAATCCAAAATTTCTCAAGTTCCCTCCTTCTAGCACCAGTCCTATTGATGGTCAAAATAGCACAACAACATTTAAACAAAATATATCTATTCTATTTCTCCTAAAAAAGAAAGACAACATATAGTAATCTAACTCCTAATGTCCTAGTAGTTGGTTCTCAACTGTGCTGATATTGCTCAATGGTCAATATGATTGTAATGTTCAAGGGGCCTGTTGGTTATTGAGCATCTTGATTGTTGTGAGATCAAAATCTTATTTAAACATACTCTAACAAGGGGGTATAAAGAAAAGGAAAAATATTGATCAGGGACACAAAAGAAAGAAGAATGTTGATTCATTCAACTAATCAGACCTGTTGCTTTCCAAGGAATCCCTAAATCAAACTACAGAACAAATCAACTTGTAACAAATACAAAGTCACTCATTCACAATGCAAACACTAATGGAAAGTTGCAAATCATCATTCAAATGAAAAAAAATATAGAATTTCATTCCTTGAAAGCTTTCCAAATCAAATGATTTATAAAAAAAAGATCATTCTAGAGCATAACCATAAAGAAAGTTTAAGTCTGACCACTTTTACTGTCAATGAAATAGATAAGCAACATTTACAAATCTAGAAAGATCACCAGTGTACAAAAACCCATGTCTTCAAATTACCTCCATCTAAACTAAGGAAATAAAAAAAATACATCACCTATCCTACTGTAAAACTTCTAACTTATTTTAATAAGTGTAACCTTCTACAATGAGCTTGATTTTACAATTAATAGCTCATAATTCCATAATTTCCTCCATAAACTGAGACATCAAAAATTTGTAGCTTTTTGTGCACACCATTCAATCAAAGAGATAACTTTCTATTTTAACTCCCAGTTTGGTTTCAACTGATTTCAGTTTCAAACTCCACTCTCTAGTTTGGCTTTAGTTAATAGTTGTAGTTTCCAGTCTGACTTTGAGTTCTCCTTTTGCACATTTCATAAAATTTGCATCTCTTTCTGGAGATCACACCTAGCCCACCACACCTTCAGCTTACTTCAGTTTGATGATCTCTTCAGAAAATATTTTTCCCTTTTGTAAGTGAGTTTTGAAAGATCATCTTTGCTATGATTTATTCCAACATTTGAAAAGGAACCTAGAGAATAGGAACACACATTAATTAATTGACAAAAAAAATCCATTTAATAGTAATTGATTCAATAATTTCGTATTATTTAAATTGAATATAAAATACAATGAATTTTAAATTGAAATAATAATGTTATTTTGAACAAAACAACATCAAACAATATTTTGTGCTTCATAATCTCCATGTCATTTTCTTCCAGAGGTACTATGATATGAATCATTATGGTCTGGATGAGTGGTATCAATTAAATGAGCAACATCCTGTAGTGTTGCCTCTACTGTAGCTTTCCTACTATCTCGTGAAATGGTTACACTCTCAATGGTCAACCCCTGCAGACTGTATTCCTGGAACCATCCATGCTCTATGATATATTTGGCATTCTCCTTCTAGATATTGAACATTTCACCATCCAGAATAGACTATATTTGCAGCCAATTCGGGCCAGTGCTTGTAGATAGGATGGTACTTGCTTTGTATCTCATTTGTTTGCATCTCCTATGAAAGAATATTAATTCTCCTCCTCCATATTTCCATGTAATTCCATAGTCACTCCATGAGGTGATATTTCATTTTAGAGGCATTCCATTGAATAGCAGCCCACATTCCCATTACATACTTCTCCATTTTGCTTAAATATTTCTAGACCTCCTTCCATTTGGTGTGTATTTTGCAACATTGCATCCCAAGAGATGACATTTTTCAAAGGAATTTTCTAACAGTTCTCTGCCTCGCTACGCCCATACTTCCTTATTTTGAACACATGTCTACCGATGCAATTTATAATGCATTGAATGAAATTCATTTTGTGCATTTTTTATTCTAATGGCTACCCTTAGAAATAAAATTCTTGGCACTTCAGAGAAAATATTACCAAAAGGTTACATAATTTAACTTTGCATTTTGTGCTCTTCCTAGCTATGCTTTGGATGAATTTCAATACCTCATTCTTAATCTGTGCACCCTCCTGCAATCTTGTCCTTTCATGAGATGAGGTTGCTATGAGGCATTGTGTATAACAGTTCACGTACCCACATCTAAGCTTTCATAATTTGTGTGCATGCCTATTACAACAGCTGCAACTACTTCAGAAATATTGCATTCCTTGAGATTACATCTCTTCTCAGACAAATTTTGAAACAGTTTATATGTGTTGGCTGTACGCTTCCTCTACTTGTACTTTCACATTTAACATGCATATTTATTAGGGAAATGGCTGTAACATCTGATTAAGTACGCTTTCATGCTCCTTTCCCACATATTTACTTTGTGTATTTTCTATTTTGACAACTCCTGCAATGGATATATGCACCCTATCTAATCATGCCATTCCATGAAATTGTATTTCCTTGAGGTGTTTTGTGAATTAGTTTGTGTGCGCACCCATGTTGCGCATTCCTTCACGAGACCTTGTTTATGGCTTCACAACTGCCAATTGTATTTGCTTGAAAGTTACAAAGCCTTTTCAACAAATCTTCATTTTACAAATGCACAGATCCATTTTTTGTAGCCACTGCAACATTGCATTCCATGAGGTGACATTGTTTAAGAGGCATCCTGTCAAACTCTTCACATGCCTCCAGTGATGTTTTACTAGGGTACCTGCAACTTCTACATTTTGTATTCACTTCATCAGGTAGATCCATTTGCCAATCTCACCCTCATCGCATTTCATGAGATCATAACACTTTAAGGATTCAATCAAATAGTTAATGTGCTTTATCGACGTCTCCACATTTTTCCTTCAACAATCATACCATTTCATGAGGTGATATCTCTTTCAGGAGTATTATGTTGATCAATTTACATGTCTTGCACGTGCCTTGTGTATGCTTTCAAGTTTGTGTGCATTCTACACTAATTCCATTTTGTGCAGCTACTGTAACATGTATTCCAAGAGATTATGTCTCTGTGTGGAATTCAATGAAACAAGGCATCCCTATCAAATAGTGTGCGTGCCCTTTTAAAATCTATTTTGTACATCTCCTACAATCATTTCTTTGAGAATTCTATCAAATAGTTGACAAGCCATGATATCTCGACTTCCATATTTCACATGTCTTCCCCGTTGAAGCCTTATGTCAAATGATGCGGGGCTTAGTCTCATGCTTCTACTTTCTTTATTTGCGGGCTCAAAGTCACTCACTAGCGCGGAATCAGAACTAACTTGAGTGAGGTTGAAAGCAGAGTAGGATCAGGATAGGAACTTGTAGAAGCAGAACAAATTCCGAACATGAAACTTTCTTTCTATCCATTTCAGGGTTCTCCCCAAGTTCGATTTTGATGGTTTGTTATGTGCGGGTTCAAAATGAAATTAGAACCGGGCATTTTTACTTTTGGTTTGTTCCATGTTTTATTTTATTTTTCGGTTCCCATCCGGCACATTGAAATTTTTTACTTTATTAATTTTTTATTTTTATATTTTTACTTTGTTTTCTCATTTTTTATTTTTATATTTTTACTTTGTTTTCTCATTTTTATTTTTATTTTATGGATTTTAAAAAATCTTATAAATGTTCTTAATAAAAATATTTATTTATTCATGTCTTTACATTTTAACTTAAAAATATTTTTTTTTATTTTTAATAAACCTTTCAAGTGTTTTAAAAACATACAACAAAAAGGTTTTTTTTATTATGACTATTCTAAATAAATATTTTAAATAAATAAAATATTTGCTTACTCAATTTCCTTATTTTATATCATTTAAATTAAAATCTTTTTAAATTTTAAACCAATAAAAAGATTTATTTATTTCTATGAAAATGTTTTAATTATTCTTTTTTTGTATTTTCCCAATTTTACAACTTTTTGTATTTTGTAATTTTTTTGTATTTTCCCAATAAAAACCAAAAATGACAACGTGAAGAAAAGAAACAAACGGGACAGAAACAAGAATGAAACCAAAATCAGAACATTAGAAAAGTTCAAAGTTTGTTTCCGATTCTAGTTCTGAATGTGACAAAGACAAAGAAAATGAAAATAAGAAAAAGAAAAGGGGGTCCCCAACTTTTCCAAGAAAAATTTGGGGCGTGTATGCAAGGCATAATAACACAAAGCAGAGAATGTAGCAATGCGGGAAAGTATACACCAGAATATGTAAGAAAATATTTTTAACTCAATTACATTGTGAGAATAGGCATTCTGGTATTATTAATATGTGTTCCAAAATATGCAAGAAAATAGGTTTATTCAGTTGCATTGTCAAAGGTCTATTCTTAGCAAATAGAAAATTCACACAAAAAGTGTATCAACTAAAGATATAAAGTTCAAAAAATTTAATGAGTCTTTCGACAATGCAGTTTAATCAATATACTTCCTCAGATTGTGTAGCACATGAGTGTTAAAACCCTCCAATCTACTATCAAAAGGAACAATAAGAAGAGACTGAAAGGTGTGAACAATAAATTAATCATTAATGCAATGTACTCAGTATACATATACACATATATATCCATGCAGATATACATGTGATCTAGTATATGTATACATGTATATATATGTATACATGCATATATATATATATATATATATATATATATATATGTGTGTGTGTGTGTGTGTATATGGTACATCATGCTAGATGAGTAGTTTGCATAGATGGCTAATTTATTATCTATGTGTTCTTGTCAAATGTTTGTATCTTTTCCATTATTGATGAAGGAGCATCCAGTGGTGTAAGGGCAATCTTGAATCACCCAAAAATAGTCAAATTTCAAGTTTCTTGGTTTTTAAATATTTTTACTTTTTTGGATACCCTTTTCATCATAATGAAATTCTCAATTTACGGTTTTTATTTTCGGTTCCTGGGTTGAAAGATATTGCAGTTTTAGTTTCCCATATTTGCACCTAAAAATCTTCTGAGTTAGATTTGAGGCACGTAGAGCTCCCGGATCAGCCCCGAAACTTGTCGAATCAGAGTCCTAGATCAAAATTTATGGCCCCGAGAAGTTGGCGCACTTTCTAGAAGATACAATTGCAAATGCTCTTTTGAAATTTGAACTTCATGTTGTAAATTTTCGGTGCCAAACCGCCTAAACTCAAATTTGAATGTTGCTTTGGCTCCAAACTAATGAGGAGCTCTATTTATGGGCGGGTTTCTAATTTTTGGTTAACTTTTTGGGGACAAGCTCGCATATTGCGAAAGGGTGATTCTGTAGTTTTTTGTAACTTGCATGTGTTGTAGAACTTGCAAATTTGAGATCCTCTACATGTAAGAAGCTCCATTTTCTGAATAATACAATTATTCTCTTGTTTGTGGGTTATTTTCTAAGTCTCGGGTTGTGCCCTCATCAAGTGGTATCAGAGAGGGTTTTCTTGAGTGTGTGGATAGATCGCCGATCGTGAGGTAGTTCGCACTAGGACCGTGGTTGTGGGTCGAGGTCAAGAAAGATGCCTCCAAGAGTGGTGCTTGGTAGGCATGGTGGTGCCAGAGGTGGTCAAGGTGGAAAAAATGCTGGTGGAAGAGATGCACTGGCAGCCCTCCAAAGACACATTGATGTGCTACAAGAGCAGTTGAGAAGAGGGTTAAACCCGAGGGAGGAAAGTGAGGATGGAGGAGAGGAAGAAGGTTCAAATGTAGAAGAGGAAGAAGAAGCAATTGATCAAGACCAAATGCGGCTAATAAGGGTCATTTTGAAGATCGGGAAAAGACCCAGAGCGGAAGTCCCCAGTTATTCCGGAAGTCTAAACCCGAAAGAGTTGATCGACTAGATCAACGAACTAGAAGAATATTTTGAGTATGAGGAAAGAGAGGACCCAGATCGGGTTAAGTTTGTGAAAATGAAGTTGAAGGGCCACGCTAGTATTTGGTGGAAACAGGTCCAATTGGAAAGAAATCAAAGAGGAAAAGGCAATATCACCAGATGGGATCACATGGTAGAGAAACTGAAGAATCAGTTCATACCAGTGCACTACTAGTTAGATCTGTTGAAGAAATTGCAAGGGTTGAAGCAAGGAAGCAGATCTGTGAAAGAATATACTAAATATTTTCACAAGATAATCATCAGAACGGGTCACACAGAGGCCAATAAGAAGAAGGTGGCCCAATATCTTAATGGGTTACGACCAGGCATTCAGGAGGAGTTAAGCCTAGTCAAAATGACCACCATTGAGGATGTGTATCAATTTGCTCTAAAGGTGGAAGAGAAGCTGAACAAAAGATTTGATGGCAAGCAAAAAGGACGAGGAGGTCAAAGCAGAAGGGGCAATGGCGGGCCTTCAGGAAGCCGAAATGATGATGAAAAGAAAAGTGAATATGTGGGTACCAGCCAAAGCCAAATGAATGACAACTTCTACTGCCCTCGTGATCAAAATAGTGGTGATCAAAGAGGTAGAGGACGAAGGATATATGGACAAGGATCTGGAAGAGGTGGTTTCAAAGGAACGTGTTTCTAGTGTGGTGAAGAAGGGCATCGAGCCTATGAATGCCCACAACACCAAGGAAGGGCAGAAAAAAGGCCAGAAGGTCATGGAAGGGTTGTGCATGCAGATGAGGAGGCCCAATCTGAACATTCAAATGATGTTGAAAGGGGAGAAACCCTAGTGATTAGGAGAGCCCTAGTGATTGAGGAAAAGGAACCAGAACAGAGGAAGAATCTGTTTCACACAAGGTGCAAGTGTGAAGGAAAATGTTGTGATGTCATTATTGACGGTGGGAGCACTAATAATCTGGTGTCAGAGGAGATGGTCACAAAGTTGAAGCTGAAGAGGGAAAGGCACCCACATCTGTATCGGATTGCCTAGTTGTAGAAAGACCACAAAGTTTTGGTCAGTGACCAATGCCTAGTAAAGTTCAAGATTGGGAGCTACCATGATGAGGTACTCTGTGATATCATTCCCATGGATGCCAATCACATGTTGTTGGGGAGGCCATGGCAGTTCGATAGGCAAGCTATACATGATGGCCATGCAAACACTTATTCCTTAACAAAGGATGGGGTTCGTCACAAGTTGAAACCCCTAAAGGAGACCGAAGAAAAGGTATGCAATAGTGCTAGAATTTGTTATGTAGATGGAAGAAAATTTTTAGAAGGTATGAAGCATGAGCATGTGTGTTATGCATTGATTCCTAGAGTGAGTAAGGAGGATAGTGAGAAGGTTCCAGAAGAAGTTTCTGGAATGTTGGATGAGTTTCAGGATCTTGTTTATGATAATGTACCTGAGGGTTTACCACCAATAAGGAAAATCAGTCATCAGATTGACTTGATTCCTAGAGTCAGTTTGCCAAATAAGGCAGCTCATAGAATGACTCCAGCAGAAAATGAGGAGTTAAATAGACAAGTTCAAGAGTTGTTGAGAAAGGGTTTGCTATGGGAGAGTTTAAGCCCATGTGTAGTACCTGCAGTACTAGCACCAAAGAAGGATGGGGAGAGGAGGATGTCTACAAATTCCTAAGCCATAAACAAGATAACAATCAAGTACAGATTTCCCCTGCCAAGGATGGATGACCTGATGGACTGTTTGAGTGGAGCTCAGTACTTCACAAAGATTGATCTGAAGAGTGGATATCACCCGGATCCAGATTCGAGGGAGATGAATGGAAGGCGCCTTCAAAACCAAAGGGGCACTGAGAGTGGTTAGTCATGCCTTTTGGCTAACAATGCACTGAGCACATTCATGCGCTCATGAACGAGGTACTAAAGAATTTTAGAAGTTTTGTTTGTGTATTTAGATGATATTTTTGATTTTCAATAAGGCGTTGGATGAGCATCGATGCATATTCGGAGAATCTTTGAGAACTTAGAAACTGTTGATTAATCTGAAGAAGTGTAGTTTTGTGAAGAAGTAAGTTAGTGTACTTGGGGTTTGTTGTCTCAGTAGAAGGTCTCAAGATGGACCCAGAGAAGGTGAAGGCTATTCTGGAATGGCCTACCCCAAGAACTACTACCGAGGTGAGATCTTTCCATGGTTTGGCTAGTTTTTATAGAAAGTTCATTAGAAACTTCAGTAGTATTTGTGGACCCCTGACTGAAACAATGAGATGGGATAGAAAAGAATTCAAGTGGAGCACTGGAGCGACACAAAAGTTTTGAACTGTTGAAGGGAAGGAAGGTGACGAGCAACCTGTTCTAGCCCTCCAGATTTCAACAAGGTGTTTTAGGTGGATTGTGATGCCAGTGGTTGTGCCATTAGAGCAGTGTTGAGCCAAGAAGGTAAGCCCATTGCCTATTTCAGTGAAAAGTTAAATGATGCCAAGAGAAAGTATTTTGTATATGATCAGGATTTTTATGCAATACTTCAAGCATTAAATAAATAGAGACATTATTTGTTGCCAAAAGAATTTGTTCTATATACTAATCATCAGGCCTTGTAGTACATAAAATAATTAGAGGCATATGAAATGGGTAGAGTTTTTGTAGAGTTATACCTTTGTTTTGAAACATAGGAGTGGGAAGTCAAATAGGGTTGTAGATGCCTTAAGTAGGAGGCATACATTGATGACAAAGATGCAAATTGAAGTGGTTGGGTTCAATGAACTCAAGACACTGTATGCAAAAGATCCCGATTTTGCAGAGGCTTGGAAAGCTTGCAAGGAACCTATTATAGTGGACAGGACAAGGTGGTTGGATTTCATAATCTAGGATGGCATGTTATTTAAGGGAAGTCAATTGTGTATCATGAGGAGTTTCATGAGGGAGAACCTAATAAAGGAGAAGCATAGCTGAGGAATGGTAGGAAATTTTGGTTGGGATAAGACCATTGCCATTATCAGTGAGCATTATTATTGGCCTCAGTTGTCACAGGATGTGAAGAAGTTTGTACAAAGCTGTAGGGTATGTCAGATGGCTAAAGGAGTGAGCCAAAATACAGGCTTATATCAGCCCTTACATGTACCAGAGAGGCCATGGGAGGATATAAGTATGGACTTTGTTCTTGGTTTCCAAGGACACAATGAGGGAATGATTCAGTCTTTGTGGTGGTTGATAGGTTTTCGAAGATGGCACATTTCATTCCATGTCGGAAGACCCATGATGCAGTCCACATTGCTGACTTGTTCTTCAAAGAGGTGGTGAGGCTACATGGTCTGCCAAAGAGTATTGTTTCAGATCGTGACACCAAATTTGTGGGGTACTTTTGGAGGACCTTGTGGAAGAAGCTGAAGACAGAGTTGAAGTTCAATTCTGCACACCATCCATAAATAGATGGGCAGATAGAGGTTGTTAATAGGAGTTTTGGATAACCTACTGAGATGTTTGGTAGGAGATAAACCTAAGGGATAGGACTTGATCTTACCCCAGTAGAATTTTCTTACAACAATTCTATCAACAGAAGCACTGGTAGATCACCATTCTAGATTGTGTATGGAGGTAGCCCCAGAACAACTCTAGAATTGAGGAAGATGGACCAAGAGAAGAAAATAAGTGTTGAAGCCAAATATTTTGTAGAACACATCAAGGATATACATGAGAAGGTAAGAGAATATATTAACAAGATGAATATGCAGTATAAGGCTAAGGCAGATCAGAAGAGGAGGTATAAGGAGTTTCAGATTGGTGATGAAGTGATGGTCCACTTAAGGAAAGAAAGGTTTCCAGTGGGAAATATAACAAATTGAAGATGAAGAAGTTCAGTCCTTGTAAAATTTTGAAGAGGCATGATTCAGGGAATGCATATGACGTAGAGTTGCCAGATGGATTCAACATTTCCTGTGTTCAACATTTTAGATTTGACAGAGTATCATGAAGGTGGAATGGAGGAAGCACCAGCAATAGGGAAATATGGCATTTAGCACCTACTTTGAAAGGGAGGAGATTGAAGCAATCTTGGATAGTCGTGTGGAAGGAGTACTAGAAATAGGCAGTATGAAGAATATCTGGTGAAATGGAGAGGAAGGCCTATGGAAGATTCATCCTAGCTATCTGAGGCAGCAGTTGACCGGTTGAGTTTTCCTCAACCATCTAAGACATGATGGGGTCACTTCTCAAATCACCCTGGGTGTCTAATGCAAGAGCATCCAGTGGTGTAAGGGCAATCTTGCATCACCCAAAAATAGTCAAATTTCAAATTTCTTGATTTTTAGATGTTTTTACTTTTTTGGATACCCTTTTCATCATAATGAAATTCCCAATTTACGGTTTTTATTTTTGGTTCCTGGGTTGAAAGATATTGCAGTTTTAGTTTCCCATATTTGCACCTAAAAATCTTCTGAGTTAGATTTGAGGCACTTAGAGCTCCTGAATCAGCCCTGAAACTTGTCAAAATTGGTGTAGCTAACTTTCAGTGCATTATTGACTTCGAGACCTTTCCAATGGTTCAAACGGTTCGCAAATCGGAGTCCCAGATCAAAAGTTATGGCCCCGGGAAGTTGGTGCACTTTCTAGAAGATACAATTGCAAATGCTCTTTTGAAATTTGAACTTCATGTTGTAAATTTTTGGCGCCAAACTGCCTACACTCAAATTTGAATGTTGTTTTGGCTCCAAACTAATGAGGAGCTCTATTTATGGGTGGGTTTCTAATTTTAGGGTAACTTTTTGGGGACAAGCTCGCATATTACGAAAGGGTGATTCTGTAGCTTTCTGTGTTGTAGAACTTGGGGATTTGAGATCCTCTGCATGTAAGAAGCTCCATTTTATAAATAATAAAATTATTCTCTTGTTTGTGGGTTATTTTCTAAGTCTCGGGTTGTTCCCTCATCAATTATACCCATTGTCGAGATTTGAAAGAGATTATCATTCTGTATGGATGGAGGAATTGCAATTAAATGTCCTTTCTTTCCCTAGATAATATGTTGAGGGTTAGTAATTTGTTCGCCATTGGTTTATGGTTTTGGTTATCTATGTCTATTGACCAATGAGGAAGATTTAGGCAGATCCTTTGTTTAAGAGGCAAGCTCTAGGCTATCACTAAAAGCCCTGGAAAAGTCCTTTATATTTGTCTAAAAGTATGAATTATGAGAGAGCTATTAGATAGTAAATCCTATTCATGGTTAGGTTGATGGAAGCCCTATTGAAAAAGATATAACAAGAAGACATTAACAATAAATTAATCATCTATGCAAAACACCCATGTAAAAAAGAGTATAACCCCACAAACCTCATTAAAAATTCGACATGCGTAGCGTTGTACTAAATACTATAGTGTAATAGAGAGATTGTAAAAGCGGTACTAGAAAAAGAGAAATAAGTGTAATGAAGGAAAATGCATATCATCACAACACATGGATAGAATGGTTAAGGAAAATATATTTTGAAGTCTTTGAAAAGATTAATGCATGTCTACTTGCACCTGTATACATATATATGTATGTTTTACTAATAGTTCTGTTACAATTTCCCCATTTTTCTATAATACTCAATAGTAGATATTGCAGTTGTTGTTTTACAATTCCTCTATTTGTTAGCACAATACAAAGAAGGTGGGAATCAAAGAAAAATGAAAACCATGGCAGCTCAATGAATGTGCAAATCTATATAGGCAAAGGGAAGAATAAATTATGTGGCCATTCAAAATCTACAGTGTCCTTTTTGTAAGGATTTGAAGTCAAATCAATTAGAGGGATCCAACGGGGCTAATTGTACAAAATGTGTATAACACCAAAGATGCACAGAGTGTATATATGTGTCTACATATGTGTCACCATTCCATGCAAATAAAAAGCTTCAACCTTCTAAAACATAGATTTTTGGGACCCTGTGGACTACTCTTGTAGTGCCCCTCCAGTTGTACTATTATGTGTTTAGATTTGTTGAAGTTGTTAGATAGTACCTTTACTATGATAGACCTTTATCTTTGTTATTGTTTTTTGATCACTGGCTTGAGAGTGATGTGGATGTTTTACTATGATGAGATGATGCATTATATGGATGTTATGTTTCATGCTATGCTTTTGATTAGCATAGTTGTTAAAATTGATATATGTTTATCTGTTGATTAATGATGCTTTACCTTTGTTAGTATTGATGTGACTGTATAGGTGAAGGGGATGGGATTACATCACTCATATGCGAGCGCCCTGTGATTCCATGATCTCTCTTCATGGTGTGACTGTTATGATTATCCATGTACAATATTCATTTTGGTTACAGGTTTGTAGGTACATGACTTCATCTCCACCTGGTTTCACAGGTTTGAGCATGTCCATATCCCAACGGTATTGTTATTGGGAGATAGTAATGAGGTTTCCCTTGTCAAACCACAACCCTATCATAGTGTGTCATCAGTTGGTGTCTAGTATGTTGTTGAGTCATGTCATCTTTGATGTTTTTATCATTTATTATCAGTGGAAATTATATGTGGGAATTAATATTTAAGAGGTAGAAATGTTAATTTGTGTATTTTAGATTAAATTGTTATTTAATTTAATTAATTTTATTTTATTTTATTGGTAAGCTAATTTAATTTATTGATTAAATTTGTCTTATTGATTAAATTTATTTTATTAAATGGATAAAGTAATTAAGTAAATTTCATTTTTGTGGTAAATCAAGTTAATCTTCGTGGTTAAATTTATTTTATTAAGTCAATAAACTAATTAATTAAATTTATTTTGTTGAGTAAATAAATTGATAAATTAAATAGTTAAAGTTGTTTTGAAAAGGCATAAATTAAAAGATTTAAATCTATTTGAAATTAAATTTTATTTTTAAATGATTTAAAAGTAAATATCTTGGGAATGCATGAAAATATCTATGGTGGTTGAAAGGGAGATATTTTGTAAATTGTGACTAAGTGTTGGAAAATATCTTGAAAAATATCTATAGTGTTGAAAGATATTTATTTTTGGAAAAAGAAAATATCTAGGACGTTTTGAGAAATTTGACAAAATTTGAAGGAAACATAAATAGGAGATATTTTTATTTTTGTTTGGAGGTTGCTAAAAATGGAGGAAGGTTTTCTCTATATTGCATACATTTTTGGTCTGGAAGTGAAGATTTTTGGAAGGAAATCTAGAGTTTTGGATTTGGCAAGGAAGCACAACATCAAATTGATTTTCTTCAAACTTCATCACACAGGTTCTTTAATTGCTTTATTTGTTATTTTTAGAAGCTTTGATTTTTATTGAAAGGAGGTTTTAAGGTTTGCTGTAAATTCTTAGAAAATCTCTGTGGAAAAATTGTGAAGTTCTTAGATTTTCTGTAATGAAAAAAGAATTTAACAGTTGGAAAATTGAAAGAGGAAGCAAAAGAAAACAACAAAAATTTTCACAATAGAAAAATTGGAAGAAGAAACAAAAAGAAAAACATTTAAATTTTTGTGTTTGAATTTAAGTTTACTTTTCCATTTCAATTTGCAAATTGAAATTGAGAATTTATGTTTGAAAAAGATTTAGGGTTTTATTTTAAATTAAACACACACACACACACACATATATATATAAAAGAAATAATTTTATGGTGTTTAGTTTTGTGGAAGGGGCTGCTCCCACAACCGCCCCCATAGGGAGGTGACTATGGAGGCAGTGTCACTGCCTTCATAGCACACCCCTGTGGGGAAGGCTATGTAGCAGCCTCCCACAGGTGGGTGCGTCCCTTGTTTTGTGGTGGGGGTTTGTTTTTTTATATATAAAATTTTAATTAAATATTAAAAAAATATATTATATATAATATATAATATATTAAATATATATTATATATTATGTATAATATGTATATTATATATTTTATATTTTATATATTATTATTAATATATAATGTATATTTTTTTTTTAATTTACAAATTCAATTTGTAAACATAGATTATATTTAATGATTTTGATTTTAAATTGAAAATATAATTATTTTTAAATATAATGATTTTAGGATTATTTTATGAGATGAAAAAATTGATTTTATAATAAAATGATTTTATTCAAAAATTGATTTTGATCTTTTGTTTAATTAAGGAAGTTGGATAATGTGCATATGGTTAAATAGATAATATTTAAATATGAGAAATGAATTTTAAATTTGTATAGATACCGTTTTCTTATTTTAATGAATATTTAATTAATAGAGAGGTATATGTCCAAATATTTATTTTATAATGAAATGATTTATGTGGGGAAATAGAATTCTTATATTTAGATATTGTTGGGAAACTGAAGTAAATCTTTAGATTTAGATTTATTATTACTTGTCAAATCTTTAAATAGTTATTTAATAAGGGAATGATTTTAAGGGAAATGATTATCCATTTTAATTGAAATGAAAATTTGTAAGAAAATGATGTTATGATAGTTTAAATATTATTTGGTTGCAAATGAATTTATGACAAGACTAGTTATTTTCATGTAATGTGTAATTGGGGAAATTATAGAGATAAAAAATTAGTTATGATTTGTTCTTATCTTATGAATTAAATTGTCTCAAATTAGAAATAATTGAGCCAAGTTTTATTGTTAAAATTGGATTTAAGAAATCCAAATATTAGAAGTTTTATTTGCCTGAGTTGCTTTTAACTTGTGTTTTTCTTATTATGTCTGTTGGGAAAAATGGGCTAATCGAGTTAGTAAGTCTTCCAAAGGAGTTATACTAGGTTGGGATGTTTTATGTGATGGTTCGATTTGTGAATTGCTTTGGGTACTTACACATGGTTATAGTCAGTTGAACTCCTGGTTACCACGAATGGGATATGTGTTATGGTATGGGTACTCGGTTACTACGAATGGGTTGTGTGACCTTATGTCTTAAGGTTCATATTTGTTATCAGTTTTGGTGCATCTAGTCTACCCTTTGAATTGTGGTTTTGTACCGTCTGTGATGTCAATAGGAGAGTGGCTCTATGTGGGGATTTGGCACACAAAGGGGCACCAAGGTAACTCACTTAGGGTTTAAGTAAGTGATAACTTAAAAAAAATTAATTAAAAAAATTTAGACTAATTAAGATAATGAATGCCTCTCTCATGACTCATACACTTATTAAGGCTTGAGATAAGATGAGAAGCACAGTTTGTATGGGGGTCCGACAGCTAGTAGAGGCAAGCCAGGGTAACCTAGAATGGGGGTTGGTAGCCTAGGAAGGTTGATCTGAGGTAACTCATAGCAAATGATGTGTGAAACTCTCTCTATGACAACCAGAAGTTAGTTTGTTTTACTGCGTAAATGATCATTGTTATCTGGAAGCATTGTAACCATTTTGTAAGTTTGTACTTAATAGGTGTATTATTGTTTTTCCTATGTCTTGAGGTGGTAGGTTTTTCCTCAGAAACTCTATTTCTATCTCCTAGCATGGGGGTTGGTCCTTTGGGTGCCATATGGTTGGGTGGAACGTGCACCTTACACCATTGGGTTCCCAATTCTTGTTTGTGTGGACAAGATTTCTAGTTGGAGAGCTCATGGGATAAATTTTCATTTCATGCTGTATTCATTTCAGTTGAATCTTGTAATTAATTACCCCTCATTTGTTATCAAGGTGGAAGATGTAATTTATAGCCATGCTTTTTGGATTTACCTCATTCGTGGAATGAGAGTTGCAATCTTACTGTTAAATGATTGTTATTTGAAATCATGTGGTATTTCTTATTCTTTGATGTAATTTATTATGTATGGAATGTATGTGTTTCCTAATTCGTTAAGTAATTAAATGCTATGGTTTCAATTCATGTTTCTTGTTTGGGTTGTAAAGTAATCTCAGTCTCGTAACCTTAGAGGTTGTTGCTATGGGTAGTGAACTTGCATGTTATTAGTACTTAAACAAAAAAAAATAAAAAATTATGCATTTGAGTAGTTAATTGCAACTTTGTCTAGGGTTGTGTGGTGGGGTGTTACAACTCTTAAAATTCTAGCGTTTTTCACCTAAAAGGAGAGAGATAGGGCCAAAAATGCTAATGATTCATTCAAGGAATTAGGAAATAAGGTTTACAATGCCATCTTGTTGGGTGTTTGATCAATTAAATCCTTGGGATGCACAATATGGGTTGATAGAGGACTATTAATGATGATGTAAATGTTAAATAGGGCTTAGGACACATAAATCAATGTGAAAGTGTGATTAAATACACTTTACAACACTAAAATTAGGTCCAAATAGCCTAGAAAAGCACAAAAACCAATGTGAATGTGTAAATCACACTACAACACTAGTTTATCATTAAGTTTACATTAAAAGCATTCTATATTGATGTGATGATGTAATTAAATATGTTTTATAATGTTTAATTAAGTAGAAATAGGTTCATTAGGTCTAGAAAAGCGTGGAAGTCCTTTACAAGATGTCAATAAATATATTTTATTCAATTTACAAAGGTACAAGACCTAGTGTGGACTCATAATATGCCTTACAACACTAAATTAAGACCTCATTAAGTCCAATTATCATGAATTAATCCCATGTCAAGCAAAGGGTCCTTTTTTCTGCAACACGCCTTCATTGAAAAATTAAAGTTAGATGTTGTTGTTGCTAGGAAATATGGACAATGATAGTCTGTACCCTACTCTTCATTTGTTGTTTGCAGGTATCTCTATGCACTTTTCATGTTATAACCATTAACATAGGAGCAATTGCAGATTAAGAGTAGTTTTCAAGCTATGAAGTATTATTCTAATAGCTCTTTTAGAATTTCTTTATTCATTTCGGTTGACTAGAAAAGAGTATATAAGTTGAATTTTTAATTCATATCTCAATTCTTACACAAATTGCTTATCTTGTATTAATATGTTTTATCATGGGATTTAAGCTATAACAGAAAGAGAATAACTATTGTAGTCAAGTTCATGTATAAATTAGTGCATGATTGTTTATATAAAGCAACAAATATATAGAGGGTATGTAGCCATGGAGGGAGGGGAAAATTGATTGTATAAAATAGGAAAATATAAATATGTAAAACAAACCTTGTTTAGAATTAGAGTTGTGGGCATCTTTTCAGCACCAATTATTGAATACACGGGCTGCATTTTTGTTTGTTGATCTATCTTTGTATTGAGTGCAACATCATACAACAACAAAGCAACATTTCGTATTGTTATATCAGAATACGTGTGTGAAATTAGATAAGTAAGGAATGGGGAAAACGCATTGTGGAATGGCCCATCACAAGAACAGTAGCGAAAGTGTCAGAGGTTGCAGACGGGGGCAGCTGCAAAGCTCTCCAAACTGGTAGGCAAGGGAGGTGCATATCAATTTCTTTGATAGGTATGCTATGAAACAAACACCAGAGTTTTTCATTTCACAAAGCAACCAAAATAGTTTTTATCATTATATTAGAACAATGAATATTATCAACTGGCATATGAGCAAACACCTACCATTTTGTGTCTTTTGAGTGGGGCACGATGAGGAAACCAAGAAAGAAATAAACTCCATGGTTGTGGACATGCTCAAGAAAGCTAGGAAAAATAACATGAAATTTTACCATGTATCATAGAAAATAAAATCAATGTACACAACACTATATATCTATGAATGTAATATATAGGAATAGTGAAACAAGAAAATGACAGGAAAAGAATTTTGTGGGCAAGCATTTGTAGAAATTTGAATCAAATAAAGATAATAGAAAAGATAACATGAAGACATTTAAATTTGTGGATGGAAAGAATAGAGGAGGAATGTGAGAAGTCAACGTATATAGGTTGTCAAAATAGAAAACAAAACATCATTGGAGGATTTCAAAATTATTAATCAAATGGAAGACAATTTTTTTTAAGAATGCATCTACAACATGTGCATATAAAGGTTAATATAGTGGAATGTTGTAAACATGTTATTTACTTATAGAACCTTTTTTTCTAGTTATTGTTGGTTCTAATCTCTGTACATCTTAGACAGCTAGAGTTGTTTGAATTTGCATAGCTATTAATGTGTAACAACTATAATTGTAAGAGAATTACAAGTATGCCAATAAATAGTTGACTTCATAAAATTTTAAAACACTTAAACAAAGATGGTAAAATTGACAATACAAAAGAGTGTATTGGTTTGAATGCCATATAGTAAAAGCATCACACAACAAAATCTTAGACAAAGAAGTTGGTAGTTTAATAGAATAGAATCATCAAAATAGGGAATTGTCCTATACAAGTTGTGGTGTCTAGTTATTTGTGTGTGGTATGTTTGTGCATCTTTGGAACTATACCCATTTTACACAAATTATTACTTGGTTTCATTTTAAAAGATAAAAATTAGAAATTTTTTGAAGAGGCGATGGCACACAAGCTAAGGTAGATGAAAGAATAATTATCCTAGAGCCTTTTTTGTTTGTCGGCCTATCGGCTAGAACCAGTTCAGCTCTTGGCAAGGCCTGCAATTGCTCGAGGCATGTTTCTTCGATGTGGAAACAAGCAGTGTACTTGTTGGTGCCAAGCCTAGAGTATCTCTAAAATGAGAAAGGTGGACCAATACAAAGTCTTTCAATTGATTTTACACGTGAGATAGCTGTAAAATTTAGCCCTTGCCTCTCTTTGGTACCTATGTTTATTATTGCTCTATCCAATGTTAAGCCATGTGCTTTATGTATTGTGATTCCCCAAGGCATAGTGAGTGGAATTTTTGTTCGACTTCCCCGACTTATAGTTGGGATGGGGATGTCTCTTAGATGTTCTGGGTCCCATGGTAGACCAATGTAATTTTTGGAAGCAAACAACATAGTCAGGTGGGTTTGGTGGTTTAGAATCTGGATTGTACACAATAGTCATAACAACACAAAGGGATCCATTGACAAGGACAACTTGAATCCACAAATTCATTGTTAGCATCACATATTCACCAACACAAAGTAGCAATTCTGGGAGAAGTTGGTCATCATCTCCATGATCAAATTCTTGTTGTTGAGTCATCCAAGCAATGCAAATGGCTATTGGTAGATTTAACTATTTGATCATTTTTTTGTTGTGGAATCTGACCAAGTCATTCATCGCAAACAAATGTGTAGCAACATCAAATTGTTGTCTTTCTGTGGCTGAGAGAATTTTATTTGTTTGTTTCACAAGCTCTTCCCAATCATTATGGAGAGCCCCAGCATTTCTTATATGAAGAAGGATTTATTGAAACTTTCATTGCAAAGGGCTATCTCCTTTTTAGTGAAAGATAGTGTTTAGGGTTATTTGAGACCGTGAAAGTGTGCCACAAAGCTACAGCTGATGAGGATGAAGCATAAATATGTGTATCCATGATAGGTGGCAACTGAGCAAGATCATCAACAAGGATCATATAAACACTACCAAATGGCTCTATTTTCTTATTTGGGAATGCTTGGCGTAATTGGTTATCTATTTTCAACAGCAATTTTGGACCTAGAAAACTCATTTCATCAATCAATATGTACTCAATATACTTAAATTATTCTTGGAATAATGTCAATTGCTACCCTTGTAAAGGACTCATATCATTTATGGGAATCTAAAGTGTTGTATGGGTTGTAGAGGCACATATGTTGTACACAGCGACACCTATAGGAAGGATTTTCCAGCCCTAGCTATCCCTTGAATAATCATGAAGAGAGGGGATTTGGGTGAAGGTTGCATACGGTGGGTTTGGATTATTTAAAGGGACAATTGTTGTTTCGGTGAAAGTTGATGGGTTAACATATCTACAGGAAAGAATTGAACCATAGATTGCTCATATTGTGCCTTCGCTAATGAGATGAACTACAAAGCAATATTATGGAGTTCTTTAGGAACATGGTTTGCATTCCATGGATGGTTCATATAAAAATCTCACCTACCAAATAGCTAAAGCTAATTTATACTAAAGTTAGTAGTAGCACCAAGCCAAGAGAAAAATTCCCATTCATATACATCCATTGAAGGATGATGGTTCAAATCATCAGTATCACTATCATCATGTTCTTTAATTGTGGATGTAACTGGAAATCTATTAAAATTCCAAGGATGATAACTAGTTATTTTTAAAAATTTCTATTTTTCTATTATTTGTTCTCTCCGAAGACCTATATTTGTTTGTATGTTCCAGAAAGGTTTGTATAACATAAGTTCAATTGAAAAAAATGTCTCAAATATCTATGTATCTTCAATAGGAGTAGTCTTGAATAACATATAAACAAGGACAACTACAGGCTCGAGCCTTGGTTTCCATTTAGCCTTTCTCTATTGCTGCGAGTGTGTATATAGGCAGATCGAGTCAATAAGGGATAAAGAAACTAACTCTGGGGGCCTTTGCATATAGCAATGAATTTAGTTTGTTGGAAACTCTTCATCAGTATCATCTTTTTTTGTACGCAATCATGTCTTTTTGCAAACATTCAACCAAACGTATCATCGGCTTGAAGTAAGAAGAGGCAATTTTGTTAACATATAACATGTCTCCTATGCAAAGTTGTCATGTTCGACAAGAATATTCATCATGAAATTTTGGTATGCAATAAGTGCTCTATCCTCAACTATATTTGTATTTGCCACTCTTTTCAACATATCTAGATAATTTTTTGAATTTTTCTGAGATTTAGCTGCATACTTAGAAATATAATTCGAAACAATTTTCGTAGAAACAACTTGTTGGAAATCAACATTGGCATGCCAAATTACAAGCATAACTAGGCTGTGAATATTTAAGCGATCATCATTTCTAACTGGTTTGTAGGATTTGTTAGAGTCAAAATTAGATGTCAATGTAGAGGTAAGCTACTATTGCCATGGTGCTTTATACTGACATTGTAATTGCTCTCCTTTTCTTCTTCAACAAGTATATTTAAAGAATTTTGTGTTCCTTTGAACTGTGTTTAGCAAATCTTAATCATCTATGATTGGATCATTGGTTAGGATCTAGTTTGTGGTAAGCAAGAACAAGTTTTCTTCAGAGCAATGACTCGTTCTAAGCAATCTTTGTTCAGGGAAACATGGATTCTAAGCTGAAACATATCTATGAAAAAAGTGCCTTGTTATGGTAAGATCATGCTTGTTGGACCAATCAGGAGTATCCATGTCAGGAGCTTCTGAGAGCCATAGAAATCCATGCACATGTGCAAATCCATGATTTTGCCATTCATATCTATACCAATAATCTTTTGCATGGAAAATATTTTCAATCACATCCTCACGAAAAATTGAGAATCTATGATGCAAATATAAAGATGCTATATGTGGATTCTAAACAACACTATCTATTAGCATATTTGTTGAAGGCTCTATCACTAAACAAGATGAAATAGAGAAAGCATTTTGTAGGTCAGCCCATTTTGTTTATGTACAACTCAAAGAGGAAAAAAGGGTGGGTGTACCAAGTTGTTCAATCATAGCAGTTAGTTGGGCCTAGTAAGAGCTCCAGAAAGAGTGGGTCTCGTGCAACAATGTGCCAAATCACATCAACTGATTAGCTAGTTGGTGGTTGGGAGTAGCTTGAAGTTGTTGCCTCAAAACAGTCAATGACCTAGGGATTTTATTCTCCATATCCACTCTAACAAAAATAGAGACAATTTGTTGGTTGTGATGTCTCATAATCAAGTTGTAGAGAAAATATCTAAACCTAACATGTTTTCCAAACCTGTGGTCAAAATATCTCATTAGGTGGAGGGCATATTCATGCAAGTGAATTTTAATATTTCTCGATTGAAGGGGAAGTGCTGGTCCAGTTGGGAACAATGTTGGAAAGGCCATTGAAAATAAACCTTCAGTGTTGTATTCATTAACAAGAGATGAGCTACCTTTAGACCAAGATAAGATATTCTGGTATTTTTTTTCAATTTGCAAGACGTATTTTATTGCTTGCATCTCTCGTCTACCATTTGGTAAGCAAGGAATAAATGATGAAAAGTTTGAAGACCATTTTCTTCTTGTATAGCATTTGTTGAGCTGGTTGATGGCATTAGGTCTTCACCTAAAACTTGCTCTATTGTATGCAACAAACTGGACACATCAACAACAACATCAGGTAACATATTAAGAGCCTCAATATCAATCTCAACATCATTACAATAGTATTTGTCATATTGGATTTTGTATTTCAATGCATCCATGACATGATGTTTCTTAACATAACAATCATAATTCTCGCCTTCAATAGTGGTCTTGTGAATTATAACAACCTCAAGGTCTTGTAGATGGTGCAGAAAAAGTTTTATGATGCTTGAGATATCATGACGGAAGCTTATCGTGTGACCACTATATTTAAATTGGCCTCCTCTAGTGTGGGTGACCTGTAAAACTAGAGGTACCCTAGCAATAAGCATCTCTTCAACTTGTGTTAACTTTTTGAGTAACAATGGTTGAGGTACCCTAGCAATAAAAAATGTTGGCAAGGCTAATGCGATAATGGGGGAAAGAAAAAAAGAGTGGAGCTGACTAGTTATGAAATGCATAAGCAAAACCTGAAGGTTTGGAGGCAAATTGAGTGTGGTTGGCTTCTCCCATTCATCGAGAAGCTCCATGGTCCTAAATCAAAAGCCACTGAGTATTTTGGGAAACATTGGAGGAATGGTGAAATTTTTCTCTTTGGTAGGAAGGTCAGTGTGAATGATAACATCATCGAGGAGGTCACTGGTCTTTTAATCGAGGGGATGAAGTTCTTTCATGACAAAAATTTTTCTGATGAGGCTCTTATTAGGTTTCCCAAAAAAGACAAGGAAAAGAGAGAGTTGATTAAAATATCTAGCAACTACTATGAAATGTACACTATTAAGGCTTTATGGAGGAAGGTGCTTAGGATTATAATGGAATACATCATGCTAGATTGTAGATTTACTAGAATTTATGGCTACCATTTTGTCCTCAATCATTTTTTCCATAAGGTAAGGGTTTCCTTCCATCACTATATGTATTGTTCCTTGAGTAATAGCATGGGAGATCATAGAAAGAATCCTAGGAAGTATCTGGTCATGCATACTAGCCTCATTCAGCTTATTTATGATCATTTTAAAAATATGTCAGCTTTTTCTAACCCTGTCCCAGCTTCAGACTCTGAAGACTATGATACTGATAATGTGGCATGTCAGAGGAAAAGGATAACCTGTACCTTGATTGAACTGAGGAAGACCCTCCCTCCCCCAAAAAGTCGAGTAAGCAAACCCATCTGAGTAAGCCCTTGATTAAAAAAGATAGCTCTGTGAAAACCCCCATTGTCTCTGCTCAGAAAGAGAGACTTAAGAGTAAGGACACCCTGCTAAAAAACTCGTTTCTAAGTTTGAGGACTCCCTCGAGAATACAACTGAAACCCCTAAAGCTATTCAGGATTCTGACACCTCTTACCCTGCTACAAATAGAGAAGATAGACCTATATTTCCTAGAAACTTTAACTCTAAAGACCAGTACTTTAAGCCTGATTGGGAGTTTCCTGATGATATTTTACCCATTGCTAGAAATGGGGCAGTTGATTATTTGAGGATTATGAAGTGGGTCTTTCATGAGATAAAGGACCTTAGCTTAAAAAATAGGGCTCTTACTAGTAAAGTGGGAGAATTGCAAGTTAAAGGTGCTACCCACAATTCTACTAAGGTTGTGTGTATCGAGGATAACTTGAGGGAGATGGTTGAGCACCTTCAATGAAATTTTGAGCTCACAGAGAAGATTAAGAAGGATAATGAGGTTAAGGTTAAGTTCTTGGAGGGATAAATTAGTAAAATCAGGGACACCATTAAAACTATCATGGAGCATAACCACATAATTGCCAATCACAATGCAACTGTTTTGTGCACTATGGTTGAGAAAATAGAAAAATTATGGCAGGGTTCTCTGGTGGTGGATTTAGATGCAGACAAGGAAAAAACCAACACTGAAGAAGTTGGCATCTCAAAGAGGATGAGAGCTCACTTGAAGAGAAAGGTTGATTTTATGCCCCAAGAGATTTAGGCTCTCAAAAATAGCACCTAGGATATGTGCAACCTTGAAGTTGAGGTTGTTTGATACTTTAAAGTTTTTAGGTTAGTCTTGGTTTTGTGCTAGTTTTTGTGCTAGCCTTTGCTGGCTCTGGGCTTGTGGTAGTGGTCTCTTCTGGTCTTTTTTCTTTTCCAGTCGTCCTGTTGTTTTGGGTTTTGTAATGCTTTATCTTTATTTTACTTGTAATATTTGTGGTTTCGGGTCCCCATAAAACCTATGTTTTCCTTTATCAAAAACAATGGTTGTGGGCCTGGATCCATTCTATTTGTGGAGCTAAACCAATGGGCACCTTTTTCATAATAACACCCTACACATATGGCTTTTGACCCTAACATTCAAGTGTGCATCCCTATGTAGCTTTCCCTACATATTTGGAAAACAAAAGCATTGGAAAGTGCATCTATACAATGTTGAAATTGCTTTACCACAACAAGATAACTATCGTTGAATATTTCTTTGAGGTATTGTTCTTGTGTTCGTGCAATAAGGGAGCTCCTCTAAGATTGTATACAAGGGTTGGCATTTTCCATTGGAATTTTGTGTTGTAAGGGAGCATTGTTACCATTTTTGCATGCAGGTGTGGTTGTTGTAGCTATCCTTTGCTGTAAGTATTTTTTGTGACTCTTCATGGATATTTCCTCTCTATGCTCCCTATAGTAGAAATAGTTTCATTGCTATTTTTTACCCTTTTTGAATTCAACAATTGATTGGGTTGTGCAACTTGACTCTGCTCGTATAGCCTACGAGTATATGTACAAGCTCAAGTACATTAGGATATATGAATATACATATATACCCATACATACATTGAAAGTGGCAATTATACATAAACATATAACAAAATATATATGTCTATCCATTTGTATATAAATCAATATTTGTGAATGACCAAGAAAGGAATAACATAGGTTGAACATTAGGAAATATTAAATTCTAGTTGAATATACATAGAGGACTTGGGAACCTTAGGACAAGGAGGGTTGGGTAGTAAGTTTGTGCTCGTGCAAGGCTTAATGCATCCTGTCATTGTTGTGCAATGGGGGCAAGTAAAGTAAAGTAAATGCAAGTTGGCAAAGTAAATGCAATATTAAATGTTGCAGTGTCACAAACTATACTTTGATTAAGCTGCATAGTCAAAGCAATCATTTTGGAATTAATTTGGTATTAATTGGGAAAAATCTACTATATACATATCTTATCTACAATATTGTAGTACTTCTTTTTGCATATACATAGACATACACATATGCATATACATACATATGCATATACATACACATGCATATACATACACATATACATATACATATGCATACATGCATACACATACATACATGTACAAATATAACCATATACATACATATATATATATACATATATACATACATATATAGATATATATACATAGACATATATACACATATACATACATATACATATACATATACATATGAAATATTGATTGTTGCAGTGTCAAAAACTATACTTTCATTAGGTTGCATTGTGAAAAGAGCCATTGTGCCATTTATTTCATAGAAAAAGCACAAAATTTGTTGTCCTAATATCTAATCTATCATATTGTAGTATTTGTTTTTGCATTCCCATAGACATACACATATGCATATACACATGCATATACATATCCATGCATATACATATACATATACATATACATATATATATGCATACATGTATACATATACATACATATACATATACAAACATACACATACATATACATATATGTATACATATATACATAAATATTCATGTATATATACATAGATATATATACACATATACATACATATACATATACATATACATATACATATACATACACATATACATATACATATATATACATACATATACATACAAATATACATATACATCAAAGAAATCCTTTTATATGTTGGGAAATAGGAATGCATATCTAGTTCCACATCTATATGCTTTGTTAAGATGTCTCATGTAGATGTACACCTAGAAGCAAAGAGAACTATAAACAATAACACCAAATTTGCAACAAGTACAAGACACTTTCAAATCCTCATTTTGTGGAGAGACCAACTGGTGCTGGCAACAAATCAATATTGGGGGCCTCTACGAGCCCATCCAAAAAGCCTGCTTCGGTACACATAGTTCTACGAGCTTATTTGTAGTGATACAATGTTGCAATTTGAGCTCACTAATTGACAACTCTATTTCACAATTAAAAAAAAAGATCATTGTATTGTAGCATCCAAATTATAATTGGTACACAGCTTACAAATATCAATTTATAACCCTTTTACTTTTAATATTGTTTAAAGAAGATGAGATACAACAAGAAGAATAGAAATCCACTTTTAATGGTATGCTTGAACACTAGGGGATACATCAAGAAGAATAAAAATAATAAATGAAAATGCATATACCCTCATATGTATCTCTCTATCTTTTAGGATGCTTATATGTGTGTGCATGTAGGCTTTTATTTTTTGTATATATATGTATTTATACAGATTGTAAATTTTACTATGTTATGGAAAGAATCATATGGTGAAATAAATGTGTATAACATCACAACCTTAATTGCAGATTCGGCCTACGTTGCTTGGTATTCAATATTATGGGAAAAATATTCATGGAAAATACCATTGTATAACGACTTACAGATTCCATAGCACAATAGTTTGGTAAACTACTATTTTGTTAGACAAGAGATCCAAGGAAGATGATTATTACAATACTATAATTTTCAAGCAACACCATATGGCTCTTTTGGCAATGCAAATTAATCAACATATTTTTATGCCTTAATAACAAAAGAAACAACAACCATTATTGAAGAATCAAACATATGTCATGCTTCAGTCTTTTCCTAATAGTTCTTTTATGATTTTCCTATCTATCTATAATATTTAATGGCAAATAATGGAGCTTGAATGTAGAATATATGCATGTATATATGTGTAGAAATAATTAAGTACATATATGCATTGATGTTCCCCTTTATGAATAAATTTATAAACACACACATATAAGCATATATATGTATCCATATGTACATATGTATATATGTGTCTATATACACAGGACTATATCAAAATACTTGTGTATAGTATATTTTTGTATCACCATCTAACTCTTGAGCTTGGAATTTATGAGGACAAGAAACATCCAAATTGTTTTTCCCCTCAATTGACCAATTAGGAAGGCTGCAAATTCAAACCTTTTTGGTTGCTTATACTATATCCTCTACTCCAAAGTTTGGCATTAGTATAGGCAGAAAAAGGGTTGAATTTGAAGCCTTCTCAACCAGTCAGCTGAGGGAAAATCCAGTCTAGATGCTTACTTGCATTTTGGGAACCCTACATCTTTTTATGTAAAAAAAACCTTGCTGATTTATTTGAACTTATAGGTAGAAAACAAAATTTGAAACATATTGATACAAAATTCAACCTACATCCTTTACAGGAAAATATCGAAGAAAAATAGAGAATTGTATAACAGGTATTAGACACATCCTTTACTGGTTTCTCAATGGAAAATTCAAGCAACATTATTTCCCACTAAATATTATAGACAAAATTACATTGCAAAACAACTATTAAAAGAAAAGCTAAAAATCATAGCTCTAGATCACAAATGAGTTGGAAACCACACTAAACATTCTCATAAAAGGCAAGTAGGCTGTGTAAAACTTGGTTTGTCAATTCAAATTTGAAGCTACATTGTTTGGTACAAAACCCATATTAAATAGAACTCATAAAGCCAATGAGCACCAATAATCTACACAGCCTCCCCACAATGGCACATGCTTAATCAACAATTCAAGCTACATCAACTGGAAATAATTTTTGTAGTCAAATAGAGAATTTGCAAAAGAGCTATTACATAACAAAACCTCTTGCTAGCCAAACTGATGGGGAGCCCGCTCAAAATTTCAAACAGATAAATTAAACAAATAAAAGAGATATTAGAAACAATAACACTTACCAACTACCAAACTAATTTTATATCTGTCATGTTCATAATCTGTAAATGGTCCTATGTTAATGTATCCAATAGCACAGATGCAGACATATAACCAAAAAAAAAAAATTAGGGCAATAAAAAATACTAACCCTAAGCATATTTATTGAGCAAACAAAAAATGGTTCAACTACAATTCCTCCTATGGTAATGGGTAGAAGACAAAAAATGCATAGGGATAAACCTAGTCACATCTCGAGCAAGCGCCTGTTAGAAAATATGCACATGATGTGAAAGCTCCAATTTGCGGATGGGTTGATGTATTGTATGTATGTATATATACATGTATGCATATATATATATATACATATATATATATATATATGTGCATGTGTATAGATATGTATATATGGGTAAATATATGTATGTGTGTTTCACTAATAGCTCTGTTACAATTCCCCCATTTCTATATAATAAAAAATGGAAGATAATGCAACTCTTTTTATATAGAGACATATAGCAAGAAGACATTAACAATAAATTAATTATTTATGTAAAACACTCGTGTATAAAAGAGTATCCCAGCAGCAGCTTCAAACAAAATAGCCTATGGCCTATTAAATTTTTATACATCATTTTATATATGTTATATGGATAAACACATGTATGTATGTTTTACCACCAGTTTTGTTACAATTTATCTATTTCTCTATATAACTGAATGCCAGATAATGCAACTCCTCTTATACAATTACAATTATTTGTTAGCAGACTACAAGGAAGATGCCCACTATATTCAAATCAAAAGTACACGAGCTCAATGATAAAACTATTGAGTTGTGGAATCAGTAAGACATTTTGCATGGGTACTTTACATAAATTATTAATTTATTGTTTATCTCTTTCATTCTCTCCCATATTGATTGAATTGCATTGTTGAAAGAGTGATTTACAATAGATAAAAGAGCTACACACAAACATTGTACTATGCACCACATTTTTCATTGTTTGAGCTTCAGTTGGATTGCTACGCAACATATTGGTATAAGAAAAGAAGTCTATGTAATAGTTGTTAGAGCTATTAGGATTCAATACTCATGAATTAGATGTATGTAATTCTCTAGTGTTTTCCTTATAGTTTTTTTACAATTTTCCTATTTCTCTATAATAATTAATCCCAAACAATGCGGCTAAAGTTTACAACATATTCATGTATATATCTATGTATATCTATACATATATGTATAACATAGACATACCTGTTACCTTAAGAGAAATCGTACTTAAATGTTGGTCTATTGTTTTGGTTGTCTGTGTGTATACCCATTTCATAGATTTATAAGAGATTACCATTATGTATGGATGCAAAAATTGCACTTAAAGCTTCCTTCTTCTGTCAGAAAATATGGTCAAGGCTGGTTATTTGGACATTGTTGGTCTATTGTTTTGATTGTGTGTGTGTATCTTTGGTGTTCCAACCATTACCATGGGACAAATTGTAGTTATTTGTGTGCAGGTTTTAGCATTGTAAGAAAGCATTAACATATTGGAGGTAAAATTACTTTGGTGGTTGTCCAGTATTATTCTAGTAGGTCTTCTGCAATTTGTCTATTTGTGGTGATGTAGCTCAAGTTTTCAATGAAGCTTGTGCATTTTTGGAGAACATAATTATACTAATTTCTAAAAATAGAACCATACATATAATCTATGTGAAACTAAAGAGAATCATTGAGATTATGTTTAAAGTAGTTGGTTTTACAGATCTTATAAACTCCTCTCATGCAAAGAATAAAAAAATAGTTATCCCATAGAAGAATAAGAATACCTCACCTAGTTGTGCATACACAACATTGAATATTGAAACAACCTTTTCATCATCTGTGTATATATACTCTCTACATCTTTCCTTCAATACACATATTGTGGTTTTCATTTTCAATGAAGCTTGTGGGGTTATACTCTTTTATACATGGGTGTTTTGCATAAATAATTTATTTATTTTTAATGTCATCTTGCTATATGTCTAGGTGATCCCACAATAGTGGTTTACAATTTTAGGCCAAACTGGACACTGAAATTATTTTTTTAAACTAAATCTTCACATTTAGGCACCTATAGCGGCTAAACCATGAAGAATTTGAAGATGATGAAACTAAAGTCTCATCAGATTTTGTCTGTAGATTCAAAAATATTTTTTTCAAAATTTTTGGAATCATATTACATTTCTTTTTCCATCTCCCACGAAAACTAGTTTTTTTCAAAAACAACATTTTTAAAAAGTGATGCACACCGTATAACGCATAATTTTTTTCCATGAAGGATAAAATTCTAATTATTTCGAATTTATATTTGTAACTCTGATATCTAGTGCTTCCACTTGGTTAGACAATTTTTTATTGAATATTTTTTCTTTAATGAAGTTTCAAAGTCAAACCAATTACAATTCAGACATAGTGCGACCATATACGCATAACTTTTTTTTTACATATCGAAATTTTATTTTGTTTTATTTGTTGGATCAAGACTTCAATATCTAGTACACTTATATTTCTTAATTTATTTTTTGATAATATGCTATTTTTCCACATGTGTAGAACAAAGACCTTCATTTTCAATGAAAAACCTATGTTTAATAAAAATAAAAAAACAAATACATAATAAAACCAAAACATATTAAAATTATATTTGTTGGATAGATCGTTCTGAGGACTACTTGATTCAAGTTGGGTTTGTGAATATTCCTCCATTTTCATCCTCAACCCGAGCTCCGAAGTTCCAAAATTTAGTTTTTTTTTGTCTCGGGTAAAAAAGGGGGTTCGCTCGAACCAGGGTTCATTCGAACCCTATTTCATTCGAACCCCCCTTCTATGAGGGGTTTTGATGCCTTTTTTGGTGGGAAATTATTAGGAGGGTTCACTCTAACCTAGGTTCTAGCGAACCCCTAATGGGTTTGATCAAACCAATAGGTTTGTACAAACCCCTAAAATCAATTTTTTTGCCATGCATTCATTTTCTGTGAGTTTTCCTTCCTCACTTCAATTGTAAACCACTATTGTGGCTTCACCCCTATGTTTAAAAAGAGTTGCATTATCTATTATTCTATATTATACAAAAATGGGGGAGTTGTAATAGGGCTATGAGTAAAACATACATACATATATTTATCCATATGTACATATTTATAGGCATGCATATATATATATATATATATATATATATATATATACATACAATACATCAACCCATCTGTGAATTAGATTTTCTGGCTCTGCTTATTGTTCCTTTTGATAGCAAGTTTGAGGGATTTAACACTGGTGTGCTGCAAAATACATATACGCATACATACATACATATATATAGCTATCTATGTGCAGGGTTTAGGGCTGCATGAAACCATTGACATAGATATAATATATGCATATATATATGCATATATATATATATATATGTATGTATGTATGTATGTATATGCATATATATATATATATATGCATGCACACATACATACATACAAGTATATATATGTATGTATGTATGTATGTATGCATATATATATATATATATACATACATACATACATACATATATACATATATATATACATATGCATACATACATACACACATATATATATGTATATATGCATACATACATACATACATACATATATATATATACATATGTACACACATATATATATACTCTCTACATCTTTCCTACCATAAACATGTTGTGCTTTTCATTTTCAATGAAGCTTGTGGGGCTATACTCTTTTATACATGGGTGTTTTGCATAGACAATTAATTTATTGTTAATGTCTTCTTGCTATATGTCTCTATATAAAAAGAGTTGCATCATCACCATTCTGTATTATACAAAAATGGGTGAATTGTAATAGAGCTATTAGTAAAACATACATACATATATTTATATATATACATATCTATATATATATATATATATAATACATCAACCCATCCATGAATTGGATTTGTCAGCTCTGCTTATTGTTCCTTTTGATAGTAGGTTTGAGGGTTTTAACACTGGTGTGCTACAAAACCTGTGACAAAATATATGTATATACACATGTGTATACATGTGTGTGTGTGTATATACATACACACACACACACATATATATAAATATATTTATATATACATATACATATACACACTTAATCTAGACTCCAACCTACAATAGTGTTATTCTAATACCTCTTTTAGAATTTCTCTATTTCTCTATAATATTTAGTGTGAGGTGATGCGGCTCAAATTTTCAATCAAGTTTGTTGGGTTATACTCTTTTTTAAAGGGGTGTTTTGCATGGATGATTAATTTATTGTTAATATCTTGTTATATGTTTCTATATCTGAGGTTAAACATAAAAAATATTGTTCATGGCTCGGCTAATGGAAATCTTGTTAGAAACTTCAAAAAAATAACAAACACTTTGCATATCTATATATGTGTAATTTCTCCATCCATACAAAACCATAACAACAAACATCCATGGAAAATGACTTACAGATTCTCTAGAGAAATATTTTTAACATAAACAATAAATAAACCATTTATACAAAACACCCAAGTAAAACAACCTACACATTGCGCAACACCATAGTTTTAAAACCCTCCAATCTACCATAAAACGGAGCAAAGGCCAATGATTTCAATTTTTAAATAGTCCACTATGAATCCAAAAACACAATAGCTCTTTTGATAATGCAACTTAATCAATATACTTCCTCACACATTACACACAAAATTCGAGCTACTTTCGCTAGAATTCAATATTATAGAGAAATAGAGAAATTGTAACACACCTATTACACAAAAAATACTATTCAAGGCTTGGATGACAAAAATTCAGTTGGAAACTTCAAACAAATAACAAACCCTTTGTATATCCATATATATACAATCACTCCTATCTTAATCTACATTTGGGCAATAAAACTACCAACCCTAACCATTTTAATAGAAGAACCTGGATTTAACTACTATTGCTCCTATGGTAACGAGTATAAGCCCAAAAATACATAGAGATAACTACAAAAAATAAACAAGCAATGAAAAAATTACAAACCCTAACAATATTTCGTGATGAAACAAAAAAGATTCAACTGTAATTTCTCCACCCACAAAAAATGATAACTCTAGATATCCATGGATAATGACTTATAGAATCTAGACAACAAAAATAATCTATACAAAACACCCATCTAAAATGACTTATAGATTGCAGAGAATGACAACTTTAAAAAACTCCAATTTGGCGCTGAAAGCAGCAAAACCCGATGATTTTTACAGTTGTCCCCTATGAAACAAACCAAGAAATCATAGATGATGGATCTTACAATAGTTTGTTGTCAACCCAACACCACAGTGGCTCTTTCAACAATGCAACTTAATCAATATACTTTTTCACAAATTACATAGCACATCAGTGTTCAAACCCTTAAACCCGCTATCAAAATGAACAATAAGAAGAGAATGAAAGATATACACAATAAATTTAGTTTTTCAAAAAACCCATGCAATCTGACCTACTGATTCTGTAGCTCAACAATTTTAAAACCCTTTAACCTGCTAAAAAATGGAGCCAAATGCGATGAATTTAACAATAGCCTGCTATCAAACCAACACCATAATAGCTCTTTTGACAGTACAACTTCATCAAAGTATACTCTCCCACATGCTAGCATTCAATATTGCATTTACTTCATCCACCGCCATTGTGCAACAAAAGGAAACATTGGTCCTCGCATAAACAAACGCTTGCCATTCACATTCCCCATATCCAACACACCATTCTTGACTGCCACCAACCCACGTAATTACCAATGCCCACATCATGACACAAAAAAAATGGTGGCCTCCCCACTGCTCAATAGACCCCCATCATCGACAAATCTAATTCGCGACTAGGCTGACAAAAATCCCAGTGGGAACTTCAAACAAAATATCCTATCGGCTAATAAAATTTCAAAATAAATTAACCAAATTCCAAGAATTAACAAAAAATAAAATATAAATCAAAAAATATAAAATTAAATTTCCACAACACATTTTCAATTTTCCTAAATAGAAATAATTAAAAAAATTACAAGATGAAACAATAATCTCCCACTCTAGGAGTGATAAAAATTACTGCGCATTAGTTAGGGAGCCACGAGATGGTTAGGGTGGCCACATAATGTAATGGATCTTATAAAGCCATGATGTCATTGTGCTAAATGCTCAAAGAGTACAACCAACGGTCTCCAGTCATGATAGCCAATGTTCAGTCTATGGTTTAGCATAGCCAACAGTCTCTGGTTTAGCATCCTCCACTTGAATTGTTGTTAGGGCAGTTTGCACTATATAAACATGCTCATCTTTGTCTAATAAACACAGGCTTTAGAGTGAACTATTAATCAACCCATAAGAATGCCATCTCTCCCTGCTCTTCTAAATAGTCTGCGATCAACTAAGGGGCTTGAACTACCAACTAAGACATGATTTTGAAAGAATATATCATAATTCATGGCACTCGGGGATGGAGATCTCTACCCATAAAATAAGGTAAAGTAAAATAAATGAAATATTTCTTACACCTTTCCAAGAAGCGCAATATTGGTAGCTCTATTATTGAAAACATTTTGGATTTCCAAGTCTAAAGAGATGTAGAAAAAGCTATAGATTGGAATGGTTGAACTACCTTTGTCCATATATTAAGCACGGAAACATTTATGAAGATGACGATGAACTCATTATTTGATTGAATAGACTACTCTGCAATAGGTATCATTACAACAATTATATGTGATATTTAGCCAAATGTTGAATACAAGGACTCAATCTAAACATTGAAAGAAAACTCTAGATGCTTGGTTTAATATTGTTTTGTTTATAGTTTATAGTTGAGTAATAAACATTGTACCATCTTCATACTCAAAACATCATTACTCAAAAGTATTAAAGCCAAAAATAGGTACACCTAGAGTCTCTCTACTGAACCCAGTCTCTCTACTGAACCCACCACCAGGGTCTCTCTACTAAATCCCCCATCCTGAAAACATATTAAAGCCACCTGTTGTCTTTTCCTTTTTGAATAACCATGAAACCTAATCTTAAGAGCATCACAATATCTTAGGATTTAATTGGGGACCTTAACAACTTTGAGTATATAATCATCACACACCATTTTATGGTATATGTAGGTGGTCTTTGATCACTAGATGACTCCATAGTCGAACCGATAATGAAATAAAGAACCACTGGAACACACATCTATGAAAGAAGAGCCTTCCACAAAACCAACCTCTTTTAAAGCCCAAAAAAAAATCAAATATTACTCCTCTTGGAGATGATGGTATCCTACAATATACTCCTGTCAAAGCAACGACAGTCAAATTATCAAAGAACTGCAACAAATATGGGGGTAGTGGCATTTCAGATCATCGATATTTCAAATCCATTAACGTTGAAAAAAATACGAAATCATTTTTGGAGTCACCAAGTGAGGAGTTTTTGAGAGGGAATGAGTCTAGTTTCATCAACCTTGCACTTCAGAATGATTATGCTCAATTGGGATCTCCATTAGTGCAAATTATTCATTAGCTTTCCCCTCCCTACATGCCCAATTTAGTCTACTCATTGTGGCTACCTTCTAAGTGTAGTAGAGAAAAAAAAATTGATACATCAAGGAGTTTATTGAATTTCAATCAAGTGCAATTTTTGGACTGTGATCTTCTCTCATACCATTACTACTCTCTAGAGGATTTCAAATTCAGATAATTTGTGGCAATGCATGGAAATAACTTGGAAGGACTATATTGACTGCATAAACAAGATGAATCTTTACATTTGGATACTAAAGAGGTTGGGTTATTGTATGGATTAGAATCCATTCTTGATACTTATGAAAAAATTCTAATTTTTAATTGTTTTGAAGGAAGTGGTGATGATGTAGAATTGGCTAGTTAGTTTTCATCTTAAAGAAGTTACCTTTCACTCCCAAATTTCAAAAAAATTGACTAGTTTTGTTAGATGTCTCTCTATTGGAAGCATTTGGTTAAACATAATTTTTATTTATCTTTTTTTCAAAGCATTGGTTCTTATTCTTTTATCACTATCATATTGATACAGATGTTTTACAAAAGAAAGGTCAATATTGTTTAAGAAAAGGTGGAAATCGTGGACCTCTCATATTAAAATTTAATACTCCACAAAATATTTTCTAACATTTTCAAATGGATGGAAGTTTCTAAACCTTTTTTAATAAGTTTGGAGTGATAATGTTTGGAAATAAGCTATTGGATATGTAGTGTAAAAAAATGTACTCCTTTACATTTTCACACTTGTTTGGACCCACCCTACTAAAATTGGGCTTTTTAATGTCTTATTTGGTCCTATTTTGCATCCACAAGCCTTTATTAATGCACTTCTCTGAGGATAATCCTGACATTTAACTAATGACCAATCATAATTCATGTTTTTGGGTTGTGTGTTCCAAATCTAGTGATCTAGGACTCATATTCCACCTTGATCTATGGATCCCACCTAGGTTTTGGGGCCTGATCCTAAATATTGCATTGAACTTAACATTTCTTGAAATTTTTGTCCCAAGCTTAGGCTACTTGGACTCATACACCCCAATTGGCGTATCAGTCTTGCTTTAGCTTGGACCTATTTTGAATTCAATTCTTGGCCAAATTTTATTGCTTTAGATCTGGTGTTGGCTTGAAGTGTTGTAATTTCAGGAAATTTGGCATAAACAAGTATAAATACAAGGTTACCTCACATAATTTCTCCTAGCAATTCATTTGATCTTATGATAATGCAAGTGAGAAATTTATAGATAATTCAAGAGCATTCAAGATTTGATTATCAAGCATTTGGAGCAGCATTCAAGTTTCAAGCATCATGTCAAAATCATCATGCATCATGTGTGTTTTTGAGCTAACATTTATGATGTAGGTTTTTATGATTCAAGCAATCATTCAAAGACATTATTGCATATCAAGATCAAGGGTCAAGATCCACATCCATTGGATTCATTTCACATAAGTTTGTAGCCTTTGTTACAATGGTTTTGTGAGTTGCAACATTTCATATTGTTCATTCATCATACCTTCATTCCATTTAATTTCATTTCAAGGTTTGATTACCAAAGCAGGGTTTGACTAAGGAAAACCCCTATCCACTAATAAATCAACATTTTTTCCCTCATCATGTGTGATTGTAGATCTAGGTGTTTTTAGACTTGAGGATCCTTTGAAGACAAAGTGGCAAGATTGAAGAAAGTTGTCATCTTTACAGAAAATATCCTACTGATCAAAATTCAAACTTTTCAAACTTGAAGATTGGACAAGACGAAAGCTATAGAAGATCACTAGAGACTTAATTGAGTCCAATTAATTAAGTGGATGCAAACATAGTATGAAATTGTAAAGGTATACAATTTCCTACACTACAACAACGAATGAGATTGACTGGTTTGCATCATTTTTTGTATGCTTAATGAGGTGTTGTCATGTCATCTAGCTTTTTCTAAAAATAGTGACCAAGGATGTCATAACCTACCAACTAAATATGTTATCAAAAAATAAAATGCAAATAAATAAAATGTATTTGTAGTAACAAAAAAAGTAGCCTTTTTCCTTACTTGGTTTGATAATTGACATCAAAACTGAACTAATGATGTCTTGCAGTGACGTTGTAATGTGTTGCATACATTCAAAATGTTCTAGGACCTCTATTTAACTAAAAAATCCCTTAATTGATCCTTTGCAAGGGTGTTGTAATACTCTTTCAAACTTTTCTAGGATATATTTTCTTAATTAAACCTAATGGGCCCCTTTCTGAATAAATTTTGGACCTTGCTTAAGTGTTGTAAAGTGTTATAAGGCACTTTCAAACATATCTAGGTGATTATTAATTAATTGTTATTAATTGGAGTAATTAATCCTCTTTAATTCAAATTTAAGGCTTAAATTTGACACCTGCCGAAGATCTATCCTGAGACTTATATTTTAATTAACAAATTATTTCATTGGGAAAAGTTTGGTCCTAGTAAGATTAGCCAGAACCCATTCTTCCCTTATGGCCAATGAGTCCTCCTTTAATGGGACCCCCCTTTTTTTAGTTGATCCGAAATGGGTTTTTATGCTTCTTTCAATCCCTCGAGGGTTAGGTCTTGGTAAATTGAGCTAGGACCCATTCGACCAAGGTTGAAAATGGGTCATCCCTTAATGAGACCCCCCTTTTGAATTTTATTTTGATGGGAATTTAATAATGTTTCTTCCCAGGTTTGGTGTCAGTCTTAATTCTTTGAATTTTAGGGTTAACCTCCTAATTTAGTATAAATGAGGGGTTAATTCACATTGGTTCTCCTAACAAGATCTAGTGATTCATTATAAGTCTTCAAGAATTCAAGTGAATTCATAAAGCATTTCAAGGAATATTTCAAGAGTTTATTGCAGCAATTCAAGATCATATCATCATGACAAGGGTTTAATGCATTCATGCATGTGGTTGATCTAAGATAGCTAATGTTTCATTAAGGATCCATTTACAAGCATCATTTCACATCCAAGATCTACATTCTTCATGGCCACTACATGATAGTTTGCAGATTTTTTTCACAACACATCATACAAGATTTAATAGGTTGAAGATCAAGTTGAGCAAGATTTGGAGCAAATTTTTCAAAGTTGCAATGTTGCAAAAATTTGTCATTCAAAGTGCAAAATCACAAAATGGAAGCTACAAAATTAACTACAGACTTCTAGGAATTAACTGCAGATATCAAGGAACGTGACCCTGAAATCAATTTTCTAAAACACTAAAAGGACCCATTCACCACTGAAGACGAATGAGTCCTCTATAGCTCAAATTTTTTTTTTGGCTAGGTACACAAATTTTTATGCTCTATAATCATCCACCATAGTTGATATAATAGTTAGGGGTGAAGCCACAATAGTGGTTTACAATTCAAGTGAGGAAGGAAAACTCACAAAAAATGACCCCAAGGAAAAAATTGTGATTTTGGGGATTCGTACGAACCTACTGGTTTGACTAAACCCATAAGAGGTTCACTCGAACTAGGGTTCAACCTAACCCCTTTGAATCTTGGGTACCAAAAAAAAAAAGCATTGGTAAGAGGTTCAAGCGAACCCTAGTTCGAGTGAACCCTTAGGTGTTCCCTCGAACCCCCTTTATCTCTCATCCCCCCACTAAGACACAAAAAAATGTAAATTTTGGCACTTTGGAGATCGGGTTGAGGATGAAAATGGAGCAATCTTCACAAACCCAACTTTGAATCAAGTAGTCCTCAGAACGAGCTATCCAACAAATACAATTTTAATATGTTTTGGTTTTATTATGTATTTGTTTTTTTAATTTTTATTAAACATAGGTTTTTCATTGAAAATGAAGGTCTTTGTTCTGCACATGTGGAAAAATAGCATATTATCAAAAAAAAAAATTGAGAAATATAAGTGTACTAGATATTGAAGTCCTTGATCCAACAAAAAAAATAAAATAAAATTTCGATATGTAAAAAAAAAGTTGTGTTATATGGTCGCACTATGTCTGAATTGTAATTGGTTTGACTTTGAAACTTGATTAAAGAAAAAATATTCAATAAAAAACTATCTAAGCAAGTGGAAGAACTAGATATCGGAGTTACAAATCTAAATTCGAAAGAATTAGAATTTTATCCTTCATGAAAAAAAAGTTATGCGTTATACGGTGTGCGTCACTTTTTAAAAATGTTATTTTCTGAAGAAAAAAATAGTTTTCGTGGGAGATGGAAAAAGAAGTGCAATATAATTCCAAAAATTTTGAAAAAAATATTTTTAGAATCTATAGAATAAATGTGACAAGACTATTTTTCATCATCTTCAAATTCCTCACGGTTTAGCCGCTATAGGTGCCCAAATGTGAAGATTTCGTTAAACAAAATTATTTTAGTGTCTAGTTTGGCCAAAAATTATAAACCACTATTGTGGGATCACCCTTAGGTTGAATTTCTAATTGCTATTTGCATCTTATTTTGCACATAATTAGGTGTTTATGGTCTTAGAAAAATTAGTTGTAGATCCTCTTAGTCATGCACTTAGGGGTACCCTATTTTTCCCCTATACATTCTTTGGTGAACCCAACATATTTAACATTGCAATTTTCTAATTTTTAGAGTCTCTTATGGTATCTTAGATCTTACATTCATTTTTATTTAGATTCACATTGAATTAAAGTCTCATTTAGGGTTATTTGTTTTGCATTGAAATCTTGCATATCATATAGGGTATAGATTTGCATTTTTTTGCATCTTTCTAAGTTTGAAAATTGTAAAAACAAATTAGTCATTTTGCATCTCATTTAGACCTCATAAAATTTAATTTTAAACTCAAAAAAAAAAAATTCATTTCAAATTAGGCATTGCATTTCATCTTTTCATTGTAATTTTTTTCATTAAAATTCTAGAAAATCTGAAGTTGAAGCTCATTTTCTCAAACCTAGAACTGAAAGATATAACTAAGAACATGCATATCATAAAAAAGAAATTAAGAATAACTATCCTAGACCACTTCACCCTTACTGGTGAATGAGTTCCTGATTGGGTTTGATCTAAACTTTATAGCAATTGAAAGAGTATCAAAATTCACTCTGACAGCTACAAAAAAATCATAGAAACACCTAACAAGGACCCATTCGCTCTTATTGGAAAATAAGTTCCTGTTAGCTACTGCTCTGCATTTTTGGGACATTAAAATCTCAATTTTTAGCTTTTCCTTGGTGCTGTTATCTTTCAGTTTTAGTTTCTTGATTTGTTGTTTCATCAATTTCATTGCATTTTTCTCAAATTGCTTCATTTTAGTGCATTATGAAAAGTTCAAAATTGCATCAAAACATTTCATTTTCAGCTTATTGGATTGTGTAATTAGTAAATTGCATTGCTTAGACTCTGAAAATTACATTTAATTCTAAGTTATTCCATTGTCCCTTTGTTATTCTAGGGTTTCCACACTGGTGTTGTAAAACTTAAATGATCTTTACAACTTGGTGTCCTATTCACAATACTATTATAAGACGTAGTTTGAGGCTCATGTCATCCTATGATATCTCACTCACTGTGGATCTTGGGTTTCCTAACTCTCTTTCTAATAGTGTTTAGAATCAACCCTCAATGGCTCATAGTTTGCACACTTCATTTCATATGATTTCACCTCCTACAATCAATGTGCATGATGTTATTGACAAGTAGAATGAACAACTAGAAAACTTACAAGTTCATATCCTTAGTGAATGCATAGACATTATCTTGGTTCCTATCATACAAAATCTAAGGAAAGTGCTTAAAACTCAAAATGAAACAAAAATCATTTATAGTCTTAGCTGCTTCATTCATGAATACTTGAACAAACAAGAAAATAGCAATATGCATGCCACAATCAATCCAACTACTGAAACTAAGAACACTGTTAACATGGATCATGATCATATGCAAAAAAATCCCATAGAGAATGTGATAGAATTTATCAAAGCTAAACCTTGTAAGGGCTTGACTAGACAACCTCTTGACATTGATTTATCACAAAATGACATACCTAAATGTGCACATGATGGAACTCTTTACATAGCTCGTCAAATCAATAATTAGCCCATTAATGGGATATTGATTGATCCCATTTGTGGAGAGAATGTGATCACAAAAGAATTCTTATATATGCATGAGCTATATCAAGAAACATATGATAACCTGAAGGCATGGACCAAGAAACATAATGGATTAGGTTGCCCTACAATAGGCTTGATAGATCTCCCTTTAAACCTAGGACCAAAAACAATAAAAATCTCATTCTCCATCATACCACAATCAGACCAATTTTGTGTAAAGCTAGGCTATCCATGGCTTCACTCCATGAATGTCATCCCTTCGGTTATGCATAAATGTCTAAAGTTTCAATTTTGTAATGAAATCTTCATTGTGCATCATAGTGGATTAAATCCTGCCTCGAGAAAAGGGAATTTTTCATTAGATTACTTTTGGCTCGAGCCTATGGAACCTATCAAGATTCATGAAGATTTATTTTTCAAATCATATCAAAAATTCAAGGCAAAGAAAATAGTGGAACTATCCCTTTGAAAGATGCCTCAACCTCTAGCCAAACCAACCATTCTTGATGAGACAATGATTGAACCAAAAACAATTTCAAACATACAAGAACAACCTCCTATAATTTCCCACAAGAGACCATGAGATAATAAAAGCAACCTTGTTGTCCCTCCTAGAGTCAAAAAATTTTACAAAGTCAAAGAGAAAGAGGTTGAACAACCTCCTATTGTTTCATCTAGTCCTCCCAAGAAAGAGAAGGAACCTATACTCACTCTTACACAAAATAAAATAATAGTGAATTGAAATGAAATCAAAGTGCTAGAGAGTGTAGAACATGTATGTCGTGCTATTGCTCATATATTGCAAACACAAGAAAACAATAATAACATAGAAAATCAAAATAAAAACCTACCTGAAGCAATTCATCATGAATTTCAAACCTTTCAGCAACATAAACAAGAACATTGCATGGAAATTGTTATTCAAAATCTTGTTGTGACTAATTTAGATGATGACATGGATATTGCAAAAATTGATGAACAAGTGTAGGATGAGTTGAATACTTTTATTTCGTCATCCATGAACTTAAATGACAAATCTCCTAAAAAGAGTGTTGAACTTGGTGTGTGTTCTAGTTAGGCACTTTATGTTGTCCCTTTGGCTAGTTGCCCACCTTTTGTTTATACCAATCGAGATTGGGAGGCAGACGACCTGCTTTAGGTTAAGTCACTTGTGCTTTACTAGTATTTTTCTTTTTCACTTTTCTTTATGTAACTGAATTTACATAACATGATCCCTCATGATGTTTCATTTTATGTATTCTCTTTCTTTTTTTATATTCTTCTATATTTACCTTCATTATTCTCTATGTCATAATCATCTTTAATATGTCTTGTTTTTTCCTTTTGGGGATAACGAAAGACATTGAGACATTTAGGTCTCTTCCATGTTGACCTGAAAATAATTTTTCTTTATTTTCACTCTCTTCATGTCATTCTTCTAGTTCTATGTGTATTTGGGGAATGACGATAGTTCCATGCTCTATGATAACATTGTAGCATTACATCATAGAAAAATGTACCCTTTGCTTGACATGGGAATAATTCATGATAAATTGGACTTAATGAGGCCTTGAATTAGGTGTTGTGAGTCATTTTATGCATCCACACTAGGTCTTGGACCCTTGTAAACTAAATAACATGCTTTTAACAATGTCTTGTAAAGGACTTTCATGCTTTTCTAGGCTTAATGAACCCATTTATCACTAATTCAACATTATAAAATTTATTTAAATGCATTATCACATCAATCTAGAAGGTTTTTGAATTAAACTTGATATTAAACTAGTGTTGTAATGTGTATTGCACATTCACATTGATTTGTGTGCCTTCCTAGGCTGTGTACCTCATTTTAGTATTGTAAAGTGTATTTAATCACACTTTCATATTGATTTTTTTGTCCCAGGCCCTATTTGACATTCACATCATCACTAATAGTCCCATATTAACCCATATTGTGCATCCCAAAGTCTATATTGATCAAATACCTAACAAAGTTGCATTTTAAACGTTATTTCATTCTCTTGGCTTCCTAGCTATCAAATTGGCCCATGTGAGACCCATTTTCCATGCATAGTAAATCAATCCCATCCATGTGGGACCCATTCGCCATGGGTGGAGAATGAGTCCCATTTGGCTAAATTTTGACCTTTGAGCGGGAAAAATGTGAAATTTAATTTTAATATTACTTCATGTCAGCCTATGATGAGGTATTAGTAGGTGAAATAGGTGAATTGACTATAAATATAAGTATTTTAACTCATTTTTAAATCCATTAACTTAATTCACATCCATTCTTCATTATTCATCCACCAATCTTTCATCTCAAGTCAAGTAACTTAGGGTTTTATCATTGCAAGACATCAAGAAATCTCCTAAAGACATTCAAGAGCTGAATCTTGCTCCATTTTTGAAGAAATACAAGATCAATATCATGGAAAGGTAATCCATTCCATTATTTCATGTTTTATTCTATTCTTTCATCATTTTGGTTTAATTACCTATACGGGGTTTGACCAAGGCAAACTCCCATGCCTTAACATTCACCATTTCTTCTTCTCTTCTTGTGTGTTTGCAAATTTAGGTCCCTTGGAAGCTTGGAAATCATTCAAGATCAAGTTGCAAGGTTTCATAAGTCTTCTCTTCATTCAACAACTTAAAATATCAACAAAATCTCATTTTCAGACTTGTAAATCAAAGTTTCAGAAGCAGACACCTGTAGGAAGCTAAAGTTCATATCAAAATCTTTGGATTTCACTCTTGAATATTTAGAAATTAGACTCATTCACCATTGGTGGTGAATGAGTCCCACTCCAGGGTCATGTTGATGGTGCTTTCTGCAAAACAAATTAGACAGAATATAATATCATATCTCTCTTGAAAGCTAAATCTCTATCACCAAGCCTCAAGAGATAACCCTAAGGTCTCTAATGTCAAGTCCTAAAAATGAAAAAACAACTCAATGATAAATGTGAAAATTTTGGTAATCACAAAGGGATCTTACAAAGCAAATGCTGGAACTTTCAAACTTATCAAATCTTGCAATGTAATGATAATTGAATTCTTAAATCTAACTCAAATCCAAAATAAATAGAAAAATATAAAGGGTTCAAAGAGATTTTAAAACTAAACTAAATTAAAAGATCAAAAATGAAAATGATCAAACATTCAAAGTGGACCAATCCTTAAAAACTAGTTCCTTCTTAACCCATCTTTAATCTGCAATTTCACAAAAACAGTGCAATCTTTCAAGGTATGAAAGATTTTCAGATCATGAAGCATATACTCAAATCAACCTAATTCTGCAATTGAAATGAATAAACACCCTCAATTTAACTTAGCTCACAAATATTAGGCCCAGAATAACTTTACACAACAACTTACAATCAACAAGCTGCCAAAAGTATGGACCAAGGATTGCTTAAACACTTTAACTATCAAACCATAAACACCATTGCATCACTTCTAAATCTAAATTCTAACATATGACTGATAATGTCTAAGCAATCTCAAAGAGATGAAATAACAAGAACCATGCAAGATAAAACAATACAAGAAAGAGCACCAAAGAACAATGGATTTACTTATATTGAATCACCCAATGTTTGCAACAATTCCAATATTCAGTGTAACAAGACTTGCTCTCAGAAAATACTAACTCCTAATTCTAGATCTTGCAACTATCACTTAGTTTTTATACCTTCTAACCGCCACAAATGAGGAAAATTTCCCAATTTATAGATACTTTCAAACTAGGTTGGCCACAATATGTTGGCCCAAAAGCTTCGTTGAATAAAATAATCATGTCTTGCATTTAATATGTGGGCTCATTCGAGGTTGGCATAGACTCTCCAATGTAGATTGCTCCAATGCATGTAGAGGTCAGAGGAGGAAATGTGTAAAAGGTGCTAGATAAATGGGAAGCACAAATCACAAAGCAATCATTCATTAACTGTCCCCTTATCCTTATCTTGACCCAATTTATCTTGCACCCTAAGAAAAATCATCTCCAAGTTGGCCAGTGGTGGAGTACTCAATATTTTAAATCTTCTTTCAATTGGTTTAATCTCTTCCCTTGATTCCCTAATGACCTTATCCCTCTCTACCTTGAGATCTTGAAACTTCTCCATAACAACAATATAGGTGGTCGCATCATCCAAATGATGGGTAGTGATTGGAGCATCTTCAACTAGAGCATAAACCTCATGCCACCATTTTATTAATTGTTCAAGGTTCAAATGCTTTGGTGCAAAATTCTTCCCTCCAGTCATTACCTCAAAGAATGATATGCATTTATTATAAATTCCATTCAACATATTTCCCACCTATTGACCCTATTTATGGATTTTCTTTAGAACTCTATCTAATATGTAGGTCTTCTTACCACTCCCAAGGTTCTGAAACCTTTGAGGAAGTAAAGATTCCATCGCTTATTAACCTTTCCTCAGAATAATCCATGATTTTCTTTCCTTTCTACAGAAGAGGGTCCACATCAGCTTTATCTTGTGCCAATAAATTTTGCAACCACTCAAATGATCTGTGTGCATCCCCACTAGTTGACAGAATATCCTTAATTAGGCTATCTCCCCTGAGCCCTACTCCTTGTAACCATTCATGCATAGCCTATGTGGAGGTTTTCATCTTTTCAATCTCACTAACTGTCTCCATAGGTAATAAAGTGCCTAATGATGAAGAAGAATGAACTTGGACGATGGACTACAAAGGCCTCAAGAAATTTTGCAGATGTTTCTTTAAATCTGCATTTTCTTTCTTCAATCTCTCCTTAGCCTACACTTCTTTATCCAATCTTTACAAAATTATAGCAGTAGACCCCTTGAAGTCATCTACTTCTTGTCTTCTAGATGTAGGCCCCAAATTTATTGTTTGAATGCTATAATCTTGAGGAGTCACCTCATCCTTACTCTTATCTGCTACGGGAGTGGCAATATGAATCACCTTATTGTTTGATTCATCCCAATCAACTCTAGAAATAGTTTTGGCCTTCTTCTTTATTTTACCTCTTCCAATATTAGCCAGTATATCATCCCAACTTAGAGGAGTATCATCTACAACTAATTGCTTGCTTTTTAATTCATCATCAAGCCAACTAGGAGTAGAGATACCTGATTGTTGCTAACCTTGTTTATCCTTTTCTTGTTCATCAATGGAGGAGTTAATATTTGAATCCTACACTATAGGAACTTCTTCACCTTTATCTTATTTTTCTTTATTATTCTCTTTATCCTCCCCTAGATTCACATTCTTTACCTTGCCATGTACCTCTATCACCTCATGAGTTGGAGAGGGAGTTCTTTCATGCATATCTTCTTTCTTTGGGGATTTCTCCCTTGTATCATTGACTGGTGAATCTTCATATGTCACCAAAGAGGATTGTACAATCCTACCAATCTCTGCCTCTGTATTGTGAAGATCCCCATCCTTGAATTCTTCTATGTCTTCACCTTGATGGATATCTTCAATAGCTGCATTTTTTAGCTCTTTTTCTTCACTATGCACTTCCTGAATAGGACGAGAGGCAAAAGTATCCTTTTTTTGTTGTGTAACAGAGGGAATCATGGGAGCACCTTCTTTTAACAAACTTTCTTTAGGGGATGGAGTTCTTGATTTCTGAGTATAAACCTGTGTTTCATCTCCAGAACTCTCAACATTAACCAACTCTGGTCCTGTTTCATCCTTTCCCCTTGGAGGCTAATTTTGATTCCTTGATGTTCTCATTACTCTTCTCCTCTTAGGAATAGGGGAATCAAACTTCTTTCCTTCTTCCTCATATTCCTCTTCTCGAGGAGATTTCTTCTCCTTGGAAATAGTGTTTCTCTTCTTTACCATGGTCCTTCTTTTCTTTTCTTCTCCAGTCTTTGTTTGACCACCTTTGATCTTAATTTTGAAAGGGGAGCCACCTTTTCCTTTCCTTTTGGGTCTTGTTCCTCCTCAGACATAGACTGAAAATCCAAGCTTCCCATCAGGTCATAAGTATATTGTTTCCCTTCAATATCTAACTCCCAAATCTTGTTCTTGATACACAGCTTAGTGTATTTGATCACAGGGGCATTGATTTGATCCAATTATGTTTTTTCTTCTTTCATCCAATCAATTTCACCTATTGGCTTATCCTTAACTGGTTCATACTCATGAGGTTGTATTACTTCTCCATCATCATCAATTTGATTTGGGATGGCCTTGATACTATACAATCTAATTAAATTGGCACGCAATCTGGAAAACTTCTTTACAACATTGAATTCATCTTTTCAGTTGGCCCTATAATCTTCAAGATCATCCTTATATATAAATTCTCTACTAGCTTTCTTTTGTGCCCCACCTATTCTATCAAATCTAGGCCTCTTAGTATGCAAAGATAAGAAAAAGGGTCCCATCTCTTCTTCAGAAAAGTGTGGCATGGCTAAGGAAGGGAAAGCCTCATTAGGTACTCCAATCCTTAATGGGAACTCATTGCAAAAACTAGTTTCTTGCATATCCTTCTTCACAATTGCATCAAAGGCAGAATTTTTCCTTGTAACCTCCAAAAGAATGGTGTGATTAGTAGGATACCTGGGCAATCTGTATGGAGCTCTTTGACAACCATCAATCCTCATGTAGGAAAATGTGTGAAACTGTATAAACCATGCTCCATACTTCTGAATCAACTCCTTGGCAGCATAAAAAATCCTAACATGATCTGAACCCTGGAGTAATCTTGTGATGTACATAGTAAATGCATTATTTACCCTTCTATAGCTAGAACTATCCAAATGCAACTAGGGTAGACTTCATAGATCACATTCTGGCCAAAGACCACTCAAGTGCTCAATCCCTTATATGGATGGAACCTTTCCAAGGCATAAAAAAAATAAGTTGTCATAGTGAGAGTCCTAGTCTCTAGAACGTTACACAATTGCTTATGAATTAGCCTACTGATTTTCCTGCCCAATGGTAGTTTGTACCTTTTTTAATTCTCACAATCAAATAAAACATCCAATTCTTAAACATTCTTGCACCCTTAAGATCCATCACTCTACTAAGAAGGGTGATTGCATCATAGTAGTCTAATTTGAATTTAGCTTTGAACAACTATTTTGGTAATCTAGAAATGTATTATGTAGGTTTCTCTAGCCAAGCATTGATAATATCAAGAGCCTTGTTTGTATCCTACTCATAATACTTCTTGGATATATCATTATCAAATTGCACCACATGAGACTTGTATGGCATGTCAAATGTTTGGGAAACCAAGATAGGGGATAAGTTTGCAAGTACTCTACCCTATGGACTACTCATTCTCTGTATTCCTTGATCATAATGTCAGGTATATTCCAAAACAACCTCATAACACTATACTATGGAAGGGAAACCAACCACATGAGCCAACCCAGAATCTCTCTTTCTCCTCACTAACACAAAAGGGTTGTTTGCAACCATCCTTGCTTTCAATTCTTCATAGTCCCACCTTCCCACACTAGTGTCAATCACCTTTGACCAAATGGAGACAAGTTTACTCTTAGGATCCTTGATCTTTGTATCAAACTTAATCCTTTCAACCTATGAAACAAGAGCTCCCTCAACACCAAGATCCATTTCCTTGTTCTTACTCTTGCTAGTAACAACCTTGCTTGATTCAGCCTACACACAACAAACTCAAAATTAATATCCATTATGACATAAGAGTTAAGGTTAGCCCATCATAAATAACACATTCATCATCTAAATAAGCCCAAACAATGATCAAAGTCCCTTAAAATCTTACAAACATAATTCCTTAAAAACCTCAGGATTTTTGTTCCCTTGCAGAAATCAAGCTAGGGAGCAAATTTCAGGGACTTCATGGCCAGGAAAAAATAAGCAAGGAAAGAAAAGATAACACCCTGAACACCATTTGGTCATCATTATAGCTCAAGAAATGGAAATTTCCAACCTTTAATCATTTAAACCATACATAAAATACTGAAATAATGCAATGTCAATTCATCCATTTCTACTATTTCCCCAATTTCAAAAAGTTCATGGATTTACATCTGGGATGGAAATTGGAAAAATTAACATAAATTTCACATTTATATGCATTCTTGGGTAAACGATAGGGCTATGGGAATTTTAGAGATTTCCGAATGTGAAGGAATTTCCTGAAATACCTAAAATCTCTGAAAGTCTCAATTTTTTCACAGTTTCGTCCAAATTGATCGAATGATCATGAATTTGGTGATTTGGGATTAAATTTTATTCATTTCAAATCGTTCATTCATGGATTAGACCTATAACTCATTCAAGTACAATTTGATTGATATTGGCAAGGAATTCAAAAATCGTAACCCTAGGGTTCTGCCATGTATAACCAATCCTAGCCTCGATACACTCATTTTTTCAATCAAATGAAAATAAGTTCTTCAAAACTCTCAAAAGTGAGTGATGATCAGATGCAAATGGGAAATCAACAGCTCAAGCTCATATCCAGATCATCAATTCATGAACACACGGAACCCTAGACCAATCGACCCAAATGACCATCACGCACAACACTAATTTCAAAGGTTGATCCTAGCAAAGATTTAAATCATCAATTCAATGGAAGGTTACAACATCAATATTCAAGGGAGGCATCAAAATGAAGTGGGGGGTAGCCCTAGTTTAACCATAGACCTCTAGATATACAGAAACTCGAGCATGGAATACACAACACACCAGAAAACCATACATACTCAGTAATTAAAAACAAAGGAACCATGCCCATACCATTAATGGAGAAAAAATCATGAGAAAAATAGCTAGCATCAAGCTTAAAGCTCCAAGAAAATGTGAACAAGGCCAAGGAAACATCACCAAGACCAGCAATTCCATTCCAACAAGCAAGCTCACAAGCAGTTCCTTAGGATCAAGCTCTCTCAAATTTGATGTGAGACAAATAATACTAATTCACCAATATAAAATCTCTCAACATTCCATTAAATGCAAGCTATAGCATTCGTACTATGGGCATAAATGAGGCAAAATGGCCACTTGAACCTATTGCAGGGAACCAATGGGACAACAGAAGTTGGGGATTCAAAGGCATAATGGAATCTACAAAATTCCTCCATACACAACATTTTGCGAAGTGCTAAAATATCCATGATGTCCCATTAAGCAATAAACTTTGGCTATCCAAGACACCAAAAGAAATAAGAGATTTCCACCTAGGGAGAAAATACCTGAGACCTAGGAAAAATTTGAAACTCACCTTTAGCTTAGGATTTTACCCATTTCCACAATTTTAAAACTTTGAAGGTGACTTCTAAGGATTGATTCATGACCACCAAATTGCAAGAGAGCACCCAAAGAGCAAGTTCATCAAAGCACATGGGCGATTCAAGACATAGACCAAGAGACTTATCCCTTATGGGGATGAAGTCAGGACCCTACAAAGAAAAAAAAAATGAAAAGAAAAGCAAAGCAAAGAGGGTCCCTACTTTCAGCTAGGCGTGTGTGCGAAAACTATACAAAAAATGGTGATTCATGCCGGGGAAACGCTCGAGAGAATTTAAAGGAAAAACTGGAATCAAGAACCTAAAATCTATGGTTTCAGTCCTTACATCAGGTCACCTACAAATGGAGTTTTAGAGTTCATAGGAAACCAAACATTTCCTATTCCAGGGTCTAAGTGTGTGCACATGTATTCATTTCCCTTTCCTTAGTTGCAGCAATAATCAAACACAGTCTAATCAAGATACATAAGGATTATGACTCCAAAAGCTTCCTGGATAGAGCCTCATTGCCAATCAGGCATCCATAGCCTCAAAGAGGTTATCATTGTGGTCCTCCCAAGCATAGCTCTACTGCCAGCCAAGTGTTCATGGCCCTAGTAGAGATACTAGGATACTCTTGATAAGATAAATATGTCTTTTGATTTTCAAGATTCTCTTTTCTCTCTTTTTTTAATATTTATTTTTGATATTCTGATAAAATCCTTTACTTTCCCTTTCACCTTGTAAGTAGTGAAGCTCACACTTAGGGATGAGAACCATAGTGGTGTTGAAGCAAAATATAAGAATTTTTACTTGACTAGACTTAGCAAGGATTGCATGCAACCTTGGAATCTTTAAAAAATGTACGAAGATATGAGACCCAAATACATTCCAGATTTAACTTAATATAGTAACCCATCTATTCCAAGCATATGTGACACCAAAGTAAAGAACTTTTCAAACTAACTCTGGAAATATGATTAAATTTTGTAAAGGAAATATCCAAAGCAATCCCAAGTAATATAATGATTTCCATGCAGATGCAAAAAACCTAGAATAAAACAAGAAAACCCAAAACAAGAGCAAAGCAAAAAGAAAAACCCCAACCAAAGAAAACCTAAACTAACCAAAAACAAGAAACAAACAAAACAAAGCAAAGAAAAAAGAAAACCAACCCTAACCAAAGCAAAAGAAAAACAAAGAAAGGAAGACTAATCTAACTATTTACAAGGAAGGAGTTGTAAACAACTTAATATTGGAAGTAATACTTCAAATATTTCCCATTGACAGGATGTGGGATATCCTCTCTAGTGAGAGTTTTCAAGCTAAAAGCATTATCTCCCAGAATCTCTAAAATTGGGTAAGGGCCAAGCCAAAGTTTGTCAAATTTTTGATGCTCCCCTTTCCTATCATGTGCTTTATCCCAATAGAGAACCAAGTCAGAGATTCTAAAGGCTTTCACCCTGGCTCTCCTATCAAACCATCTCTTAACTAAACCCTAATGTTTAGAAATTTTTTCTAAAGCTTCATCTCTTTGCTCTTCAAGGTGTAACAATTCAGCTAAGTGGGATTCATGGCTGTCCCCTTCATCATAATATTCATTAATGAATTGGAAAGTGGAGATCTTTAAATGGATCAGGAATACTGTCTCCAAACCATACATAAGGTGATAGGGAGAAGTTCCTAGAGAGGCCTTAAGTCTAGTGTGATCTGCCCAAAGAGAAAATCTAAGTTGAGTGTGCTAATCCTTGGGATTCTTCTCTAATAGATTAGAGATGACTATTAAAAGGTTCTTATTGGAAGACTCAGTTAGACCATTTCCTTGTGGGTAATAATTAGACGCAAACTTGATGATGATTCCATGATCAAAGGACCAGTTAGAAATTTTCAGTGATGCAAATGTAGGACCATTATCACAAACTAAAGCAACTGGACACCCAAAGTGATTGATTATACCTGATTCAATGAAATTAATTACCACTTCAGAGGTACATTATTTGCATGCTAGAGACTCAGTACACCTTGTAAAATAATCAGTGACAGTAAGAATATACCTGTGACCCATAGAAGGTGGATTGATTGGACCTATAAAGTCAAATCCCCACTGTGTAAACAGTTTTACCTCTATGACTAGTTGAAGTGGAAGGGTTGCATACTTCTCTCTGCTTGCTATGGTCTGACACACATGGTAGGTTCTTACATGGTTATGTGTATCTTTGAAAAATGTGGGCCAATAATAACCAACCCTCAAAATCTGATTTGTAGTGGAGGGTGCAGATCCATGGCATGTGCCATATCTATCATGAAATTCTTCCATCACTTTTTCAGCTTCTTCCTTTCCCAGGCACCTTAAGTAGACACCTTCATGGTTTTTCTTATACATGACAACTCCCTTCATCATAAAAATATCACTCTTCAAATGCAAAGCTCTCCTTTGTACCGAATTAAGATGTTCAGGACATTGTTGGTTCAAAATATAGTATATAATATCATCATACCAATCTCCTGGAGACACATCTTAAAGGTGGTAGTGCTGAGTTGTTAGATCAGGACCCATTTCATCCATTATTTCGGTTAGCCCTTGTCCTCTTACCAAATTCATGGGTTAAATCTCAATGTCATATTCCTGCAATATGGTTACCCACTTAGCCCTACATTCTCCCAATTCATTTTGCATCAATAGCAGCTGAATTGTAGGATTAGGTACTATTGCAAAGACCTTATTACTTAGAATATAATGTGGGTAAAAGCACAAAGTTGTGTCACACTTTATAAAGGAAATGGTCAACACTGATCCAACTTTTAAATTTGAATCACTAAAAAGTGGCATATATGTTTTGAATTTTGAAATGATGTAAACTAGTAAAATATGCACTTTTTAATATATTTTATGTTTTTATTTTAAGATAAAATATAAAAAATTAGTTTAAACTAGTTTATAATATATTAACATTATAATTTAGTTGCTGATAAAATGCTGAAAAATGAAGTTGCATGAGACGTCAAACTTTTTTTAGTAATTTTTTTGTGTATTTATAACTTGAAACTTTAGTGCATGGATATATTTTTTTCTAATTTTGATAAATATATATTTTCAGATCAATATTAAAATTTGCATGAATAAAAAAAAAGTTGTCTACTTGGGACACCAACTTTCATATTAAATATTTATCTAAAATGAAAAACAGAATATACCATCTTGAAGTAGATTCTTTTATCTAGTGTATCATACTTTTTTCAAATTTTTTTAATAAGTTTTGGTATTTTTCCTTGGAATTTTACTAAATCTAATATTTTGTGCTCATAACCTACTTTTATCATTTTTGAAAACTACATTTATGGATCTACAAAAGGGTATTTTTATATTTAAAAAAAAATGTTATTTACATTAGTAGGAGTTATTGAAACTTCAAAATTTTCAAATAATTTTATTTTTTTGGTAAATTGGACTCAAAGTGGTGCTCCATATATTTTTAGCCAATAATTTTAGTTGAAAAAGTTGTGGAAGTATCTAACTTAGCTAGAAAGAATCTTACTAGATCATTTGTTTGACCAAAATTAATTTTTAGTTAGAAATACTTAAATTCAGTTGTGTTGATAAGCTGGCTAAAAGTGTGACACAACTTTATGCTTTTACCCATGTCTGAATTTCTTTATAGTTCTAACTAGGGCATAGGCCTACTTTTCCACACTTGGGTACCTTAATTCTGCATCCTTTAAAGGAGCACTCATAAATTCTATGGGATGCTCATTCCATTGATCAAACTCTTGGGTCAATATACCAGCACAGGAGTGGTCAGAAGCAAATGAGTATATGTAAAAAGGTTTAGCATAGTCAGGGCTTACCAACATTGGAGCTTCAACAATAGCTCTCTTAATTTTTGTAAATGCTTTCTTTGCTTTTGCACTCCATTCAACATTTTCTTCTTGCTTCAACATTGCATTCAATGGCTTGACTATTTCTACAAATCCAATGATGAACTTCCTTACAAAGTTAATTTTTCCAAAGAATTATTTCATTTCCTTCTTACTAGTAGGTGGCTAAATCATCAGTATAGCTTCCACTCTTTCAGGATCAATAGCAATTCCTCTCTCTGAGATAACGTGTCCTAGGAGTTTTCCTTTAGTAACTCCAAAGATACATTTCTTTGGATTAAGTGAAATTCCAAACTCTTTACACCTATGAAACACTTTGAACAAATATACTATATGAGCACCTCACTTTTTTGAAAATATTTTCAAATCATCCATATAAATAATTATGCACTTACCAATGATGTCCTTAAAGGAAATGCCCATGGCTCTCTGGAATGTTGCTCCAACATTGATTAGCCCAAAGGGAATTCTCCTATAAGCAAAGGTACCCCACTTAGTGGTAAAGGAAATTTTATGTCTATCCTCATATTGCACCATGACTTGGTTATATCCAGAGTACCCATGTAGAAAAGACATCATTTGAGATTCATTGACAATCTGAAGCACTTCATTCAATGAAGGAATTGGATAATTATCTTTTTATGAGGCTCGGTTAAGGTTCCTAAAATCAACACAGAGTCTAATCTCCCCATTTTTATTTCTCACTAGAACCAATTTTGCAACCTAGGTTGAATGTCTTACTGGGAATATGATACGAGCTGAAAGTAGTTTCTGCACCTCCTTCTGAATGATTGGCTCCAACAAGCCATTAATTGGTCTTTACCTTTTCATGAATGGTTTGACATTTGGCTTGAGATGGATGGTGTGTGTAATAATTGAAGTGCCATATGTCTTTAGGTATTTGTAACTCCAGACTATCACATCTTTATATGTATGCAAGGCGTCAATGATTCCTTTTCTCTCCTCTAGTTTTCACACTTTACCTATAAAGACATTCTTGATATCATCTTGAGTCCCCATGTTGTATGTTTCACACTAGCTACTGATGGACTCCTTAGCATTTTTATCTTGATCTTTTACCCTATCAAGATCAAAAATTCTCTCTAGATGTATCATTCCTCTTGGAATAGTATTAGTCTTCAAATTGATGACCCCTTCTAAGTCCATTTCTGCTTCTTGAGGTTTAGCTTCATCAATGATCTTAGAGTGAATACATCAAATCTTGTGATAAAATCCAAGATATGCTTATCATCTTCAAACACTTGGAAGTTGGTCACATTATCAAGCACTGCAAGTACTAGAGTTAATTCCACAATGAAAATTTTTAATCCAAAAAAGGACAAAGGGTGCAAGGTACTCTAGATCTTTTCATCTTGTCTCTTGTGTTGTTACTACTGGAGGGTTCTTCAGGATACACTACCTTCTTTCCTTTGGGATCCTCTTGAGTATTCTGTATATTAATTCTGACTATTGGAGTAGGATTAATGTACTTTTGTACTTGTTCAACTGTTGTATGACACAAGCAACATTCCAATTCTGAGTGAGAAGCATTGTGAACTCTACACCAACTTGGTAAAAGAAACTCCTCAAAATTCATATCTCTACCCAAATGAATTTAATCTTCTATACACTTCTAGATGAATTCCTGAAAATGGCCCAATAGGCTGAGTTGGTTATCTTCAAGATCATCATCCTCTTCAATTGGTTCGACCAGGGCTCCAATGCTACTAGATTCTATTGTAAAATCAACAGGTGTGGTATGCAGCATAAAAATTTCTTTTGTATATAACTCTTCAATAGGGGCTGCCAGCACATAGTTACCCATACTTACTTTTGATATCAATATTTCATTTGAAGTATTATGATATTCTATGATTACATACTTCATCCTAGGCTCTCTCTCTATCCTAATTTTATTTAGCACTCCCTTCCTAGGAAGCCACATGTGTGACTAATTAGTTGATACATATCCATTTAAGGCCTTAGTGAAGTCTCTTCCCAAAATCAGACCATAAGTGTCAAGTATGTATGCTACATGTATATTAATGACTTGTTGAATTCTTAGATCTAAAGAAATTTTTATGGGAATCATGTTTAGTTCCGCTACCACATTAACCTGTGTTATATCTAGTTTAGTAACTTTCTTTTGAGAGATAACAGGGGTAATTCCTAAGGCTCTACAGACAATAGAGGGCACCACATTCGTGGAAGCACCTGAATCTAGCAAACAATTGTGTAAATTCTTCCCAAAGAGACAAATAGAAATCAGAAATGTAGGAGTTTTTTTTCTAGCTTGGAATAAAGTTAAGAGGGTATCAACCTGAGCAACCTGGCTTTTATCTTTTTCTTTCCCTTTGTCTCCAAGTTGTGGTTGAACTTGCCCTTGATCTTTTGATATTTGAGAGTTAGGTACTTTATTAGTTGTCCCGCTAACTGGCCTATCTTGTGATACTATATTTTCACTATAAGCTCCTAAGCTTGCATTTATAATAGTAGGAACTCTCAATAATTCAAATGCAGACAAACTTACCTTTAGCTTCTTAAATTCGTCTGCAACCTATGCAACCAGTTGCTCCGTGCTCATATAAGTAGGAGCCTCCATAAGATACTTCACCACCTTGTCCTTGTTGGTATCTACACTCTTCCCTTTTCATGTCCCAGCTTGTGCCTATCCTTCATTTGATAGATATTGCTTAGGCACATGTGGATATGTTGAATTATTGTTGGCATTGGTAAATGGACCTCTAGCTTGTGGACCTTTGGTTGGCCTATCTCTTAAGCCATACTTCTTGATTGGCCTTTGGAACACCTGTACCTCTTCAACATTAGCTTCCTCTTCATCCCAAGGGTCATTATCATTCTCAAAATTTTCATTGAATAATTATGTAATCTCATCTCCATTGCACACTTTATTTGCTCCCTCTTCCAACTTACCTAACTCTTCTTCAGGTCTATTCTCCTCACCTCATGGGAAAGGAGCATGATTTAGCACTAGTACAGGTGATTCATAAGGAGTGGATGGTACTAGCTCCTAGTTGCTTGCATTATTCTCTACCTCATACTGAAAGATAGATGCAGCCACTTGGAACTCAGTGCAATCTAATTCAGAATTTGGACTTGTTTTATGGAGCCTACACCAACTTGATAAAGCATCCTTAGCTAGATACACAACACTTGGAGGCTTTTCTTGATTATCTAGTTGATCCAATGGGGTAAGGACACCTCCATTATTTGGCCTCGTATTCCATGTCCTATTCTACCTAGGTAGTCATCTTCTATCAAATCCTTGTCCACCCTGCTAACCTCTATCAAAATTCTGACTAGAGGGTTGTCCTCTTTCAAAATGTTGTCCTCTATCAAAGTTCTATCCTTGTTGAGGGTCCTGATTTTCTCTATTGTTGTTAGATTGCAAACTCCTTTGAACAACTTGGAGTTGACTATTATGATTTCTTAGATAAGTGACCTCCACATTCAACTTGTTCACTTTTTCATTCAGCTCATCTAATCTCTCCTTGTCAGGATTACTATATGGAGCCTGGATCATATTGTTCTGGGGATATCTTGCTATTGTACTAGTGCTCAATAACTAGTTCAATACCTCAGAATTTTGCAAGTATGTAGGGAAACCATCCTACTTTTGTGGGTGGAGGGGCTGATTAGCACTTTGTTGAGGACAATTTACCATTGGTGGGGCTTGGTTTATAGGAGGACCTAGATGGGGAACTAGAGGTAGCTGAGGTATTTGATTCATAATAGGAGTATGATTGGTAAGAGCCTAATTGCGAGCCTGAACTTGTCCTGGGTGAGCAGTGGGTCCTAATGATGGTAACGGGATAGATAAGTGTTGTCTGAAGTCTATGATAACCTTGACATCCTCTGTGTATGCACCAAGTAAGGTAGTTGGAGGATTGGGTCTCCATTTGAGAAAGGTGGTTTTCAAGCTATCAAGACCCTCATAATAGACTTCTAAAGTAGTGGCATCATCTACAACATAAGGAGCTTGCAACCTAGTAAATGCCTGATGAAATTTATTATTGAAAGACCCTATGGGATCATTGAATTCTCTCTTAAATTTGGTAAAATTGCAGATACAACTCATTAGCACTAATGAGAATCTTGAACTTTTGCAAAAATCCAATTTCTAACTCAGTCCAATTATGAATCGATCTAGCAGGAAAATAATTGTACCAATAAAATGCATCTTCTCCTAAGGAATAAGGAAATAGTCTACATGAAACATCCTCATGGTTAATTCCCCTATCCCTAAGACATGTTTGAAAAATCCTGATGTGTTCCTCTGCAATCCTATTAGGGTCATTAGTATAGAACTTGGAACAAAAATGTTTTGGGTTCTTTGGTATGACATTGTAGTTGTTGAAGGATAATGGAGATGGGTTATTAGCTTCAAAAGCCATTGGTGGAGGTGAGGGTGGTAAGGGATAATTTATGACTAGTTGAGGGTGTTAGATGGGAATGGCTTCATATTCAGATGAAGATGGACTTGATGAAGATGAGGATGAAGGAGATGATGGAAGGGGTAGGGTGGAAGATGATACTCCCCTTCTTTTGGTCCTTCTTGACCTGGTGGGAGCTTGCAATTCATGAAATTCCTCGTCTTCTAGTGTAGATCTAGCTCTTCTTTAGAATCTTTCAGGAGAAATGGTAGATAGAAAGCGATCCAGCTTGCTTATTAAGGCCCTCCTTCTAGCACTAATTTGTTGATGGTGTTTTTTTGCACAACTCAAAAAGAATATAATATCCTATCTCTCTTGAAAGATAAATCTCTATCACCAAGCCTCAAGAGATAACCCCAAGGTCTCTAAGGTCAGGTCTTGACAATGTAAAAACAACTCAGTGATAAATGTTAAAGTGCTGGTAATCACAAAGGGAACTTACAAAACAAATGCTGGAACTTTCAAACTTATCAAATCTAGCAATGTAATGATACTTGAATTCCTAAATCTAACTCAGATTCAAAATAAACAGCAAAAGATAAAGGGTTCAAAAATATTTTAAAACTAAACGAAATTCTAAAATCAACAATCCAAATGATCAAACATTCAAAGTGGACCAATCCTTAAAACCCAATTCCAACTTAACCAAAATTTAATCTGCAATTTCACAGAAATAGTGCAATATTTTGAGGTATTAAAGATTCTTAGATCATGAAGCATATACTCAGATCAACCCAATTCTACAATTGAAATGAATAAACACCCACAATTGAACTTAGCTCACAAATATTAGGCCTAGGCTAACTTTACACAACTTACAATCAACAAGCTACTAAAAGTATGGACCAAGGCTATCTTAAACACTTTAACTATCAAACCATAAACACCATTGCATCACTTCTAAATCTAAATTCTAACATATGACTGATAATTTCTAAGAAATCTCAAAGAGATTAAATAACAAGAACCATGCAAGATAAAACAATACAAGAAAGAGAACCAAAGAACAATGTCTTTACTTATATTGAATCACCCAATGTTTGCAACAATTCAAGTATTCAATGTAACAACACTTGCTCTCATAAAAGACTAACTCCTAATTCTAGCTTTTGCAACTATCACTTAGTTTTTCTACCTTCTAACCCCCATAAATGAGGAAAAAATCCCAATTTATAGCCACTTTCAAACTAGGTCGGCCCAATTATTGCCACAACAAGGTCGGCCACAATATGTCGGCCCAGAAGCTTCCTTGAATAAAATAATCATCTCCCTCATTTAATATGTGGGTTCATTCCAGGTCGGCCAGGACTCTCCAATGAAGATCACTCCAATGCATGTAGAGGTCATAGGAGGAAACGTGTAGAAGGTCATAGATAAATGGGAAGCACAAATCATGATGCAATCATTCATTAACTAGACCCTTATCCTTGTCTTGACCCAATTTATCTTGCACCCTAAGGAAAATCATCTCCAAGTGGTGGAGTAATCAATAGTTTAAATCTTCTTTCAGTTGATTTAATCTCTTCCCTTGATTCCCTAATGACCTTATCCCACTCTACCTTGAGATATTGAAACTTCTCCATAACAACAATATAGGTGGCCGCATCACCGAAATAATGGGCGGTGATTGGAGCATCATCAACTAAAGCATAAACCTCATGCCACCATTTTCTTAATTGTTCAAGGTTCAGATGCTTTGGTGAAAAATTCTTCCTCCCAATCATTACCTGAAAGAATGATATGCATTTATTATAAATTCCATTCAATGTATTTCCCACCTATTGACCCTGTTTATGGATTTTATTTAGAACTCTCTATCTGATCTACAAGGCTTCATAGCACTCCCAAGGTTCTAAAATATTTGAGGAAGGAAAGATTCCATCACTCATTAGCTTTTCCTCATAATAACCCATGATTTTCTTTGTTTTCTACAGAAGAAGGTCCACATCAGCTTTATCGTGTGCCAATAAATTCTACAACCACTCAAATGATCTGTGTGCATCCCAACCAGTTGACAAAATTTCCTTAATCAGACTATCTCCCCTTAGCCCTATTCCATGTAACCATTCATGCTTAGCCTATGTGGAGGTTTTCATCTTTTCAATCTCACTAACTATCTCCATAGGTAATAAATTTCCTGTTGATGAAGAAGAACCAATCTGACTGATACACTACAAGGGAATCATGAGAGTTTGTAGATGTTTTTTTAACTCTATGTTTTCTTTCTTCAATCTCTCCATAGCCTATACTTCTTTATCCAATCTTTTCAAAATTATAGTAGCAAACCCCTTGAACTCATCTACTTCTTGTCTTCTAGAGGTAGGCCCCAAATTTATTGTTTGAATGCTATAATATTGAGGAGTCACCTCATCCTTACTCTTATCTATTGTAGGAGTGGCAATATGAATCACCCCATTGTTTGATTCATCCCAATCAACTCTAGAAATAGTTTTGGAATTCTTCTTTATTTTACCTCTTCTAATATTAGCAAGTAAATCATCCCAACTCAGAGGAGTATCATCTACAAGTAATTTATTTCTTTTTAATTCCTCATCGAGCCAACTAGGAGTAGAGATACCTAACTATTGCTCACCTTGTTTATCCTTTTCTAGTTGATCAATGAAGGAGTTAATATTTGAATCCTGCACTGTAGGAAATTATTCACCTTTATCTTCTTTTTCTTTATCATTCTCTTTATCCTCCCCTAGATTCACATTCTTTACCTTGTCATGTACCTTTTTCACCTCATGAGTTGGAGAGGGAGTTCTTTCATGCATCTCTTCTTTCTTAGGGGATTTCTCCCTTGTATCCTTGACTAGTGAATCTTCATATGACACCAAAGAGGATTGTAGAATCCTACCAATCTCTCCCTCTACATTTTGAAGATCCCCATCCTTGAATTCTTCTGTGTCTTCACCTTGATGGATATCTTCAACAACTACATTTTTTGGCTCTTTTTCTTCACTATGCACTTCCTAAATAGGGGGAGAGGCAAAACTATCATTTTGTTGTTGTGTAATAGAGGGAATCATGGGAGGAATTTCTTTTACCAAACTTGCTTTAGGGGATGAAGTTCTTGACCTATGAGTATAAACCTATGTTTTCTCTCCAGAACTCTCAACATTAACCAACTCTGGTCCTATCTCATCCTTTCCCCTTGGAGGCTCATTTTTCTTCCTTGATGTTCTTGTTACTCTTCTCCTCTTAGGCACAATGAAATCACCCATCTATCCTTCTTCCTCATATTCCTCTTCTCGAGCAGATTTATTCTCTTTGGAAATAGTGTTTCTCTTCTTTGCCATGGGCAATCTTTTCTTTTCTTCTCCATTCTCTACTTGAACACCTTTGATTTTCATTCTAAAAGGGGAGCCCACCTTTTCCTTTCCTTTTGGGTCCTACTCCTCCATAGAAGTAAACTGAGACTTCAAGCTTCCCATCAGGTCATAATTATAATGTTTCCCTTTAGTATCTAACTCCCAAATCTTGTGCTTGATCCACAACTTAGTGTATTTGATCACAAGGGCATTGATTTGATCCAATTCTATTTTTTCTTCTTTCATCCAATCAATTTCATCTATTGGCTCATCCTTAACTGATTCATACTCATGAAGCTATATCACTTCTCCATCATCATCAATTTGATCTGGGGTGGCCTTGATGCTATACATTCTATTTAAATTGGTAGGAAATTTGGAAAATTCTTTACAACATCGAATTCATCTTTGCAGTTGGCCCAATAATATTCAAGATCATCCTTATATCTAAATTATCTACTGGCTTTCTTTTGTGTCCCACCTGTTCTAACAAATCTAGGCCTCTTAGTATGCAAAGATAAGTCAAAGTTTCCCATCTCTTCTTCAAAAAAGTGTGTCATGGCTAAGGAAGGGCAAGCCTCATTACCTCTAATCCTTAATGGGAACTCATTGTCAAAACCATTTTTGTGCATATACTTCTTCACAATTGCATCAAAGGTAGAAATTTTCCTTGTAACCTCCAAAAGAATGATGTGATCAGTAGGATACCTGAGCAATCGGTATGGAGATCTTTGACAACCATCAATCCTGATGTAGGAAAATGTAGGAAACTCTATAAACCATGCTCCATACTTCTGAATCAATGCCTTGGTAGCATCAGAAATCCTAACATGCTCTACACCCTGAAGAAATCTTGTGATGTACATAGTAAATGCATCATTTACCCTTCTATAGCTACAACTATCAAAATGTAACTCAGGGTAGACTTCATAGATCACATCCTACCAAAAGACCACTCGAGTGCTCAATCCCTTATATGGGTGGAACCTTGCCAAGGCATAGACCAAATAAGATGTCATAGTGAAAGTCTTGGTCTACAAAATGTTACATAATTGCTCATGAATCATCCTACTAATTTTCCTTCCCAATGGTAGTATGTACCTTGTTCCATTCTCACAATAAAATAAAACATCCAATTCTCAAATATTCCTACACTCTTAAGACCCATCACTCTACTAAGAAGGGTGATTGCATCATAGTAGTTTGATTTGATTTTAGATTTGAACAATTTTTTTTGAAATATAGAAATGTATGCCTTAGGTTTCTCTAGCCAAGTATTAATAATCTTGAGAGCCTTGTTTGTATCCTACTCATAATACTTCTTGGCTATATCAATATGAAATTGCACCACATGAGACATGTCAAACGTTTGGGCAACCAAGATAGGGGAAATGTTTGCAAGTACTCTTCCCTGTGGACTAATCACTCTATGTTTTCCTTGATCATAATGTCGAGCAAATTCCAAAACAAGCTCATTAAACTGTACTATGGAAGGGAAACAAGACACATGAGCGGACCCAGAATCTCTCATTCTCCTCACCAACAAAGAAGGGTCATTTGCAACAATCCTTGCTTTGAATTCTTCATAGTCCCACCTTCCCACATTAGTGTCAGTCACCTCTAACCAAATGGAGATGAGTTTACTCTTAGAAGCCTTCATCTTTGTATCCAACTTAATCCTTTTAGCCTCTGAAACAGGAGCTCCCTCAACACTAGGATCCATTTCCTTGTTATTACCCTTGCTAGCAACAACCTTGCTTGATTCAGCCTACACACAACAAAGTCACAATCAATATCCATTACGAAATAAGATTTAAGGTTATCCCATCATAAATAAAACATTCATCATCTAAATAAGCCCAAACAATGATCAAAGTTCCTTAAAATATTACAAATATAATTCCTTAAAAACCTTAAGATTTTCGTTCCCTCGTGGAAATCAAGCCAGTTTGGAAGTTTTAGGGACTTCACGGCCAGGAAAAAATTAGTGAGGAAAGCAAAGCTAACAACCTAAACATCATTTGATCATTATTATATATCTTGAGAAATGGCAATATCCAACCTTTAATCATTCAAACCATTCATAAAATACCCAAAATCATGAAATGTCAATTTATCCATTTCTACTATTTCCCCAATTTTAGAAAGTTCAGGGATTTCCATCTAGGACATAAATTGGCGAAGTTAACATAACTTTCACATTTATATGCATTCCTAGGTAAATGACAGGGCTATGGAAATTTCAGAGATTTTTTAATGTGAAGGAATTTCCTGAAATGCCTAAAATCTTTGAAAGTCTTGATTTTTTCATAGTTTAACCCAAATCGATCGAATGATCATGAATTTGGTGATTAGGGCTTAAATCTTATTCATTTTAAATTATTCACTGAGTGCTTAGACCTATAACTCATTTAAGCACAATTTGATTGATATTGGACAAGAATTCAAAACTCGTAACCCTAGGGTTCTATCATGTATAACCAATCCTAGCCTTGATACACTCATTTATTCAATCAAATTAAAATCAGTTCTTCAAAGTTCTCAAAAGTGAGTGACGATCAGATGCAAATGGGAAATCAACATCTCAAACTAATATCCAGATCATGAATTCATGAACACAAGGAACCCTAGGTCAATCGAACCAAATCACCATCACGCACAACACTAAATTCAAAGGCTGAGCCTAGCAAGGATTTAAATCATCAATTCAATGGAAGGTTACACCATCAACATTCAAGGGAGGCATTTAAATGAAGAGGGGGTTAACCCTAGTTTAACCAAAGACCTCTAGATATGTAGAAACCTAAGCATGGAATATGCAACACACTAGAAAACCATACATACTCGATAATTAAAGTCAAAGGCACCATGCGCATACCATTAATGGAGCATAATTCAGTAGAAAAACAACTGGCAACAAGCTTCAAACTTGAAGAAAATGTGAACAAGGTGAAGGAAACGTCACCAAGACCAGCAATTCCATTCCAACAATCAAGTTCACATGCAATTCCTTAGGATCAAGCTCTCTCTAATTCAATGTGAAACAAATAATACCAATTCACCAATATATCTCTCAACATTACATTAAATTCAAGCTGCAGCGTTCGAACGACAATCATAAATGAGGCAAAATTTCCGCTTGAACCTATTTCAAGAATCCAATGGGACAACATAAGTTGGGGATTCAAAGGCATATAGGAAACTAGAGAATTATGTGATACACAACATTCTGCGAAGTGCTAAAATCTTTGGGATGTAACATTAAGCAATAACCTTCAGACATCCAAGACACCAAAAGAAATTGGAGATTTCCACCCTGGGAGAAAATACCCAAGCCCAAAGAAAAACCCAAAACTCACCTTTAGCTTATGATTTTACCTATTTCCACAATTTTAAGACTTTGAAGGTGATTTCTAAGGATTGATTCATGACCACCAAATTGCAAGAGGGCACCCCAAAGAGCAAGTTCATCAAAGCACATGGGTGATTCAAGACATAGACCGAGAGACTTATCCCTTAGGGGGATGAAGTCAGGACCCTACCAAAAAAAAAAATGAAAAGCAAAGAAAAGAAAAGAGGGTCCCTACTTTTAGTGGGGCATTTGTATGAAAACTACACATGTCAATTTTGAGTTTTCTGCATTTTTAGGTACCCTTTTGTTAGAAATAGGTTCTGACACAGTTTTAAAGAATTGGGACTAATTTTCCCATAATTGTGAATGAGTCCCACCATGCTTGAAAATTAATATCGGTAGCATTTCAAGTGTAATTTCTAGCCTCCTTCTAGATCCCAAGTGCACATTTCTAGTTTGGTCCATTTCTGTTCAGCTTTACATTGATTTCTAGGTGTTTTTTCTATATCACAATGTGTTTTCAAACATCATCTGTTTCTTAGGTTTTGCATTCATAATCAATTAATTACTTAGCTTAGTTGCATCTATATCATTTCATTTATCCTTAATAACATCATACATTGCATACTTTGAATGAACCTAGCTAGCATTTTTAGCCTACCTCTCTCCTTTTAGGTGAAAAACCCTAGAAGAGTTAGAGAGTTTTATGGTGCCAAAAATATACAGTTCATTTTGGTGAACCTTCTTTTTGAATTATTTTTTTACTGATTTGGAGTCCTTTCATCATCATATATCTAGCTTGAATTATGGCTTGCATGATTCGTTTGCATGCTAGGTGTTAAATTTGCATTCATAAAAAGTGCATTTAGGTTGCATTGTTAGCATCTAAATTCATTTCCACTCTCTTAAATTTTGCATTTTTCAATTAGGTCTACATCATAGAACTTAGAAACCCTAAAAATACCTCACAAATACCTAATTTTTTTGAAAAAGGTCTATACTGGGACTGATTCGCCACCCTGGACAAATCAATCCCTTTTGACCCCTAAAACTACATTTCACAGAACTCAAAACTCTATTTTTAGGCTTCTATTTGGTGGCTTACCCTACCTATATCAGTTAGTTGCATTTTTGTAAAATGCATTTGACTAGATCTCACTTAAAATAATTGATTTCATGCATTGTTTAATTTCACATTAACATCTCCCAAATTTCATTTTTTTAGATTATTGCATATAGTAATAAGCAATTTACTTTTTTTTACATCTGAAAATTACATTGCACTTTATTCACTTTTGCATAACATGTTCTTTAAATGTGCCTTTAATTTGATTAAACATGGATTTTATAAGCATAACATTCCCTCTTATCAGTTTGATTTTGATTACAACAATGATGAACATGTTAGTCTTGACCACACGATTACATTATGCATTTGTGAGAATGGAAATGTAGGCAATCTTGATACACATACTTGTTCTTCTCCTGATATCTCTCCTATTAGTGACAAACATATCTTGGTGCAAGAAGTTACAAGCCTTGAGGGTCTTGATTGTCCATTTCTTTATTCCCTTTGGATGATGTTAGACAACAAGAACATGAGAGCATCAATACATTCCTCCACATCACCTTACCAAGTCTCCAAGCTCATGACAATCACACTTGTTCATCTCCTAATATCCCTCCTCGATGTAAAGAGGATAGGTTGGTGTTAGAAGAAATCCCTATTAAGAATCATGACACCCTTGATCCTCCCTTCCCTAATGCTCATCCCATTTGGGAAGACCTATTTGGTAACCATAGTGGTCCTTCTCTTGATACCTCCCCCACTTGTGATGAAGCTAGTTTACAACTTTCAACCTTAGATGACAAATATTACAAGCTCTCCTAGTAGGATATATAATATGGTACAAGAGAATGAGACCTTAAAAATAACCCACAATCAAATAAAGTCTTCTTCTCCCCTCCCCACTATCAATAATCAAACACATTCAACCATTAATAACTCCCTTAGTGGTGATGAAGTTATTTTGGATGAACCAAACCTTAATTGTCACAAACATGTGGATTTTCGTTCTCATAAGAACTCTCCTTTTAGGGAGGATATTATGACCCAAAACAAAGACAACATGCCCTTCAAAGACAATGAAGACTCTCACTTGTTACAAGATTTTAACATTATTCAACCTCAAATCATCCTTTATCCTCCTTCACATAAACCTTCACCTAAACCCGAGTTTACTCTCTACCCACCTTCACATAAACAACAACCTCAACATAAACTTGAATTCACCTTCTACCCAACTCAAACTAATGTGTCACAAATACCGAGTTACAATACCGTTTCTCATACATATAACACTTGAAATAATCCACAACCACTACAACCAACCCCACCCTCCTTACCTTTACCAAATCCACCTAGTGCTCCTCGTTACCTCCCACACACAAAGGAGTATGATCTTGTTGAACAATTAAAGAATACTCTTGCAAATAGTTCCCTTTGGGATTTAGTTCAGAACTCACTAGATTACCACAATATTATTCACATAGCCTTAAAATAGATTATTGTTCCTCTTGGTACAACTCTGAATTATGTAGCAACTTTAACCCATCAAATGAATAAAACTAATCTAGAAATTGCTTTTCATCAAAATGAGTTGCCTCCTTTAGAGTTGCAAAAAAAAAATGAAGCTTTCATGATCATTGCTCGATACAATCAAATAGCGATAATACGAACCCTTATTGATAATGGTTTTTCCCTTAATGTGTGTAGGGTGAATCTCCTTGATAGATTACATGTTGACAAGTCACAAATAAAACCTAATTCCATATCTATTTGAGTATTTGATAATTCAACAAAGAAACCACTCGGTGTAATAACTTTTCCTATTACAGTTGGGGTGGTTACTTTGCAAACTCCTATTCATGTCATGCCTTATGATCTTTCATACAATAGATTCTTTTAGGCAGACCATGGATTCATGAGATGAATGCAGTGCCTTCAACCCTCCATTGTATAATGAAATATTTCTATAACAATAATATTTATCAAGTTGAAGTAGATCCTAAGCCTAAAAGTTGCTTGCAGCTTGGAAAAGGAGCTACAAGTCCTCTGAAAACATTGATTCCAATATCCAATATAGACCCTCTTGAAATAGAAAAAAATAATGAGGAATCAGTGTTTAACTTATTTGGTGATGATTGTGGATCCTTAGAATTCACACCATCATTTAAGGGGGAATACATAATCACACAAAAGAACGATGAGAAACAAGAACAACCAACCATCATGTCAACACAAAATTCAGAAGACCTATCGAAAGCATCCACCTCCACTACTATATACAAAGAAGAAAACTATATAGTCACCTTTGATATCTCTTATGATCAACCACCACCAAATTTAAAAGAAATGAATTAGCTTGATGGAAAAGGTTATGAACTCATGAAACAATTTGGATATAGTGGAAAAGGATGTGGTGATCGAGAACAAGGCATCTGTAACCCTATAGAGCCTAACACACAACAAAAAATGCATGGCCTTGGTTATTGTCTTTTATCTAAGATCAAATCATCACTCAACATCCAAAATCTCACAAATAAAACTTCTAAATCATCCTTAACAACTAGTGGTATTGAACATTATTCTTTACAAAACATGGAATACACAACTATACCTTCGTTTAATGTTAATGTCATCTCACAAAATGTTCATGATTTGAACTCATTAGATTTTATACCTTCCTATAATGGGAAGAATAAAATCTCAGAATCTAGAGACACTTGTGTAAGTATAACATCCACTACTAAGAAAAATGTATCTTTGAAACAAACCACAAGACCACATTCTTCTCTTGATCAAGAGGGTATCTTGTCGAGACTCCTCCAAGATCGCTTGATCACCCTCCGTCCTAGAACTTGAAAGAAATGCTCTTTGAAGACTTCATTCTACACTTATCATAGAGTTCATGGTCAGTCCACTAATGTATTCCAGACTTTGAGTCATATAATCCAACATTTCTAAGAGTTCGGTATGCTTCCCTCTGTGGGGGAACCCAATTCCTCTAATTGATACTAATTTTCACTCTCACCTACATTTCATTAATCATTTTGGCTCACCTTTTCCCTACAGCAAGTGGGGGAGAGGGATTTAGTAGCCGTGTTCTTGTATGCTATTTGTCGTTGTCTTTTTTGACTAGTCGTTAACCTTTCATGAACGTATAAGAACAAGCTTGGGAGTGGATGACATATCTTAAGATTGACTCGCATATGACATACTTATCCTTTTCATGATTTAGCTTCTCAAAAAAATATGAGTTGGCGTAGGGATTTTCAAGTAAGCACTCATGTCTTCTTTTCTCTTCTTCTACTTTAAAGCAATTTCTCACAGTACTAGTGTTTGCAGCCACTTTAAAGTGGGGGCATACATCACCACTCACATTTCATTGTGTGATTTTCTTTTTCTTGTGATTTCCTCTCTTGGACACATTTGGCACAATGTTCCCCAGGATGAGACCTTGCACTTGTCCTCTATTTGAAATAAGATGAGACCATTTTCACTTATACTCTCTTGGAGATGTTAAGTATGATGCTCCCTAAGATGAGACATTGCATGAACTAAGAAAAATCCCTTTGAACAATCCTTGCACTATCTTGCATTAACAATGTATATGAGTGTCAAGCATGCAAATTTTTCCTTACCTCATAGAGCTCGAAATGACATCATCTTCTTTGTGGCAACTTATTAAAGTTATCATGAGGTATAACTTTGGTATGGTTGAGCGGGAAACCCATTCAATGGCATGACTTTCCCCATAGCCACCTATGTGTTTGAGTGCATACCAACTAGAATATGTTTCTCACCTTTTGGGATTTTTCACCCCACAGACCATTAGAATTTTTGTGGCCCTAGAGTGAGTATGTTGTGGACTTCTCACCCCGCAGACGACTTGAAGTTTTGTGGCCTGAGAGTGAGTACATCCTTTCCATCCTATCTTTCTTTCCTTTAGTTCTTGCCATTGCATGATTGTGCATCTTGATGGTTCGACTTAGGATCTTGGATCCTAGGGGCTTGACCACCTCCTTTGATCTATGTCATTCTTTTCCATTTTCATACGAGTATCTCTCTTGAATCTCCACTATAGTGTGAGTTTGAAGCAAGTTCATCCTCTCACTAAACTAGGGGCTAAACGCACCATAGAAAAAAGTACCCTTTGCTTGACATGGGAATAATTCATGATAAATTGGACTTAATGAGGCCTTGAATCAGATGTTGTGAGGCATTTTATTGATCCATACTAGGTCTTGGACCCTTCTAAACAGAATAACATGCTTGTAATGATGTCTTGTAAAGGTGTTGTAAAGTATTGTAAAGGACTTTCATGCATTTATAGGCTTAATGAACCCATTTCTCCCTAATTCAACATTATGAAATGTGTTTAAATGCATTATAAAAACAATATAGAAGGTGTAGACATTGAAAATATATAGATTGATATCGCACACTCGATCCTAATCTACTAACATCGTCTCATCCTGAATTATCCCTCTATCTAACCATTTAATCAAATAGCCTCATTTGATTAAAGTCATCATAATTCTCCTTTTAATTAAATAAATCCCTTGATTTAATTAAATCATTGTCTTTGTGTAATTAGCTAGGTCACTTCATCATCCTATCTTTATTTAATTAAATAATCCATATTATTTGATTAAATCTCAAAGTTCATATAATTAAATCTCCCCCCAAAATAGACTTTTCCATTCAAAAAAGCATTTAAATCTCTTACATTGTCTCTTACATGTCTCCCACTTGGAATTTAACTCATCTTTCATCCCCCCTAAACATTTCATCTCATCAAATTCAAATTTCAAACTTCCGCATGGATCAAAATGCGCCTAACCTTCATCGTATCAAATGTTGACAAGTGGCACATTGCCATTGGTTGAATGTTAGTCCCACATTTCTTCATTTTTGGAATTCATCCATCTTAGCATTCTATAAATAAAGAGCTCATCCTTCATTTTATCCATCCACCAATTGAGTAAACTTACTATACTCAAATTTAGAGAAATCTTCATCCATACTTTTGAATCCATAGCTAGGTTATGAAGGTTTTTTCATCATGGAGCACACTTGAATCTTCAACAAAGTGGATCATCATCACCATTCATCATAAAATCTTGAAAAGGAGTTGGGAAAGGGCCAATTTCCACATCAAATTGGCACCAAATCCCCCATAAGATCAAGAGTTTGCATGTTCTCAATAGGATTTAGCTTGTTTTCATCTTCTTTCATTGTGTTTTTTTTTTTATTTCCATTTTGAATATGGTTAAATGGATTTTATGGGGAATCTCTATTCTAACTTGCATTTGATCTTATTAATGTGTTCATTTGTTGTGTTCTTGTAGGTATTAGGATCTAGGTTCACATTTTGGCACTAGAAGGAGGGAAATCTCACATTCCAATCACGTTTTTTGTCAAAATTACGCATTTTTGTTTGTTTACAGGAAACAGTGCTGCTCATAGTCCAGCGGGGCTATATAGCACCGCTGGAAACAAACTGCACTACTAAAAACTTCAAAAAACGCTGCTCATAGTCTATTGGAGCCATATAGTGCCGCTAAAAGTCCAGCGGGGCCATATAGTGCCGCTCACAGTCCAGCGGGGCTATACAGAACCACTTTGGAATCAAACTACACCGCTCAAAAATCAAACTGCACCGCTCAAAAATCAAACTGCGCTGCTGGAGTCTCTAGAGTCACCATATAGCACCGCTACAAAATCAAACAAAGCTACCATCACAAACAAAACTGCTTGGATTTCTTTCTTTTTCATGCAAATTTAAAATGGCCATATCTTGGTCATTTTTTGGTCTTTTTCGAAGCTTTTTTTTTGAAATGGGGTAGAATTTCATAATCTATCCAATGGTGTAGGTTATTATTAACTTTGATAGAGTTAAAATTTTCAAATTTTCACTTAATGTCAAATCATAATGAAACTTGGTCTAAATTTTAGGGTTTTTATGCTTAATCATTTATCTAACCTTCATATCTTTTTGATCCTTGATGTAATCTAACATTTGGATCTTGTATTGTAGGTTTTAAAGGATCATGGAGCATGGAATTCAAAGAAAAAATCATTATCACATCATTGTATCAAGTGTTTTTGAACACTTTGGGGAGCAATTATAATCCCACTTCTAAGGATTTTACCCCTTCAAGCTTTTAGGACCTACTAAATTTATTTTGGGCTCTAAAAAGAAAATTTCAATTTTTTGCTACAAAAGGGCTAAAATGAACATTGAGAATACAACTTACTAGAGTTTGTTTTTTTGGTTAACAATTGAACAAAGCAACTCTCATTTGTCTTTTGGTGCTTGAAAAGAAATCACAATTGCTTTGGGGATCTATGAACAAGTGCAACTTTTTTTTGTGATGGCTTACTTAAACTAACCTCACTGAAAAAAGGACATATGCACTTCTCTCGTGCTTTATAGCGATCTTGAGAATCAAAAGGCCTTTTTCATGATTTTAGGTTAAGACAAAGCAATCACCTCCACACTTCATTTTTGGGTTTAAAATTGAACAAAATCTTGTGTGAGTGTGAATGAATTTATTGCATGTGTTCTCCCTTTGTTTCTAAACAAGGGTTAATCGAATTAAGAATAATTTTATTCACTTTTGTCTATCTTAGAGGGTCTGCCTTGGGGAAAAAGTAATCACCCAAAGGAATGACTCAACCGGTAACACTCTAAAGCCAAGAGTATTTCCAACCGAGATATAAATGTGGGTATTGGAGTAAACGCCAATATCATGCGGTTGACTCCGACGAGGTGGATCCAAAAGGGGACTCTCGCCGTGTGGGTCAATCTCCACGAATGAAAAGTCCGAACTAAAACCCTTGTTTGTAGTAGACATCCAGTCCATCCAACGAGTTTATCAGAGTGGTGCATTGGAACTTAGATTCCAAAAGTTACTTGCCATGTCTGATCTTGGTTAAAGTATAGAGGTTAAGACTCCATTCTTAACATACCTTTATACTCTTTCCTTGGTTGCATGTAAAATCACCTCTTCTACTATGAAGGGCATGAGGCAAGCCCACTAAGGAAAACATACCAATTGAGCTAGGATGTTATATTGCTTGTGAGTCAGTTTGAAAACACAGTGCCTTGATCGAAAATATTGGAAAACCAACATTCAACATGAGCATCAAATGTCAAACCCTTTAGGAGAAGAAAATATCCTTGAACAAATTCACATGTTATTGCTTTCCCTTGGGATTTGTATCATTAGAGGCTTCTAAACATTTGGATTTCATCTCAATTTTCTCCTACTAAGGTCAACAATAGGTAACTCTTGCCTCAAATTTATTTGGTTTCCACATAATACACTTTGTGGGATAAAGGGAAAGTTGAGACATTAGACATCTAGATTCAAAATCTATCCAAGAGTGTGTTTGTGGTAAAAAATAATCCATTAAGCAAAGATTAAATCAATTGGACCCCACACATGTGCTTGGCATCTATTGGTCATTTGGTTTTCATGTAAACATTGATCTTTTGATTTTGAATTACTTTTAGAGAAAGGAATGTTCTTCACTATCTTGATCTCGTAAACAGGTCCTTCCTAGGTTCTTTTAGGATCAAATCAAACACTTCATCCAAATTCCAAACATCTATCAAAACCCATCCCCCCAAACAATTTTAGAGCTTTGGAAACATCATTCTAGACTTGGGTAAATCATCAAAATCAAAATCACCTTGTTTAGTTAGGTGTGTGGGAATGCATCCTTTCTCATATATTTAATTCAATTAGCAATCCTTTGAACAAGTTCATCCTAAAGACCACATACAACATCTTAGGGTTTACAAGTTCATTATCCAATCAAACCAATCAAAATCAAACCCTAAGTCTAGCATTGATCCAAAGTCCCTAAACGTTCAACACTCATATCATTACCCCTTTTTATCCTTCATCTCATCATTGGTCCTAAGAACCTTAGTGGTCACTTTTGTAACAAGGTCAAAACACAAGAGGAACATGGAATATAAATTTGATCCATACATCATGAGTAATTCAAGTCAACTAAACTATCAAAGCCTTACAATGTTGATTGATTATCAACACTCACATCTATACAAACTGTACATGGGATCATTATCTTCAACAAATGTCAATAGTACAACAAATGTGAGTATGCCCATACTAAAGTTTTGGACACCTTTCCCAATGGTAGATTTAAATCCAAGTCCAAACCTACAAATCCACCAACCGAACAATCAATGCATGAGCCTTCAAACGAACAATGTCATCCCACCAAATCCCTACATGCCAAAAGAGAATGTACCAAATACAAGTTTTCCAAACATTAATCTGGAAAATTTTGGGATAAATATGTTTGGAAATCATATGAATATTGTTCAAAATCCAAAAAAGATGTTAACGACTCCAAGTCAAGGTAACACCATGCAAAATAAAAGTTACCTAAATCAAGGAAATGTGATTCCCAACATCAACAATGTTCAATTTCAACCTATCATGCCAAATATGAACATCATCCCAAATCAGAACATTGTCCAAAATCAATTTTCCCATGATCCCATTCAAAAACCACAAGTATACATCCCAAATCTTCTTGAACAAAAACCAAATCAACTATATCAAGGGAATCAAGATTGAAATCAAGATCAAATTCGGCAAGATCAAATTGCTACACTTACCAAAATAGTTGAGTCATTGTGCCAAGAGACATCTCCACCACCATTACCCATATCAACAAAATTCCTTGGTTTAGGGCTTCCCCCTTTACCTAGCACTAATCACTCCATCCAAATCAATCCACCTAACACCAATCAAGCCATCACATCAAATCCTTTGAACATACCATCGACATCAAACCAACAGATGGTATCTAATCAAATGAAAACATCAATCCTGACAAATCAAAAGATGGTCTCCCAAGGACCTATCACCTTAGTCATTCTAATCATTCCGATCATTCCTATCACCTCGATCACTCCAACCATCCCCATCACACCCATCATCTCTCAAATCACTATGATCACTTCAAAAGTATTTCAACCACCCTTCACTACATCTAACACAATTCCAAATCCGCCACCACTACCACCAAAACCAAACATAGCAAGACAATATAAGATTGCGCTAAAAGCTCACCAGGCCTACCAAAAGGCCATCCAACAATATCTAGCCAGGCAACAAGCAAGAAAATCTCAACAAGTGGAACAAGCCTCTCAAGCTTCCCAAGCCTCTCAAGCTACCCAACAAACACAAGCACAAACACAAAAAATGGCAACTATTGAGAACAAGGATCAAGATCAATCCATCACTGAGCACCTTGAAGCTATGTCTACTTCATCCAATGATCAAATCAACATATTTCAAGAGTAACTTCTCAATCATGATCAAAAACCACCAAAAATACCCAACAATGATCCAATTCAAGAAATGTCAACATCACTTGACTCTATGGTTGAAGACATTCACAATCTCTTTGCCACAATTGTTGAAAACAATGTTCAAGATCTCTCAATTAAGGAGGACATTGAAGACATTTCCACCTCATTTGATGATCAACTCACCATACATCAAGAGACACTTTTTAGTGATCTATTTCAAGGAGTGTTAGGATTATTTAATCCTATTAACATAATGCATGATCCATCGACCAATGATCATGATGAAAATGTCTCTACATCACCTAATGAGTTAGAGGACATATCTCAAGAATTTATTCCAAAGCAAGATCAAAATCTTCCACTAAAGTCTAGCAATGGTCCTTTACAAGACATGTTTACTCCCTCTGACCTCATGGTTACAGATACTGAAGGAAATTTGAACTCGACACTTGATCCAAGTACACTCAAAGATCAAGGGGATATTGAACCACTTACAATGACTAATGATCATGTCCAAGAATCCTTTGTAAGTAATACATCTGTTGTGCAAGTTTTCACACACGCCCTGCTAAAAGCAGGGACCCTCTTTCGTTTCGGTTTTGGTTTCCTAGCCCTTTCTTTTTGAGGTTTTGTCTTACTTTAGGCATGTGCTTAAATGTTTATTTTTATTGCCTAAGTGTTTCCCTAGGTTATTCTTTGAAAATCCTAATTTTTGGATCAAGTTTCGGGTTTTTACCCTGATTCGAGATTTTCCACCGTGGTCGGATTTTCCCGGATCCCGCTTGGACTCCGGCTGTGCACTATTGTTCCGGGATTTTCAGTTTTCATAGATTTCCATGTGGGCCGGATTTTCCCAGATTCTGCCCTATCGTCGGCTTCCCGAGTTTTGTGGTTGTCTTATCGATTGCATTAATGGCTTCGTACACGCTTTGAAGGCTAGATTTTACTTGATTTCTGAGATCTTTTGTGCCATTATGCTCACCACTTTCCATTGTCTTAGTTGAGAACTGCATCCTTAGAGTTTCTTCTTTGGGCTGTTGGCTTCATTTTGAGGCGTTTGGGTGATTTGATTGATTTGGTAGCAATTTCTTGTGCATTCCTGCATATGTTCCTGCATTTGTTCTTTGTGGACACCATTGGGATTTGCATTTACTGCTTCTGAGATCAATTTCTGCTTCATAATGGTATGTGTTTGATTGCCCTTCCTTTGATTGAGAATTATGTATGGCACTTTGAGGTTATGAGAGTGATCATTTCATGCTAGGGTTGTTCAGATTTGCGTCATTTATCATCTCTTGGGTAAGTCTCAAACTCACTTGTCTATTTGCATTTTGATGAATCTTGCCTAAGAGTATTTAGTAAACCCTAGTAATAACTTAGTAGTTGAAACAACAAAATTCAGAGCTGGTCTGTGTGCTAATGGTGTATGGTGGGGTTTGAGACCTAGGGCAGGGCCATGTCAGGTTATTTCATCTTAAAACAGGCTTGAAACACAAGGAAAATCTATGAAAGGGTCCATCCCTGGCTGGTCCTAAGTTAAACCTTTTGAAATTCTACATTAGTTCCATGTCTGGATGAAATTGGGACTCTCCCTCCCTTCTGAAATTTCCATCACTGTGACCCTTCAAAATCAGGGAGATGTCATATCGATCACCCTATAGGTCACCTAAGAGGCCTTCCTAGGTTCATATTTTATCTCTGTGACAGTATCATTCCTCACACCGATAAAATCTCTTTCACTGTCGATGAGACAAAGAGGGTTCACCGAGACCTCACCCCGTAAGAAAGCCTCTCAACGACATGCATTTTCATGTACGCCATCGGCGAGACAAGCCCTTGTCGGCAGGAGGTCATAGCGGAATTCATTAGTTATATCGATACACATTTGCTTCACGGAGAGATCCTTCCTTTGGTGAGACCTTTCACTAAGCACATTTTCCTTTCGTCGAGCTCTATTCTTCTCAGTCTCTAAAACTCTGTCTGTTCGTAGAGACCTTTCGGTGAGCTCATTACTCTTGCTGAGACCTTCACTTTCAGCGAGACTCCTAACAGTCGCAGGACTTCATGGCGAAGCCTTCTTTTCTTGGCGAGCCTAGATCTTTTTCAGAGAGACTTCATAACATCGGCAAGAGGTTATGCCGATGGGACTTCGTATTGGCGAACCACTGCGTGATTGGCAAAACCTCTGGCCAAATTAAAAACCTATCGCTAGTTGGCAAGACACCCCAGCTTCACTGAGACCCCATATCAAAAAACTTTAGTCTGGCCGATATGTTTGCCATGTCCCTTTTCGCCAAGAGATTACACCGAAACCACCTGGTCTTTGCGAAACCTATTCTAATGACATCCTTTGGCATGACTCCTAGAACTCGCCAAGACTTCTCGGTAAGATGATTAACTCTTCCTGAAACCTTCATTCTGGGAATCTCCATTGGTCCAAAAATTTTCCTTAACCACTGATGTTCGTCATGTCCAGATTTCTCCGAAATCTGGTGTCTCCCAGATTTCCCAAAAAATCCTCTTTGGCTCATTCTTCACGGGAATCCGTCTCTGGTGGATTTTCCTGAAAGTTGATGCAATGTAAAGGAATATGGAATAGCATGATGTGTTAGTGATTTCCAATGCATTTTTGAATTTATTCATGCTATCTTTGGATCTCCCATGTGATTTGTTGATTAATTATGATCTGATTTAATGGTTAAGTAGGTGAACATTTCCTAGTTTTTCTCACTGGAATCTGATTGGTCTGGAATTTCCTGAAATTCCTCTCTGGCCTAGATTCCATGGATGGTCTTGAAACCCAAAATTTGTTGTGATTGTTTCATAAGAGAGTTAATAACACCTTGACTATATGAGATGCATTATAATGGTGTTTTGATGGATTAACCTTGCTTTCCTATGGTTTTCATTATGTTTTCATGTTGAATACATGCTGAATCAAGCAAGGCGGTAGTTGGGTCTTCATTGTCTGATGCAGAGAGGATTAAGCTGGACATTAAGATCAAGGTCCTTGAGAGTAAGATCACTTATGTGTGGTCAGAAGTCACTGATACAAATGTTGGCCTATGGGATTATAAGAATTTAAAGAAAGAATGGTGGTTGAGAATCCTCCTTTGGTGACTAGAAGGATGATGGAATCGGGATTGTCACATGTTGGTTTCCCTTCTATGGTGCAATGTTATGAGTTGGTCCTTCAGTGCACCAGGCACTATGATCAGGACAGACAGAGGATAATTGGTCCTCAAGGGAGAGTTGTTGCAAATCTCAACCCGGTCTCCATTGCCCAAACATTTGATATGCCAGACAGATCTCATGTGTTAGGATTCACCATTGAAGGAGCTCAGGAATTCTATGATGAATAGACCATGAAGTCACAACAACCTATCAATTTATGGTTGGAGAAGCCCAAGTCAAACTATTCCAAGTTGCCTAAGCAGCTCTTCAGAGCAAAATTCAAGAAGGAATACTATGATGCCCTCACGTTTCTTAGCAGGGTGGTTGGATTGAGGAGTGCTGGTACATTTGAAAATTGGATGTGCCATGTCATTGTGAGGATGGAGCAAGAAAATATTAATTACCATTGGGTAGGGATCATCAGCCAAGTAATTCATACACAATTGTCCAATGTGTTGCAAACAAAGACCTTCACAATGACCTCATATTTGGTCTATGCACTTGCAAGATTCCATCCCTACAGAGGATTGGATACAAAGGGAATTTTTGGGTAGGATATTATTTATGAAGTTTTCCCTTAGTTGCACTTGGGAGGTTCCAACTATAGGAGGGAAAATGATGCATTTACTATGTATATCACTAGAATGCTTCAGGAGGCAGAGCATGTCAGGATTTCAGATCTGGCTAAGGAGCTCATTAGGAAATATGGAGCATCGTTTATTCAGTTCCCAACCTTCTCCTACATCCGGATTGACAAGGAAATTTGTCACTTCGATGCCATTGTCAAGAAGGACAAGCATAAGACTGGTTTTGGTGGTGATTTCCAACTAAGGATTGGCACTGGAGAGGTATGTCCTTCCATTGGTTCTACCCAAGCTTCAGAAGAAGAATTGAGTGCTCTTGGCTTGTCTTTCCACTCCAAGAGATCTAGATTTGACATCACAGGGGAGGCTCAAAAGAAGGCCAGTAGAGAATATAGCCATAAGGTAATTGGAGGACTACTAGGCCAACTGCAGTGATGAATTTGAGGTCAGAAAGAAGAAATTCTCTTGGCTTCTAGTTGATTCAGTTCGATTTTAAAATGTGAAGGTAGTTCCTAATCAATTGGAGGATGATGGGAACTTGATCCAGGATCATGCTGATGAGGCCATAAAGGATAGACCGATTGGTGATGTGGATTGGTTAGAGGAGGCGAAAACATAACTGAAACAATTGATAGATCCAGTTATCAAATTCACGAGGATGTGGCTCAAGCATACGATATGGGAATTGGAGAATAAGGGAGTGAAATGCACCTATGCGCTCATGGGATATTTGGATCCCCATTCAACTTCTGAGGAGTCCACAAAGTAGGAAGATCCTAAAGGTAAAGGCAAGCTAGATTCTCCTGCCAAAGTTAAGTCTAAAGGTGTTCCAGGAGAAGCCTAGGAAGCAGAAAAATAGAGGAGGCTAGCTCCAAGATTAGGGAGGAAGAAGTTGCCCCACCAGTGATAAATGTTGAAAGCTCAGAGGAGAATGCCAAAGTGTACGCAAGGAAGTCTAGGACTCCTTCTCCTAGGGACAGTGTGCCTAAAGCTGACCTACCTCTTGTGGTTTCTCATGAGGATCAGCATGATGATGTGCCCCCCGCTCACGAAGCTCAAAGCAAGCTAGGTGAGTCAGAGGATGTTGAGGATCATCCAGACATTGAAGCTGAAGAGTTCCATGAAGGAGAAATTTACAGTGCAAAGGCCGAGGTTGAAAAGATAATGCAATCCCCTATGGTTGCATATGTAGATTCCCTTGTCAGAACTGGAGAAGTCCCTCCACAAGAAGAGGAAGCAGTCAAGGTTCCTCACCTAAACAAGAGGAAGGGCATGCTGAGGGGAAGGAAAGTGAAATGGATGAGACCCCTGAGAAACATAATTTGAGTGAGGAGGCACCTAAGGATCAACAAGAATAAAGGAAAAGTGAGGTGCAATTAGAATCCACTATCCTTGGTTGGCTAGACAAAGAGATAAAGAGAAAAAGGCAGTAGTGGAGGATAGTCCACCAAATTGGGATGCACTGCTAGCCAAAATTGGAAAAGATAAAGGTAAGAAGAAGGCTAGGGTGATCTCAAGGATTGAAAGAGATGAAGCTCATGATCAGGTTGTTCATATTGCCACCCTTGCTCTAGATAAAAATAGAGATGATGTGGCTAGAAAAGATTATAATGTGTAGAATTTCAATCTTGGGCCTACCTCCGTTGAGCATGATATTGAGGATTACCAAGATTCTAGTGAAGTTATTGTGGATAGATTGAGAAGGGAGATGAAGACCAAGCAGGAGCTGAAGAAAGAAAATGAAAATCTTAGGAAATGCTTGGAGGAATTAATGAAGCCCCTGCAATCCATTAACCCTTCTTCCTCTGCTATGAATCCTCTACCTCAAGAGACCATCACTGAACTAGAAAAGATGAAAGCTTCCACCCTTGCCACTACGAATTGATTGAAAGGGGTGCAAATAAAGGGTGATGAGGCTATTAAGGAAGTCTTTTCAACAGGGAAGGATGCTATTATGGCAACTAATTGGTTGAAAGTGGTGTTAGCACAAGATAAGGAAGATACAGATCTTCTTCTGCAGAAAACCAGAACTATAATAGAATACATCTGGGACGGATTGGTGAATGATAGGATCCTTCCTTCTTCTAGAGCTTCCAAACCATGGGAGTGGTTTGAAGCATTGCAAATCAGGCAGAAAGTGTTGAAAAAGATTTACAAACAAAAGAAGCAGATTGACAACACCCTAACTGGGGTTTACAATGGTTCCATTGCCTTCTTTGAAATCATAACAGGAAGAAGGAAGATCGCGCCCAAGTACTTGAGCCTGGAATAGTTGTGAGAATGGTGGCATGATGTCTATGCACCACTTGATGATGGTTCTATTTCTGAGCACCAACTGGATGATGCGGCCACCTACCTCGCAGTTATTGACAAGCATGTGACATATAAGGTAGATTGGGATAGGTCGATCAAGTTGTCAAGAGAAGAGATTGCATCCATTAAAAATTGACTTAGGTTTCTGCCTTTTCCACCAGTAGTTGACTTGGATGGGACACTTCTGAAGGTTCATGAAATGATGGGTTGAAATATGGATGATAGGGAAGGGAGTTGATGATGGGTTGTAGTGCAATTTGTGCTTCCCTATTATCTTCCCGTGCAATGGTTCAAACTGCATTGCGGATCCCAGGATGACTTGGATGGAATGTGCATTTAATACATTCCTTTGATCTATTTCAAATTTTCTCTTGGCTGAGTTATAGGGCCATTAATGCAGTGAAACCCTTGCTAGGCCGACGGGTTTTCTTGGGGGAATTTTATACATTTGGCGTTTCACCTCATTTGTAAGGGGTTAGATAGTTAGAAAGTAAGTCGAAAAGAGTTAGAAGATAGAAGTAGAGTAGAATAGTTAATCAAGTAGAGCTAGGGTTAGCGAATAGTGGCTCTCAAGCAAATATTGTAACAAATAGCTGGAATTGTTGCTACAGTGGATATTTTGAATGCAAATAATGACTTTGTGATTTGATGCCATATTTTTGTTCTCTTGTCTTGCATGGTTCTTGTTATTCCATCCTGAAAATTGCATTGAGGAGGCTAATATTTAGACTAGATTTGATTCGATAATTTTTATAATTTGATACTTGAATGTTGCAGTAATCCTTCAGTCCATAAATTTCACAACCAACTAACTGTTAGTTGCTTTGCAAAGTTATCCTGGACTTTTATATTCATTGTGCTTAAGTTTGATTGTGTTGGTTTATTCATTTCAATCACAATAGGGTTGTTTGAATGAATGTTCATGATTTGAAAATCTTAACACCTTAGAAGATTGCACTATTTTTCTAAGATTGTAGATTTATCTGGGTCAAGTAGAGATGAGTTTTGACGGATTGGTCCATTTCAGTATTGGTTATTTTCATTGTTAATCTTAGGAGTAGTGTTAGATTTAGAAGTCTCTTTGAAACCCTTATCGTTTTTTATTTTCTTTGATTTATTGGGTTAGATCAAGGATTGAAGTATCATCAGATTGTTAGATATGATAAAATCGATTCAGTATTTTGCTTGTAGTAAGCTCCCATTGTGATTACCAGCATTTTCACATTTCGTTACTGAGTTGTTTATGCACTGTCAAGACTTGACATTAGAGACCTTGGGGTTATCTATTGAGGCTTGCTAATAAAGTTTTACATTTCAAGAGAGATAGGATATCATATTCTGTTTGGGCTGTTGTTGTGCAGAAAACACGATCAACAGGAACTGGCACTAGAAGGAGGGCCCGAATAAGCAAGTTGGATCGATTTTTGAATGCCATCTCTCTAAGAGATTTAGAAGAAGAAGATCTGCTCCAAACCCTACTAGGTCGAGAAGGAACAACAAAAGAAGGGAATCATCATCATCATCGCATCCACCTCCCTCATTTTCATCATCCTCATTTTCATCAGGTTCATTTGAGTCTGAGGACATTCCTAGCCCACGACCTCGGCCAATCATAATGCAACCACTACCACCCCCACGTCCACCAATGGATTTCCTAGCAACCAACCCATCTCCATTAAGTTTCGTCGTTTACAATGTCATGTCCAAAAACCTTGAACAATTTTTTTCAAAGTTCCATGTTAATGACCCAAATAGACTATTGAGTAACACATCAGAATCTTTCAGACGAGCCTGAAGGATAGAGGGATAAACCATGAGGATGTAGCTTTTAAATTATTTCCTTATTCACTAGGAGAATATGCATTCTATTGGTACAATCATTTTCCTGCTGGGTCTATACAGCATTGGACTGAGCTAAAGGTTGCTTTCTTGAAAAAGTTTTGAATCCCCATTAGTTCCAATGAGCTCTACCGTCAGTTCACTAATGTTAAAAGGGAGGTCAATGAACCTATAGGATCTTTCAACAATAGGTTTCATCATGCTTACACCAGACTATAGGTCCCTTATGTTGTTGATGAAGCCACTGCTTTAGAAGTTTATTAAGAGGGACTTGATAGTTTGACAACTACCTTTATGAAGTGGAGTAATAATCCTCCTAAGAGTCTACTTGATGCATATGCAGAAGCTATGAAAGTTATCACTAATCTAAGGCAACACCTATTTGAGCCTTTACCCTCATTAGGACTCATTGCTCACCCTAGACAAGTTCCAGCTCTCAGCCAGGCTCTAGCAAACCATACTCCAGTCATGAATCTAGTACCTCAGTTGCCTCTGGTCCCTCACCCAGGGACCCCTATTGGACAAGTGTTATCCATGATGAGTTACCCCCAGCAAAATGTGAATCAACCCCTGCACACTCAGCCCCAAGCTAGTTATCCTTCATACCTATAGAATTTTGAAGTCTTGAACCAATCACTAAATTCCAATGCTATAGTAGGGTACTCCCAGAATAATGTGAATCAACCTTCATACGGTAATCTCGACAAGGAAAAACTGGATGAATTGTCTGAGCAAATAAAGAAGCTAAATATGGAGGTGACCTACTTGAGAAATCAGAACAGTCAGTTGCAAGCTGCTCAGAGAAACATGCAGTCTAATCAGAACATAGAGAATCCACAAGGACAGAACTTTGATAGAGGGCAACGTCAGGACTGAGGATACAATAATGAAAGAGGATATAACCATGATAGAGGCTACAACAATGACATGGGATTTAATAATGACAAAGGTTATAATAATGAAAGAAGATAGAACTATGATAAAGGACAACCCTCGGGCCAAAACTTTGACAGAGCTAGTGGACAAGGGTTTGATAGGAGAAAGCCATTAGGGCAGAATAGGACTTGGAACACAGGGCCCAACAATGGAGGATTCCCCACCCCATTGGATCAACTAGTTAGTCAACCTATCAATTAGTCTGCCAATCAACCAGTTAATCAAGAGAAGCCTCATGGCGGTGTATATCTAGCTGAGGCTGCTTTATCAGGGTGGTGTAAGCTCCACAAGACTAGTTAGCATTCCGAAATGGACTGTCAAGAATTCCAAACAATAGCCTCAATCTTTCAGTACGAAGTGGAGAATAATGCAAGTGATCAAGAAATAGTACCATCCAATCCTTATGATTCACCAATGTTGGTGCTGAACCATGCTCCTTTTCCTCAAAGTAAGGATAATGTACCTAAAGAAGAATATGACCAGTTGGAGGAAGAAACAAACCAGGTATGCAATGGAGATGAAATGACACAACTATTTGATGAGAATTCACCAAATGAAAATGGTCCAAGAGATGAAGAAGAAGCTTACATTGAAGAAGTGTAGACCTTCCAGATACCTATCAAGAAGTATGACTTGAGAGAGTTGTCACACAGAAGCCCACAGGCTGAAGGCCCCTTTACTACTTCCATTCCACCAAATAATTTCAACATGCCTCTAGACCCTAATGCCAACAATAATCCATCACTGCCTCAAATTTCCAAGCAATATTTATCTCAAGATCCAGGACATGTTGATGTACCAAAAGGAAGAAATGTTGATGCAAATAAAGAAAAGATGGTGGAATACCCAAAGGAGACTCCTACGAATTTAAATGAAGAACAATTGGCCACGTATGTTGCTGAAGAACTCTAAAAAATTAAGGTAAATCTATCTGTATTCAAGTTATTAAGAGTTCCATCCATTAGGAATGCAGTCTTAGGATCTTATAATATAAATTCCATGTCACAAGATAAATCAGTTAGCGAGAAGGTCAATAGAATATCTAGTTCTTAATCAGTAGGAGGACAAAACCAGACTCATAATCAAGTCCATATGCCCCCAGAGATGTTGGGAAAGAAAAGGAAAAATCTCAAGTTGCTCAAGTAGATACTCCCTTAACTCTATTTCAAGGGAAGATAGACACACCTCCTTTCTTGATTTCTATCTACATATTTGGTAAAAATTTGCATAATTATCTTTTGGATTCTGGTGCTTCAACCAATGTTATGCCTTTCGGTGTTTGTAGAGCCATGGGTATCACCCATGCTGATTCCCAGAATAAAGTCACACAATTAGATAGGATTGAATTCAATGTTATAGGAGAGTTAAATATGATTCATATGTAGATTTCTTATGATCCTAGGATTCAGCAAGTTATTAATATATAGGTAGCTGACATACTCGATGCTTATGGCCTAATCCTAGGAAAAGACTTTACCAGGGCCTTGAATGGATATGTCTCGACTGACCATTCCCATATGTGGCTTCCCTGGAAGAGAGTGCCAAACCAGATTAGGATTGAAAGAGAACCCAGAATGAAGTACATGATTATAGAATATCAGAAAACTGCTACTAAAATTTTGGTATTAGAAGTAAGCATGGGTAACTACGTGCTTGCAGCTCCTCTTAAGGAGCTATATATGGAGGAAGTTCTTATGTTTCACATGGCACCTATTGGCCTTACCGTAGAATCCAGGGGTACCAAAGTCCTGATCGAAGCAGCTAAAGATGATAGTGGTCTGGAAGATAGTCAACTAGCTTTGCTAGATAATTTTCAAGAGTTCATTCAAAAGTGCATTGAAGATCAAGTTTAGCTGGGAAGAGGAATGAACTTTGGAGAGTTACTCTTGCCCAATTGGTGCAGGGTGCACAATGCTGCTCATTCAGAACTAGATTGTTGCCTATGCAAAGCTATAGTGGAACAAATACAGAAGCATATCAACCCCACTCCTATAGTCAGAAGTGATATCCTGAGTGTTCAAGAAGATCCCTGAGGGAAAAGAGTGGTGCCCTCTGAAGAGCCATCCAGTGGTAACAATGCAAGTGAAAAAGTAGAGTACCCTGCAGCTACTGGTTGTTGGACTTTGAGATTCGATGGGTCCAAATCAAAGCAAGGAGCTGGGGTGGGATTTGAGCTAATTAGTCCAAGAGGTAAGACATTTTTCGCTGCTCATAGACTTCAATTCCATTGTACGAATAATGTCGTCGAATATGAAGCCTTAGTGCATGGACTGTTAATGGCACTAAAGAAAAGGGTTAAAGTCTTGCAAGTCTTTGGAGATTCTGAGTTAATAGTCAAGAAAGTTAGGAGACAATACTCTTGTCATGATAGAAGAATGACCAACTATAGACATAGAGTGTGGGACCTCATTGAAGGATTTGATGCCTTAAATATTCAGTTAATTCCTTGAAATAAGAACCAGACAGCTGATTCTCTTGCTTAGGTGGCAAGTACCTTGCAACCTCTGTCCCTTTCGGGACTAAATAAGTTTACTATGGAGCTGACCCTGGTACCCTTAGTACCTGATAATGTCACCAACTTCTAGGTATTTGAAGACGACAAGCATATCTTAGATTTTATTACTAGTAATGATGTCTTTTCTTCTCAAATAATTGATGAAACTGAGCTCCAACAAGCTGATATGGAGTTGGAAGGGGTAATCAATCTAAAAGCCAACATAATTCCCAAGGGAATGGTACAATTAGAGAGGATCTTCGATCTGGACAAGGTCAGGGATCAGGAACAAGATACCAGGAAAGAGTCCATCAATGGACAATGTGACAAATATAATGTGGGAACTCAGGGGGATGTCAAAAATGTCTTTATTGGTAAAGTGTGTACTCCAAAAGAAAGGAAAGGAATCATTGATGCATTACATAGATATCTAGATGTGATAGCCTGAAGTTATGAAGACTTAAAGACTTATGATACATCAATCATAACCCATACTATTCCTCTCAATCTAGGAGTGAAGCCTTTCAGAAAGAGGCAAAGGCCCATCAATGCTTTGCTGGAACCTATAATATAGAAAGAAGTGCAGAAATTGTTGTTTGCAAGAATCATATTCTTGGTCAGGCATTCTACTTGGGCTGCAAACTTGGTTCCAGTGTGGGAGAAAAATGGTGAAATTAGGTTATGCGTGGATTTTAGGAACCTAAACAGGGCATCAGAAAAGGATAATTATCTAGTACCCTCACTGGATGAAGTGCTCCAGGTTGTCAACGGATCTTAGATGATGTCCTTTTTGGATGGTTATTCAGGATACAACCAAGTTATATTACAGTACAAGCACAGACATAAAACTGCTTTCACCACCAAGTGGGGCACTTTTTCTTATGGAAGAATGCCTTTTGGATTGATTAATGCTAGAGCTACCTTCCAGAGAGCAATGGACATAGCCTTTAAAGACATCATTAGTAAGTGCATAATCATCTACATGGATGATCTGACAGTCTTTTCCAAGAAAAGAGGTGATCATATCTTAGATCTATGCAAAGTTTTCCAGAAATGTAGAGAGTTTGGGATATCTCTCAACCCAAAGAAATGCATCTTTGGAGTAGCAGAAGGTAAATTGTTTGGGCATGTTCTTTCTGAAAAGGGAATTGCAATTGATCCATAACTTATAGAGGCTATTCTTAAGATTCCACCACCTTCCAGTAAAAAAGAAATGAAATCATTCTTTGGCAAGATCAACTTTGTGAGGAAGTTCATCACTGGGTTCGCAGAAATAGTTAAGCCACTGAATGCGATGTTAAAGCAGTAGGAAAAAGTTGAATGGAATGCAGAAGCAAAAGAAGAATTTGCAAAGATAAAGAGGGTAATTGTTGAAGCTCATGTTTTGGTAAGTCTGGACTATTGTAAGCCATTCTATATATATTCGTTTACCTCTGATCATTCCTGTGCTGCTATGTTAACTCAAAAATCGGATCAAGGAAATGAGAATCCCATAGCTTTCATGAGTGCACCATTGAAGGATGCATAGCTGAAATATCCAAGTGTGGAAAAGTAGGCTTATGCCTTAGTCATGGCCATAAAGAAATTCAGGCATTATATCTTTAGAAACAAAATCTTTGCAATAGTTCTGGATCCTGCAGTTAAATTGTTATTAATGCAGAATGAGTTGGGGGAATGCAGAGCCAAGTGGGTAACTATGTTATAGGAATATGATATTAAGATTCAGCCCATGAAGCTGGTCAGAGAAAAAGGACTTACACAGATAATGGCAGAGATAGGCCCTGACCTTACAGCTCAGAGTTATAATTTAGAGGATGTATCTCCAGGAGAGTGGTATGATGACACTATTCATTACCTCCTAACCTAGAGATGCCCTAATCATCTCAATTCAATACAAAGAAGAGAATTATGCCTAAAGAGTGATGGTTTCATGTTGAAAGGCGCTGTCCTGTATAAGAAAAATCATGAAGGTGTTTATTTGAGGTGCCTAGGAAAAGAAGAATCTACAAGAGTGATGTTGGAGTTACATGATAGATATGGTACAGGCCATGGATCAGTGCCTTCTACAGTGAACCAAATTCTTAGAGCTGGTTACTATTGGCCTACACTATTCAAGGATGCCCACAACCATGTCAGGACATGCCATGTGTGTCAGACCGTGGCAACAAGAGAGAATTATTTAGCTCTTCCACTCCAGCCAGTTTTTGAGGTAAAACCTTTCACACAATGGGGAATGGACTTCATTGGCCCCATCAATCCACCCTCCTCTGCTGGTCACAGGTATATTCTTACCCTTACTGATTATTTTACATGATGGACTAAAGCTCTCACATGCAAGCAGTGTACTTTTGAGGTAGTGATTAACTTCCTTGAATCTGGTATTCTTAATCATTTTGGATGCCCCATGTCTTTAGTTTGTGATGGTGGTCCTGTGTTTTCATCGTTGAAGTTTTCTAACTAGGCTTTTGACCATGGGATTATAATTAAATTTGCATCCAACTATTACCCATAGGGTAATAGATTAGCTGAGTCATCCAACAAAAATCTCCTGACTGTTATTCGCAAATTGTTAGAAAGAAATCTGAAGGATTGGCATACCCAACTTAGATTTTCTCTTTGGGTAGATTGCACAAGACATAAAGCTTCCATAGGGATATCCCCATACCATCTGCTTTATGGACTAGAACCTATGTTTCCCATACAATTGAAACTTCCTACCCTTTAGTTCATTAATGAATATTATGATGAGGGAGATAAACGCGAGCCTAGACTTGGTGAATTGTTACATCTTGAGGAAAAATGAGACAAAGCCCTAGATAAATTTGCTAAACACCAAGGAGTAGTCAAGAGATGGTTTGATAAGAGAGCCAAGGTTAAAGCTTTTAGGATTTCTGACTTGGTTCTTTACTGGGATAAAGCCCATGACCGTAAGGGAGAGCATGGAAAATTTGATAAACTTTGGCTTGGACCTTACCAGATTTCATAAATTCTTGGAGATAATGCTTTCCGTTTGAAAACCCTCACTGGAGAGGATATCCCACTTCCTGTCAACAGGCAGTATTTGAAGCATTATTTCCAATCTTGAGTTGTTTTTAGCTCTTGTCTTGTATATAGTTAGATTAGGTTTCCCTTTCTGCTTTGCTTTTGTTTGTTTTGGTTAGTGTAGGTTTTCTTTTGGTTTGTTTTGTTGTTTTGCTTGGATCTTGCTCTGGGGGTTTCTCTGTTTTCTCTTGGATGTGTTGCACCGGCATGGCAAATCTATCTTCTTTGGAATTGTTCTAAGTGTTTTGTTGGTAGACTAGAGTCTTGTATCTTGAAAGGATGATTGAAGTATTTGCTATCATCAGTAGTCTTAATGTCAGATCTATAGAAGATTGATCACTGGCTTTGATTTGAATTTGAAGTACTCTGAAATCTTATCTCTCCTATATTTTAAGAATCCTAACGTTACTATAGGAATCCTTATGAAGTTTTTTCAAGTGAAAAATCTTATTTTTGCTTCAGCGCCATTGTGGTTCTCAACCCTGAGTGTGAACTTCATTGTTCAGAGGTTGAAATGAAAGTAACATATAAAGAATATCAAAAGAAAGAAAAATGAAATATTGAATATCAAAAGAATAAATTCAACTTATCAGGGGTACATCAATATCTCTACCGGGGCTATGGACGCCTAGCTGGTAGTAGAGCTATGCTCAGGAGAGTCACAGCAATAACCTCATCGGGGCTATGGAAGCCTGACTGGCAGTGAGACCCTATCCAAGTTGATTTTAAAGTTAGAATCCTTACATAGCTTGACTTGATTGAACTTGGTTTTTGTAGTAGCTTAAGGAGGGAAATGAACTCATATGCATACACTTCAATTTTCAATTTATGGAAGGTTTGGTCTATCCTTTGGTTCTGATTCTTTAAATATTTGCATTCTGACTTGTTTGTTTGATGGTGAGATTGAAACCAGAGATTCTGGGTTCTCGATTCAAGTTCATCATCAAATGCTCTGGAGCATTTTCCTAGCAGAAGTCTACATTTGTTGTGCAAGTTTTCGCACACACGCCCCGCTAAAAGCAAGGACCCTCTTTCGTTTCGGTTTTGGTTTCCTGGCCCTTTCTTTTTGAGGTTTTGTCTTACTTTAGGCATGTGCTTAAATGTTTATTTTTATTGCCTAAGTGTTTCCCTAGGTCATTCTTTGAAAATCCTAAGTTCTGGATCAAGTTTCGGGTTTTTACCTTGATTTGGGATTTTCCACCCTGGTTAGATTTTCTCGGATCCCGCTTGGACTCCGGCCGTGCACTATTGTTTAGGGATTTTTGGTTTTTGCGGATTTTTGCATGGGCCAAATTTTATCGGATTCTACCCTATCGTCAGCTTCCCGGGTTGTTTGGTTGTCTTATAGATTGCATTAATCGCTTCGTACACGCTTTGAAGGCTGGATTTTACTTGATTTTTGAGATCTTTTGTGCCATTATGCTCACCATTTTCCATTTTATGAGTTGAGAACTACATCCTTAGAGTTTTTTCTTTGGGCTGTTGGCTTCATTTTGAGGCGTTTGGGCGATTTGATTGATTTGGTAGCAATTTCTTGTGCATTCCTACATATGTTCCTGCATCTGTTCTTTGTGGACACCATTGGGCTTCGCATTTACTGCTTCTGAGATCAATTTCCACTTCATAATGGTATGTGTTTTATTGCCCTACCTTTGATTGAGAATTATGTATGGCACTTTGAGGTTATGAGAGTGATCATTTCATGCTAGGGTTGTTTAGTTTTGTGTCATTTGTCATCTCTTAGGTAAGTCTCAAACTCACTTGTCTATCTGCATTTTGATGAATCTTTCCTGAGAGTATTTAGTAAACCCTAGTAATGACTTAACAGTTGAAACAATAGAATTCAGAGCTATCCTATGCGCTAATGGTGGATGGTGGGATTTGAAACCTAGGGCAGGGCCATGTCAGGTTATATCATCTTAAAATGAGCTTGAAACACAAGGAAAATCTATGAAAGGGTCCATCCCTAGCTAGTCCTGAGTTAAACCTTTTGAAATTCTGCATTGGTTCCGTGTCTGGATGAAATCGGGACTCTCCGTCCTTTCTAAAATTTCCATCATTGTGACCCTTCAAAATTAGGAAGATGTCATACCGATCACCCTGTAGTTTTCCTAAGAGGCCTTCCTAGGTTCATATTTTATCGCTATGACAGTATCATTCCTCACACCGATAAAATCTCTTTCACTATCGATGAGACAAAGAGGGTTCACTAAGACCTCACCCCATAAGAAAGCCTCTCATCGACATGCATTTTCATGTATGCCATCAGCGAGACAAGCCCTTGTCGGTAGGAGGTCATAGCGGAATTCATTAGTTATACCGATACCCGTTTGCTTTGCGGAGACATCCTTCCTTTAGCGAGACCTTTCACCGAGCACATTTCACTTACGTCAAGCTCTGTTCCTTTCAGTCGCTGAGACTCTGTCTACTCAGAGAGACATTTCACTGAGCTCATTACACTTGCCGAGACCTTCGCTTTCGGCGAGACTCCTAACGGTCATGAGGACTTCATGGTGAAGCCTTCTTTTCTTGGTGAGCCCAGATCTTTTTCGGGGAGACTTCATAATGTTGCCAAGAGGTTATGCCGATGGGACTTTGTATTGGTGAAGCACTGCGCGATTGGTGAGACCTCTAGCTGAATTCAAAACCTATCGCTAGTCAGCAAGACACCCCAACTTCACTGAGACCCCATATCGAAAAACTTCAGTCTGGCCGATATGTTTTCTATGTCCCTTTTCGCTGAGACATTACACTGAAACCACCCAGTCTTAGAAAAACCTATTCTGATGACATCCTTCAGTGTGACTCCCAGAACTCACCAAGACTTCTCAGCAAGATGATTGACTCTTGCCAAAAACTTCGTTCTGGGAATCTCCATTGGTCTGGAATTTTTCCTTAACCACGGATGTCCGTCAGGTTCAGATTTCTCTAAAATTCGGTGTCTCCCAGATTTCCCGAAAAATTTTCTTTGGCTCGTTCTTCGAGCGGGAATCCGTCTCTGGCGGATTTTCTCGAAAGTTGATGAAATATAAAGGAATATGGAATAGCATGATGTGTTAGTGATTTTCAATGCATTTTATGATTTATTCATGCTATCTTTGGATCTCCCATGTGATTTTTTGATTGATTATGATCAGATTTAATGGTTAAGTAGGTGTTTCCTAGTTTTTTTTGCTAGAATCCGATTGGTCTAGAATTTCTTGAAATTCCTCTTTGGCCCAGATTCCACGGATGGTCTTGAAACCCGAAATTTGTTGTGATCATTTCATATGAAATTTAATAACACCTTGACTATATGAGATGCATTCTAATGGTGTTTTGATGGATTAACCTTGCTTTCCTGTGGTTTTTATTATGTTTTCATGTTGAATACAGGCTGAATCAAGCAAGGCGGCAGCTGGGTTTTCATTGTTTGATGCAGAGAGGATTAAGCTGGACATTAAGAGCAAGGTCCCTGAGAGTAAGATCACTTATGTCTAGTCAGAAGTCATTGATACAAAAGTTTCCCTATGGTATTATGAAGAATTTAAAGAAAGAATGGTGGTTGAGAATCCTCCTTTGGTGACTAGAAGGATGATGGAATCGGGATTGTCACATGTTCCTGGTTTCCCTTCTACGGTGCAGTGTTATGAGTTGGTCCTTGAGTGCACCAAGGACTATGATCAGGACAGACAGAGGATAATTGGTCCTCAATGGAGATTTTTTGCAAATCTCAACCCGGTCTCCATTGCCCAAACATTTGATATGCCAAATAGATCTCATGTGGTAGGATTCACCATTGAAGCAGCTCAGGAATTCTATGATGAACAGACTGTGAAGTCACAATAGCTTATCAATTCCTAGCTGGAGAAGCCCAAGTCACACTATTCCAAGTTGCCTAAGTAGTTGTTTAGAGAAAAATTCAAGAAGGAATACTATGATGCCATCATGTTTCTTAACAGGGTGGTTGAATTGAGGAGTGCTGGTACATTTGAAAATTGGATGCGCCATGTCATTGTGAGGATGAAGCAAGAAAATATTAACTACCATTGGGTAGGGATCATTAGCCAAGTAATTCATAAACAATTGTCTAATGTGTTGCAAACAAAGACCTTCACAATGACCTCATATTTGGTCTATGCACTTGCAAGATTCCATCCCTACAAAGGATTGGATACAAAGGGAATTTTTGGGTAGGATATTATTTATGAAGTTTTCCCTCAATTGCACCTGGGATGTTCCAACTATAGGAGGGAAAATGATGCATTTACTATGTATATCACTAGAATGCTTCAGGAGGCAGAGCATCTTAGGATTTCAGATCTGGCTAAGGAGCTCATCAGGGAATATGGAGCATGGTTTATTCAGTTCCCAACCTTCTCCTACATCCAGATTGATGGCTGTGAAAGTGCCCCATATAGACTTCCAAGGTACCCCACTGATCACGTTATATTGTTGGAAGTCACCAAGTAGATTTGTGACTTCGACGCCATTGTCAAGAAGGACAAGCATAAGACTGGTTTTGGTGGTAATTTCCAACTAAGGATTGGCACTGGAGAGGTATGTCCTTCCATTGGTTCTTCCTAAGCTTCAGAAGAAGAATTGAGTGTTGTTTGCTTGTCTTTCCACTCCAAGAGATCCAGATTTGACATCACAGGGGAGGCTCAAAAGAAGGCCAGCAGAGAATATAGCCATAAGGTAAATTTGGAGGACTATTGGGCCAACTGCAGTGATGAATTTGAGGTCAGAAAGAAGAAATTCTCTTGGCTTCCAGTTGAGTCAGTTTGATTGTATAATGTGAAGGCAGTTCCTGATCAATTGGAGGACAATGGGAAATTCATCTAGGATCATGCTTATGAGGCCATAAAGTATAGATTGATTGGTGATGTGGATTGGTTAGAGGAAGAGAAAATAGAACTAAAATAATTGATGGATCCAGTTATCAAATTCACTAGGATATGGCTCAAGCATACGATATGGGAATTGGAGAATAAGGGAGTGAAATTCACCTATCCGCTCATCAGAGATTTGGATCCCCATTCAACTTTTGAGGAGTCCACAGAGCAGGAAGATCCTAAAGGTAAAGGCAAGCTAGATTCTCCTACCAAAGTTAAGTCTAAATGTGTTCCAAGAGAAGCCCAGGAAGCAGAAAAATAGAGGAGGCCAAAGGCCAAGAAAAGGACTAGGACTAAGAAGTTTGAGCAGAAAGAGACTGAAAAATAGAATCCTAAGACTAGTGATCCTATGGCCAAAAGAAGAAAAATTATAAAAATTTCAATGAAGGCTAGCTCCAAGATTAGGGAGAAAGAAGTTGCCCACTAGTGATAAATGTTGAAAGTTCAGAGGAGAAGGCCAAAGTGTATGCAAGAAAGTCTAGGACTCCTTCTCCCAGGGACAGTGTGCCTAAATCTGACCTACCTCCGGTGGTTTCTCATGAGGAGTAGCATGATGATGTGCCTCCCACTCACGAAGCTCAAAGTAAGCCAGGTGAGTCGAAGGATGTTGAGGATCATCCGGACACTAAAGGTGAATATTTCCATGAAGGAGAACTTTACAGTGCAGAGGCCGAGGTTGAAAAGATAATGCAGTCCCCTATGGTTACATATGTGGATTCCCCTGTCAGAACTAGAGAAGTCCCTCCAAAACAAGAAGAAGAAATGAAGGTTCCCTCACCTGAACAAGAGGAAGGGCATGCTAAGGGGAAGGAAAGTGAAATGGATGAGACCACTTGAGAAATGAAATTTGAGTGAGGAGGCACCTAAGGATCAACAAGAGGAGAGGCAAAGTGAGGTGCAATTGGAATCCACTGTCCCTGGTTGGCTAGACAAAGAGATAAATAGAAAATAGGTAGTAGTGGAGGATAGTCCACCGAATTGGGATGCACTGGTAGCCAAAATTGGAAAAGATAAAGGTAAGAAGAAGGATAGGTAAATCTCAAGGATTGAAAGAGATGAAGCTCATGATGAGGATGTTCATATTGCCACCCCTGCTCTAGATAAAAAAAAGATGATGTGGCTAGAAAAGATTATAATGTGTAGACTTTCAATCTTGGGCCTACATCCATTGAGCAAGATATTGAGGATTACCAGGATTCTAGTGCAGTTAATGTGGATAGACTGAGAAGGGAGATGAAGACCAAGCACGAGCTGAAGAAAGAAAATGAAAATCTCAGGAAATGCTTGGAGGAATTAATGAAGCCCTTGCAATCCATTAACCCTTCTTCCTCTGCTATGAATCCTCTACCTCAAGAGACCATCACTGAACTAGAAAAGATGAAAGCTTCCACTCTTTCCACTACAAATTGGTTGAAAGGGGTGCAAATAAAGGGTGATGAGGCTATTAAGGAATTCTTTTCAATAGGGAAGGATGCTATTATGGCAACTGATTGGTTGAAAGCGGTGTTAGCACAAGATAAGGAAGATACAGATCTTCTTCTATAGAAAACCATAACTATAATGGAATACACTCGGGATGGATTGGTGAATGATGGGATCCTTCCTTCTTCTAGAGCTTCCGAACCATGGGAGTGGTTTGAAGCATTGCAAATCAGGTAGAAAGTGTTGAAAAATATTTGCAAACAAAGGAAGCAGATTGATGACACCCTAACTGGGGTTTACAATGGTTCCATTGCCTTCTTTGAAATCATGATGGGAAGAAGGAAGATCACGCCCAAGTACTTGGGCCTATAACAGTTGAGAGAATGGTGGCATGATGTCTATGCACCTCTTGATGATGGTTTTGTTTCTTAGCACCAACTGGATGATGCGGCCACCTACCACGTAGTTATTGAAAAGCATGTGACATATAAGGTAGATTGGGATAGGTCGATCAAGCCGTCAAGAGAAGAGATTGCATCCATTAAAAATTGACTTAGGTTTCTGCCTTTTCCACCAGTAGTTGACTTGGATGGGACACTTCTGAAGGTTCATGAAATGATGGGTTGAAATATGGATGATAGGGAAGGGAGTTGATGATGGGTTGTAGTGCAATTTGTGCTTCCCTATTATCTTCTCGTGCATTGGTTCGAACTGCATTGCGGATCCTAGGATGACTTGGATGGAATGTACATTTAATACATTCCTTTGATCTATTTCAAATTTTCTCTTGGCCGAGTTATAGGGCCATTAATGCAGTGAAACCCTTGCTAGGCCGACGGGTTTTCTTGGGGGAATTCTATATATTTGGCTTTTTACCTCATTTGTAAGGGGTTAGATAGTTAGAAAGTAAGTCAAAAAGAGTTAGAAGATAGAAGTAGAGTAGAATAGTTAATCAAGTAGAGCTAGGGTTAGCGAATAGTGGCTCTCAAGAAAATATTGTAACAAATAGCTGGAATTGTTGCTACAGTGGATATTTTGAATGCAAATAATGACTTTGTGATTTGGTGCCATATTTGTGTTCTCTTGTCTTGCATGGTTCTTGTTATTCCATCCTGAAAATTGCATTGAGGAGGCTAATATTTAGACTAGATTTGATTCGATAATTTTTATAATTTGATACTTGAATGTTGCAGCAATCCTTCAGTCCATAAATTTCACAACCAACTAACTGTTAGTTGCTTTGCAAAGTTATCCTAGACTTTTATATTCATTGTGCTTAAGTTTGATTGTGTTGGTTTATTCATCTCAATCACAATAGGGTTGTTTGAATGAATGTTCATGATTTGAAAATCTTAACACCTTAGAAGATTGCACTATTTTTCTAAGATTGTAGATTTATCTGGGTCAAGTAGAGATGAGTTTTGAGGGATTGGTCCATTTCAATATTGGTTATTTTCATTGTTAATCTTAGGAGTAGTGTTAGATTTAGAAGTCTCTTTGAAACCCTTATCCTTTTTTATTTTCTTTGATTTATTGGGTTAGATCAAGGATTGAAGTATCATCATATTGTTAGATCTGATAAAATTGATTCATTATTTTTCTTGTAGTAAGGTTCCATTGTGATTACCAGCATTTTTACATTTCGTTATTGAGTTGTTTATACACTGTCAAGACCTGACATTAGAGACCTTGGGGTTATCTCTTGAGGCTTGCTGATAGAGATTTACTTTTCAAGAGAGATAGGATATCATATTATGTCTGGGCTATTGTTGTGCAGAAAAAATGATCATCATCCTTTGAAACTCACCCATGTCAAGAACTTGATCCAAAGCATGTCAAAAGCAACTCTAAAATTATTCAAGATGAAGCATCTGTATCTCCAAGATACTATAATGATCTAATGGACACTCTCCTATCTATACAAAATGCGTATACTCCTTCATCTACCCATGAGATGCTTTTTATGGATGGACATGTAGATGATCTTCATCTAGAACAAAATTATATTACACAAAAGGAGCAGATTATTAATTCCTACAGTAAAAATGAGTTATCAACATCAAGATAAGATATATCCCAAATTTAGAAAGAGGACATCAGGTATGTAGATATCTAGCATTATCCGCTCAAGGAAACAAGTCAGACGAAAAAGTATAATTCAGAGTTAGCATAGCAACAAATTGAAATAACATCATCTACAGTGGTCATTTATCAAAGAATGCATTCTAAATAGGAACCCTCAAAACAAGCAGAATCAAGGAATGAAGGTGCCATTACCACCATACTAGGGGAAACTATGTCTCAAGCAAACATCAACAGAGGGAGCACAAAGAATCCTTCTGATGAGACCAATGCCAATACTACAACCAGTCACATCATATATATGCATCCACCCATCACCCCATCCACGAATTGGGACCAACATCAAATGAAAGAATTGAATCAAACCATCAGGAATGTTATCAAAGAAGAAGAAACAAGGAAGCATAATGGAGAAATCAAATATGCATGGATACCAAAACATACAAAGAAATATTATCCCTATCAAACTCCATCAGTCAAAGAAACTGAGAGGAAAAATAAAAAAGGGAAAAGTATCCATCAAAGATATCCACAAAAGCAAAAAAAAAATTTTGAAGTGACGTACAAAGTGTATCAAGCAGTTGGTCCCAATTCCATGCACATTTTCGTATCCACCCATCATTGCTCATCTTCCCAAGTTTGGAGAGTCAAAGTTTCCAAACTGTCAACCAATCCATCTCTTATCCCTAAACACACTCCATCCACACCTCCACGCATGATATCCAATTCTTAAATTGACCATGTATTTGCAATGACCCTTCATCATAAGGATTTAGAAGGCACTCTATTGAAATGTACACACAAAGACAAAGTTAACTCCGGTATTGACAAAGCAGATCAAAAAACTCAAAAGTTGTATTCAAGTGCATGTATCTTAGGAAAGAAACTTATTCAGGAAGGATATCGATGGCACATTATGATAGGGGAATCTACATCAGCAACACCTTGTGATTTAGCATGAGATTAAAATCTTTTGAAAAAATCAAAAAAATTAAAAAAATATGAAAATCCAAAAAAAATTAGAAAAAGGATTGAAAACAGTAAAGAAAAAAAAAATCGTCCCCTAGTGAAAACTGCATGGGCGGCGCTTTGGGCAAGACCATGACGAAAACCTCGCAAATAGGCGTCATGTGTAGAATTGAGCATCTACGTGCACCACTTCAGGTGAAAGCATCTTATCCCATCCATAATAAAGCCAACATTTCATCCGTCTTATCCATAATAAATCCATGCATCGATGAACCATTTATCCATTCCATTTTTCATCCACCTGCATCCATCATCCAAGTTATCTTGATCTTGATGAAAGCTTGGGGCCACTTTACGCTTGCTTATGGTAAAACATCTTGACATGCATCATTTTCATTGATCCTATCCTATCCAACATTATATAAGCTATGCAACATTATCCAAATGAGCATTCTTTATCCAAACACCTTATCTTATCACAAGATAATCCTTGGCATCCTTTGCATGCTTTCCATATCCATCCATCCATGGCATTACATATATTGCTAGACACTTGGGGTAGATATTTTCATCTTGCTTCGGGAATAAATCTTGATCTATATCCTCTAGCTTATGTGGTGATCTGAACATTGGAAAACACATAATCAAATTAGTCAAACCATTGGTGATCCAAAATCCAAATCGCTAGCCCATGGCATATTTTGATGAGCAAATGTTCCTTATCAAGCTTCATCTTTCATTGAACTTCAATCCAAACAATCACTATCAGTCGCATCTAATTTACACTTCAAATGTCACATCAAATCATTTGAACAATTTTGTTCCAAATCAAGCTTCACAATCTTGATCAATCAAATCCAATCAATCCATCATCTTCGGATATCCATCCTAATCCTTTTGTTGCTTAACACTATCCTTGCATTGTTGTACATCCTCAACAATGTTATCATCATCAATCCCATCAACATCTCAATCCTTGTGTTGCTCAACACTATCCTTGCATTGTTGTGTATCCTCAATAATGTTATCATCATCAATCCATCGATCTGATCAATCAACCCTAGCTTGGTTTTCAACAAATCCCAAAATAGAGCACTGATATTATCACACACATCCATATCCAAATCGTCAAAATCATGCAAAAATCCAAAAACACTCAAAAATTCAGAAAAAAATCAAAAACATGGAATCCTAACTACATCGTCTCTGAGCTTAAACGTAGGAAAGGCTAATCTTTGACTAGCCCTTGAGAAATCAAAATCCAAAAACATTAAAAAAAGACATCAAAATCCAAAAACATTCAAAAAACATCAAAATCCAAAAACATTAAAAAAAACACAAAATCCAAAAACATTCATAAAATCTCGAAAAACCCCAAAACATCAAAAACTCAAAAAATCAAAACATTTGCAAAATTTGAAAAATACCAAAAACAACCTCAACAAAACATTCCAAAAACGTTAAAAAAAAATAAAATCCAAATATTTGAAAAAATCCATCCGTCTCATCTCGTTTTCACTCAAAATAGTCAATCATCCATAATAAATTGATCATCACCATCATCCTTTGGCAGCACAAACATAAATAATCACAACAATCAGCAAAAACAAACTTCAAACACAAGATCAAAATCGACGCAACAAACCTTTAAATGCAAAATCAAAACTCTTGATCATTCACAAACATGTAAATCAACTTTATATCAACAACCTATCAATCAACTTATCAACCCATCATCATCCTATACAATGCACGTCCTAGGATATATCGTTCTAACAATGGGCATGATTTTGGATATCACCTTGGATTCTTATCCTATCAAAACACATCCCTTTGGCTAAAGGTATGAAGAACATTGGCTTGGTTGTGTACTTGATCTTTCCTTTTGATTTATCTTATTGTTCTCATTCCAAGGACCTCTTAATGATGTCCCCAACGAAGGGATTTAGAGAGATAGGAATGGGGAAATGATCATTATCTTTTTATCTGTTGCACTTGTTGGACATTCTTGTAATATAACTTGGCGAATACTTTCTTTTTTAGGTATGTCCTAGGAAGGTTTCCGTATGTCAAGTGTGAACAAGAATACTCCTATTTGTTTGTCAAGTCAAATTCCATCACACTAGGTACAATGCCATCCTAGTTCTCTATACCTTGATGCATCGTATCTAGGTGTGTTATCAAACAATAAGGTAATTGGCCCTTTTAAAATCCCAACTCCTTAGTAAGCAAATCATCATCATCATCATCATCTCATGTCTTGTTGGAATCTCTTGTTTTCTTCTATCTCTTACTTTTCACGCTAACATGGTACCATGAAAGTTAATCGTAAATCATCACTAATGCATCCATCCTGCATCCATAGGCCATCTACATATCATATCATATCATATAAGAAACATTGATCATCTCGCATGCATTGCATTTCATCATTGCATAATATAGATTGGTTATTCTAGGCATCTCATAAACCATACATTTATTATGCATTGCATAATCATAAAAGCGTCATCATATCAAATCATGTGCATCCATATCATTCATGCATCATCATATCATCCATTACATATAAACATCATAATCATCTCATCATCAATAATGTCATTGTCATGGTACAAATCAGGATCAAAAGTGTGTAATATATCAAAAGAGGCATGAGGCTAGCCATGGCTGATGACTTTCTAAATCATCGAATCTGTCTACATCAAAAATTTGAGTTGAACTAATCTTGAAACTCTTTGTCGAGAGATCGACCCTCAAATCAAACCTCTTCACCCGATCTCTCGAGGGGGCAGTATACCAGCGTAATTCTTCTTGCTGGGGCAACAATGGGGCATCCGAAAAATCAGATTTTTTTTGAATTTTGATCAAGACAGTTTCTTCTTTGAACCAATGCAACAAGTGCATCACTTCAAAGAGGGGCAAAATGTAGATATCGAAAATATACAGATTAATATCGCACACTCGATCTTGATCTACTAACATCGCATCATCCTGAATTATCCCTCTATCTAACCATTTAATCAAATAGTCTCATTTTATTAAAGTCATCATAATTCTCCTTTTAATTAAATAAATCCATTGATTTAATTAAATCATCATCTCTGTGTAATTAGCTTGGTCACTTCATCATCCTATTTTTATTTAATTAAATAATCCATATTATTCGATTAAATCTCAAAGTTCATCTAATTAAATTAAATAAATCAAAAATTTATCTAATTTAATCTAACATCACCCCCTTTGGTTAAATAAATCAAAAATATTTATTTAACTAAGTCTAAATCATTCTTTTCTCATTTTGAGTTATTTAAATCCTAAAATCTAAGTCAAAATGGTCAAATCAACTAACATCATTTAAATTAATCAAATCATGATCAATGCTAATCCTAATCACTCAAATCCTCTAGATTTTGCAACTTGTACATGAAAATCAATTTAATTGTTTTATAAATAATCTATTTTCATTCAAAAAAGGCATCAAAGATGGAATATTCCTCAAATTTGAAATATCCCTGCAAAATAGACTGGTCCATCCAACAAAGCATTTAAAGCTCGTACATTGTCTCTTACATGTCTCCCACTTGGCATTTAACTCATCTTTCATCCCCTCTAAACATGTCATCTCATCAAATTCAAATTTCAAACTTGCACATGGATCAAAATGTGATCAACCTTCATCCTATCAAATGTTGACAAGTGGCACCTTGCCATTGGTTGAATGTTAGTCCCACATTGCTTCATTTTTGGCATTCATCCATCATAGCATTCTATAAATGAAGAGCTCATCCTTCATTTTATCCATCCACCAATTGAGTAAACTTACTATACTCAAATTTAGAGCAATCTTCATCCATACTTTTGAATCCATAGCTAGGTTATGAAATTTTTTTCATCATGGAGCACACTTGAATCTTCAACAAAGTGGATCATCATCACCATTCATCATAAAATCTTGCAAATGATTTGGGAAAGGGCCAATTTCAACATCAAATTGGCACCAACTCCCCCATAAGATCAAGAGTTTGCATGTTCTCAATAGGATTTAGCTTATTTTCATCTTCTGTCATCGTGTTTTTGTTTTATTTCTATTTTGAATATGGTTAGATGGATTTTATGGGGATCCTCTATACTAACTTGCATTTGATTTTATTAATGTGTTCATTTGTTGTGTTCTTGTACGTATTAGGATCTAGGTTCACAAAAGGTTTTCGAATTAAACTTAATATTAAACTAGTGTTGTAATGTGTCTTGCACATTCAAATTGATTCATGTGCCTTCCTAGGCTATGTGGACCTCATTTTAGTGTTGTAAAGTTTATTTAATCACACTTTCACATTGATTTCTATGTCCCAAGCCCTATTTGACATTCACATCATCACCAATAGTCCCATATTAACCCATATTGTGCATCTTGAGGTCTAAATCGATCAAATACACAACAAAGTTGCATTTTAAACCTTATTTCCTTATTTCTTGACTTCATAGCTGTCAAATTAGCCCCTTTATGACCCATTCACCATGTATGCAAAATCAGTCCTATCCAAGTGGGACCCATTCACCATGGGTGGCAAAGGAGTCCCATTTGGCTGAATTTTGACCTTTGAGTGGGAAAATAGTGAAATTTAAGTTTAATATTACTTTATGTCAACCTATGATGAGGTATTAACGAGTGAAATAGATGAATTTCCTATAAATATAAATCTTTTATCTCATTTTTACATCCATTAACTTGATTCACATCCATTCTTCATTATTCATCCACCAATTTTTCATCTGAAGTCAAGCAACTTAGGGTTTTATCTTTGCAAGACATCAATAAATCTCCTAAAGACATTAAACAGTTGAATCTTCCTCCACTGCTACAAAAATCCTAGATCAACATCATGGCAAGGTAATCCATTCCATTATTTCATGTTTCATTCTATTCTTTCATCATTTTGGTTTAATTACCTAAAAAGGGTTTGACCAAGGCAAACCTTAATGCCCTAACATTCACCATTTTTTTCTCTTCTTGTGTGTTTGTAGATTTAGGTCCCTTGGAAGCTAGGAAATCATTGAATATCAAGTTGCAAGGTTTCTCAAGTCTTCTCTTCATTCAACAAGTCAAAATATCAACAAAATCTCATTTTTAGACCCATAAATTACAATTTCAAGAGGAGACACCTATAGGAAGCTAAAGTGAAGATTAGAAGCTTTGGATTCCACTCTTGAATATTCTGAAATTCAAAAGTGGACTCATTTTCCATGGGTGGCTAATGAGTTCCACTCCAGGGTCAATTTTGAGTTTTTTGCATTTTTAGATACCCTTTTGTTAGAAATGGGTTCTGACACAATTTTGCAAAATTGGGACTAATTTTCCTAGAATGGCGAATGAATCCTACTAGGCCTAAAAATTAGCATTAGCAAAATTTCAAGTGTCATTTCCAGCCTCCTTTTAGATACCAGGTGCACACTTCCAGTTTGGTTCATTTCTGTTTAATTTTACATTCATTTGTAGGTGTTTTTGCATATCACAATGTGTTTTCAAACATCACTTTTTTCTTAGGTTTTGCATTCATAATAAATAAATTACTTAGCTTAGTTGCATATAAATCATTTCATTTAGCCTTAATAACATCATACATTGCATTATTTGAATGACCCTAGCTAGCATTTTTGGCCTACTTCTCTCCTTTTAGGTGAAAAACCCTAGAAGAGTTAGAGAGTCTCGTGGTTCCAAAAATCTATGGTACAAGCACAAAAATACAGACGCCAAATAAATAGATCCCTTATGTATTTTTGGGGGAAACCCATCCTTCCTCTTTCAAGATGTAGCTTATTTTGGAAATATATGACTTGGCATAGGGTTTTCCGAGGAAAGCTCTCATGTCTTAGGACAAAAACATTGGCTCCTTTGAAGCAATTGCTCAGAGCGATGGTGTAGCAACCACTTTAAAGTGGGGACATACATCAATGAAATCTTTTGGAAAAATATCATGGCATGATTTTCCTTTTTTCTTGTGATGTTTCCTTTTCTTGGTGGTGTCATTGGGTTTGATATCATCTAAGAGTGTATGATCTACTTCCATGGCATGATGCAAATGAGGCATCCCATGGGCAATGATCAAATTTTGACTTGTCCTCTCTTAGAGACATTAGGAACAATGCTCCCTAAGAGGAAGACGATTACACAAACAAAGAAAAATCCCTTATAACAATTTTTTTACATGAAAAAATCATTTACAAAATAATTTATATTGTGGTTCCTTATTAAAGTTATCAGAAGGATAACTTTGGTATGGTTAGTATGATGGGAAATCGATACCCTTGCATGAATTTCTAATTATATGGTGGTAAGCCAATAGAATGGTGTGACTTTATCACTAAACCAATTCTGTAGGAAAACTCACATAGTGGATAGACTGAGGTTCGACTACCCCAAAGTGAACAGAATATGTTATAGAAAAACAACCACATTTCACATCACATTGAAATGGTTATGCTTGATCCTTTGTTTTTGTTTATTTTTCTTGGCCTTTGATAGGGTATGATAATATATATTTTTTATTGTTGCATACTTAAGTTTCTTGGATGTCTACTTTAGTGTGTGTTTGACATGGCGTGATCCTCTCACTAAAGTGGGGGGAAAGTGTAGTAACAAAAAAAGTAGCATTTTTCCTTCCTTGGTTTGATAATTGACATTAAAACTAAACTAATGATGTCTTTAAGTAGTGTTGTCATGTGTTGTAAACATTCAAACTATTCTAGGACCTCTATTTAAATAAAAAATTCCTTAATTTATCCTTTGCAAGGGTGTTGTAAAGTGATGTAATACACTTTCACACTTTTATAGGATACATTTACTTAATTCAGCCTAATGGGCACTTTATGAAAAAAAATTGCACCATATTTAAGTGTTGTAAAGTGTTATAATGTACTTTTACACTTATCTAGGTGGTCATAAATTAATTGTGGTTAATGGGAGTAATTAACCCCATTTAATTCAAATTTAAGCCTTAATTTTGACACCTCCTGAAAGTCTATCCCGACACTTATAATTTAATTAACAAGTTATTTCATTGGGAAATGTTTGGTCCTGGTAAGTTGAGCCAGGACCCATTCGCCCTTCATGGCGAATGGGTCCTCCCTTAATGGGATCCCCCTTTTTCAGTTGATCTAGAATGGATTTTATCCCTCTTTCAATCCCCTAGGGTTAGGTGCTGGCAAATTGAGCTAGGACCTATTTTACCAAGGTGGTGGATGGGTTCTCCCTTAATGAGACCCCCCTTTTTGAATTTTATTCTAGTGGGAATTTAATAATGTTTCTTCCTAGATCTAGTGTCGGCCTTAATTATTTTAATTTCAAGGTTAATCTCCTAATTTAGTATAAATAAGGGGTTAATTCACATTCATTCTCCTAATAAAATCTAGCAATTCATTCTAATTATTCAAGCATTAAAGTGATCAAGCATTAGAGAATTTCAAAGGAATTCATAAGACATTTCAAGGAAGATTTCAAGAGATTATTGCTACAATTCAAGATCATATCATCATGACAAGGGTTTAATGCATTCATGCATGTGGTTGAGATGAGATAGCTAATGTTACATTGAGGATCCATTTACAAGCATCATTTCACATCGAAGATCTACATTCTTCATGGACACTACATGATAGTTTGCAGATTTGTTTGAAAAGACATCATCCAAGATTTAATATGTTGAAGATCAAGTTGAGCAAGATTTGGAGAAAAATATTCAAAGTTGCAAAATTGCAAAAAGTTGTCATTCAAAGTGCGAAATCACGGAATCAAAGATACAAAATTAACTATAGGATTCCAAGACTTGATGACAGGGAATTTGAGAGTGCATACATCAAGGAACAAGACCCTTAAATTAGTTTTGTGAAATACTAAAAGGACCCATTTTCCACTGAAGGCGAATGAGTCCTCTGTAGCTCAAAAATGACAACTTTTTGGCTAGGTACACAACTTTTTATGCTCTAAAAACATCCCCCATAGTTTCTATAATAGTGAGGTTGCGGGTATGTGCAGGATCATGATGGGCCAAAAAGTGGCAATATGATGGGTATTTGTAGGGTATGTGGCAGATGACTTTTTTTTAACCCAAAATTGATGAAATGAAAAGGGTTTTTAAAGGAGATTCTTAGATTTCCACCAATATAAATTATGCTTTACTTTGAATTTAATAAATAATTATTATTCATTTTTTATGTGAATTACGACTAAAGTGTTGATTGATAGGATGATTGAAAACCATGTATAGCTTTCAATCGATATCACATTTTTTTTTATCCAAAACATGCATCACATTCTATGCTTCACATACTATAGGATTAAAAAAAGAAAATTTGAATTTCATGCAGTTTTGACCAAGTTAAGGTGGTTAGACATAGATTTTTTATATTTTTTAAAAGTTATAATAAAAAATCCATAATTAATTATTTACTTGGAAAAAAATTACAAAAAAATATGCGTCACATCTGGACATGAGTCCTCTACTTACATCTAAAATATTATAAAAAAATATTATCATTTTATTGTGTTTAGGGTGGTCGACAGACACCTACTTTTTTTTCCCTAAAATTTAAGTACTAACATTGAAATTTCAAATTTTCACCAAATAGATTTTATTTTTTAAATAAACCTAGTAGTTTAGAAACTACATTCAATTTTCTATAGATTCTATTCTTACATATTTTTAAAATAATATAGATAACTTACTCAAATTTTGATATCAAGTTGCCTAACTCTGATTTTTCTAAATTTTTTGCCACTTAAGGGCATGTTTTTTCCATGATGATCTTGCACATACCCTTGCATTTCTGATTGTTATTGGCATCTTATTTTGCAAATAATTAGGTGTTTAGGGTCTTAGAAAAAATAGTGGTATATCCTCTTAAATTCATGCACTTGGGTCTACCCTATTTTCCCCCTATACATTCTTTGGTGAACCCAACATATTCAACATTGCAATTTTCTGATTTTTAGAGTCTCTCATTGCATCTTAGATTTGCATTCATTTGCATTTAGATTTGCATCAATTTAATTAAGATCTCATTTAGGGCTACTTGTTTTGCATTGAAATCTTGCATATCATATAGGGTTTAGATTTGCATTTTTTTGCATCTTTCTAAGTCTAAAAATTACAAACACAAATTAGTTATTTTGCATCTCATTTAGACCTCATAAAATTGCATTTGAAACTCAAAACAAAATTGTATTTCAAATTAGGGCTTGCATTTCATCTTTCCATTATATTTATTTCACTAAAATTCTAGAAAATTTGAAGCTAAAGCTCACTTTCTCAAACCTGGAACTAAAAGATATAACTAAGAACTTGCAAATCATAAAAAAAAAGTCTAAAAATACCTAACCAGGACCCATTACCCCTTACTAGTGAATGATTCCCTAATCAGGTCTGATCGAAACCTTCTAGCAACTGAAAGAGCATCAAAATTCACTTTGAAATCCATAAAAAAATCTCAGAAACACCTAACCAGGACCCATTCACCCTTACTGGAAAATAAGTCCTTGTTAGCTACTACTCTGCATTTTTAGGACACTAAAAATCTAGTTTTTAGCTTTTTTTTGGTGTTGTTATCTTTCAGTTTCAATTCATTGATTTGTTGTTTCATCAATTTCATTGCATTTTGCTTAAATTGCTTCATTTTAGTGCATTGTTAAAAGTTCAAAATTACATCATTTGAAATATATCATTTTCAGCTTATTAGATTGTGTAATCAATAAATTGCATTGCTTAGACTTTGAAAATTACATTTCATTCTAGGTTATTGCATTGTCCCTTCATTATTCTGGGGTTTACACACTGGCATTGTAAAACATGCATGAGCTTTACAACTTTATGTTCTATTAACAATATAGTTATAAGATGTCGTTCAAGGCTCATGTCATCCCATGATATCTCACTCACTATGGATCTTGGGTTTCCTCACTCTCTTTCTAATAGTGTTGAGAATCAACCCTCCATGGCTCATAGTTTGCATACTTCATTTCCTATGGCTTCACCTCCTACAATCAATGTGTATGATGTTATTGACAAGCTAGATGAACAACTAGAAAAATTATAAGTTCATATCCTTAGTGAATGCATAAAAATTAGCTTGGTTCCTATCATACAAAATCTAACAAAAGTGCTTAAAACTTGAAATGAAACATAAATCATTTATAGCCTTATTTGCTTCATTCATGAATACTTGAACAAACAAGACAATAGTAACATACATGCCACAATCAATCCTCCTACTAAAATTAAGAACAATGTTAACAATGGATCATGATAATATGCAAACACATCCCGTAGAGAATGTGATAGCAATTATCGAAGCTAGACCATGTCAGGGCTTGACTAGACAACCTCTTGACACTTCTTTCTCACAAAATGACATACCTAAACGTGCACCTAATGGTCCTCTTTACATAGCTGGTCAAATCAATAATAAGCTCACTAATGGGATATTGATTGATCTCATCTATGGAGAGAATGTGATCATTGAAGAATTCTTATATGTGCATGAGCTACATCAAGAAACATCTGATAAATCGAAGGCATGGATCAAGACACATAATGTATTAGGTTTCCCTATGATAGGCTCGATAGATCTCCCTATAAAGGTGTGACCAAAAACATTAACAATCTCATTCTCCATCATACCACAATTAGACCAATTTCATGTAAAGCTAGGCTATCCATGGCTTCACTCCATGAATGTCATCCCTTCAGTTGTGCATAAATGTCTAAATTTTCCATTTCACAATGAAATCTTCACTGTGCATCATAGTGGATTTAATATTGCCTTGGCAAAAGGGAATTTTCATTAGATTACTTTTGGCATGAACCTATGGGACCTATCAAGCCTCATGAAGATTTATTTTTTAAATTATATCAAAAACTCAAGGAAAAGAAAATAGTGGAACTATCCCTTTGAAACATCCCTCAACCTCTAGCCAAACCAACCATCCCTGATGAGACAATGATTGAACCAAAAGTACTTTCGAACATATAAGAAAAATCTCCTACAATTTCCCACAAGAGACCATGAGATAATACAAGCTATCTTGTTGTCCCTCCTAGAGTCAAACAAGTTTACAAAGTCAAAGAGAAAGCAGTTAAGCAACCTCCTGTTGTTTCTTCTAGTCCTCCCAAGGAAGAGAAGGAACCTATGATTGACAAACCTGCTCTTACAAAAAAACAAATTGACAATAAATTGAAATGAAATTGAAGTGCTAGAGAGTGTACAACGTAGACGTCTTGCTATTGCTCATAGATTGTAAACTCAAGAAAACAACAATAATATAGAAAATAAAAATACGAACCTACCTAAAGCAATGCATACTGACTCTAAACCCTCGCTGCAACATAAACAAGAACATTACATGGAAATTTTTATTCAAAATCCTATTGTGACTAATTTAGATGATGACATGGATATTGTAAAAAGTAATGAACAAGTGCATGATGAGTTGAATACTTTATTTTCTTCTTCCATGAGCTTAAATGACAAATCTCTTAAAAAGAGTGTTAAACTTGGTGCATGTTCTAGTTTGGCACTTGATGATGTCCTTTTGTCTAGTTGTCTGCCTTCCATTTATACCGATCAAGATTCTAAGGCTAATGACCTATTTAGGTTAACTCTCCTGTGTTTAATAGTATTTTTCTTTTTCAATTTTCTTTATGTGATTGAATGTTCTTAATGTGATCCCTCATGATGTTTTTTTTTATGTATTCTCTCTCTTTTTTTGCATTCTTCTATATGTATCTTCATTCTTCTCTATATTGTAACCATCTTTCATTTGTCTTGTATTTTCCTTTTAGGTATGATGCAAGGAATCGAGACATTTAGGTCTCTTCCATGTTGACCCAAAAAGGATTTTACTTTGTTTTTGCTTTCTTTGTGTCATTCTTCTAGTTCTATGTGTATTTGGGGAATGATGATAGTTCCATGCTCTATGAAAACATTGTAGCACAAACATAGTGACCCCAAATCCATAGATCCCTTATGTATTTATGGGTAAAACCCTTCCTTCATATTTCATGAAGCTTATTTCAGAAACATTTGACTTTGCATAGGGTTTTCTAAGGAAATCTCTCATGTCTTAGGAAAAAAAAAATTATCTACTTTAAAGCAATTGATGAGAGCGATGGTGTAGCAACTACTTTAAAGTAGAGGCATACAACAATGACATATTTTGGCAAAATTTCATGATGCACGTGATTTTTCTTTTTTCTTATGATGTGCCCTCTTCTTGGTGGTGTCATTGGGTTTGATGTCATCCAAAATTGTACAATCTACTTTCATGGCATGATACAAACAAGGCATCCCATGGGCAATGATCTGACACTTTTGACTTGTCCTCTCTTAGAGACATTAGGCACAATTCTCCTTAAGAGGAATACCGTTACAAGAACAAATAAAATTCCCCTATAACAAATGTTTTACATGACAAAATCATTTACAAAATTATTTACATTGTGGTGCCTTATTAAAGTTATCAAGAGGATAACTTTGGTATGGTTAGTATGATGGGAAGTTGATACATTGGCATGACTTTCTCATTATACCATGGGAAGCCGATACACTGACATGACTCTCTCACTAAACCAATTCTTTAGGAAAAATCACCTAGTGGAAAAAGTGAGGTTCCACTGCCCCAAAGTGAGCAACATATGTTATAGAAAAATAACCCCATTTCACATCGCATTGAAATGGTTGTGCTTGATCCTTTATTTTTGTTTATTTTTCTTGGACTTTGGCAGGGTATGATCATGCATCTTTGTTATTTATGCATACTTAAGTGTCTTGGATGTATACTTTACTGTGAGTTTGACATTGGGTCATCCTCTCACTCAAGTGGCGGAAAATTGTAGTAACAAAAAAAGTAGCCTTTTTCCATACTTGGTTTGATAATTAACATTAAAACCAAACTAATGATGTGTTGGAGTGGTGTTGTAATGTGTTGTACACATTCAAATTGTTCTAGGACCTCTATTTAACTAAAAAATGCCTTAATTGATCCTTTGCAAGGGTGTTTTAAAGTGTTGTAACACACTTTCACACTTTTATAAGATATATTTGCTTAATTAAGCCTAATGGACCCCTTTCTGAATAAAATTTGCACCTTGTTTAAGTGTTGTAAAGTGTTAATAAGGAACTTTAACACTTATCTATGTGGTCATAAATTAATTGTGGCTAATGGGAGTAATTAACCCCCTTTAATTCAAATTTAAGCTTTAATTTTGACCTCCCGAAGATCTATCCCGACACTTATAATTTAATTAACAAATTATTTCGTGGGGAAAAGGTTGGTCTTGATAAGTTGAGCTAGGAGCCATTCGGCCTTGATGGAAAATGGGTCCTCCCTTAATGGGACCCCCCTTTTTCAGTTGATCTGGAATGGGTTTTTATTCCTCTTTCAATCCCCCAGGGTTAGGTCCCAGTTAATCTATCCAGGACCCATTCGCCCAAGGTGGAAAATGGGTCCTCCCTTAATGAGACCCCCCTTTTTGAATTTCATTCTTGTGGGAATTTAATGTTTCTTCCCAAATCTAGTGTCAGGCTTAATTCTTTCAATTTTGTGGGTAATCTCGTAATTTAGTTTAAATAAGGAGTTAATTCGCATTGGTTCTCCTAACAAGATCTAGCAATTCATTCTAAGACTTCAAGCATTCAATTTATCAAGCATTAGAGCATTTCAAGAGGATTCATAAGGCATTCCAAGGTAGATTTCAAGAGTTTATTGCAACAATTCAAGATCATATCATCATGACAAGCGTTTAATACATTTATGCATGTGGTTGAGATAAGATAGCTAATGTTGCATTAACGATCCATTTACAAGCATCATTTCACATCCAATATCTACATTCTTCATGGCCACTACATGATAGTTTGTAGATTTGTTTCACAAGACATCATCCAAAATTTTACAGGTTGAAGATCAAGTTGAGAAAGATTTGGAGAAGAATTGTCAAAGTTGTCATTCAAAGTGAAAAATCCTAGAATCAAAGCTACAAAATTAACTACATACTTCTAGGACTTGATAAGAGGGAATTTGAGAGTGCAGACATCAAGGAATAGGACCCTGTAATCAGTTTTTCGAAACCCTAGAAGGACCCATTCGCCACTGAAGGAAAATGAGTCCTTTGTAGCACAAAAACAACTTTTTATGCTCTAAAAACATCCCCCATAGTTTCTATAATATTTAGGTTGCATTTCTAATTGTTATTGGCATCTTATTCTACACATAATTAGGTGTTTAGGGTCTTAGAAAAATTAGTGGGAGATCTTCTTATTCATGCACTTGGGTCTACCCTATTTTTCCCCTATATAATATTACAACAAATTTTGATGAGATGTTCATATTTAATTATACCAACCTCTCCTTAAAATACAATAGTCTCATGTTGAATATTGATGATATATACACTTCCTATTTTAATTGGTTCTAATGTATGATCCAAACACCCAATACTTTTCTTTTTCATTCCATAGTCTATAACACTTCATACTAGCATTGTAATTGTAAATACCATTGTTGGGCCATATTTGAGATTATAGTAGCTAGTCTCCCACTATCATTTTCATTCAACTCTAATTTTAAAATGTTTTTTTACATATTTACCTAATGTAAAACTACGTCATGTATAAAAACTTCCATTTCCTTTCACCATTGCTTTGAGATAAAAGTTGAAATTTGTATTTCACTATTGACCAATGCATCAACACAATTAAATCTAAGAATTTTCAATTGAAAGTTAATTCTAGTCAAAATAATTTGTAGGTGGATTCATTATAGTTACGTTAGATCTAAGCAACAAAGTTTACAGTTGAAAGTGCCATTTAATTACATCTATAGTATCACTTTGATGTCAATTAAATGTATCAATAAAATTTACATACTTTATTTAATTTTTATATAATAATATTTTCTTCAAGCTTTCTTTTCAGAAATAATATAATATGACATGTACATTAATAATGATCATTCAATTAATTTGAACATTACATATTTATTTAAATATTTAAATGAAAATTAATGTCATTTAAAGAAACATAATCACTAAAAATATAACATTTATTATACAAATCTAAACTTTAATGAAAATGAAGAAATATAAAACTTATTTAATTTCGTTGGCGAGCAGTGAATTCTACATCCTCACTGTCTAATACAATAATTCTGACTGCAAATTTGGACAGCTTTAGGCAATTCCCGATTAGTGGCATCCCAAACAACAAATCTACGAGTCCACCACATCAACATGGGAGAACTTTCTTTCTATATCGACCTTCATATCATTGCTCATGGAAGCGAAAATATTAATCAAGGATGACAATTGAATAAAATATAGATTGCAAATCTAACTTCAAGTAATTGAGATGTGACAGTGAAAGGTACATATAACAGTTTTATAGAAAAAATAAACAAAAAAGTGCAATGAATAGTTTGTATTTTAATTACAATGGGGACTAATTAATAGACTTTTGGTAGAAAATTGTGTAAATTTAATAACAATATTTCAATTTCATAGTATATCAAGATAACTAACAAATAAGATGTGGATTACCAGTCTAAATTATGATGGGACAAGAAAATGAATCAATTAATTAATATATGATATTCAATAGAAACATTTAAAAAAATTAAGAGTCTAAATATAATTACAATGTTTAGATATGCAAATAAGATAAGAGTTGCAGCAAAATATACATTAACAAAAAATGTTTAAATGATAGGAAAGGCGTACAAAATGCAATTGGCACATTTGAAGGTATATCCCAAAAAAAAATTTAGCATCCTCTCTACTTTTCAACAATTACATTTTGTGTGTACATTGCAATAATTGCAATTGAAGGGAAAAAATATGTTTGAGCCATTCTAAAAATTAGTTCATGTGTCCTATCTATGCTTCCACATTTCACATAGTTGTCTACCAAGATAGTTGCAACTATAACATCTAACAAAAAATTACTTTACTCTATATTTTGATAGATGGCAATACCCTCTTCTCAAGCTTCTATTTTGGTATTGATTCAAAAGACAACAATAAAATTTCATAAGAAAAAGTCATTTTGATCAACCAATTAATGATTTTGGTAATGCAAGAAATAAATAATTGTTTGTTCCATTGAGTAGTGCATCATAGATACAATTAACAATGCATGTAAAAAATGTTAAAGTATATTATACAACACTAAGTATTAGAAATAGAACAATTGTCTAAACTAAAATCTTTGGAAAATATCATTAATTTCCTTTATTGTATGATTAAAATATTAAAAAGTAACTTTGATTTTTTACCAAGCCTAATCTATGATGGAGTAGGATTTTTATTTTTATTTTATAAATACTAGCAGTCGTATGCATAGGCATGTGACAATCAGCCGATAGGGGCCTACCGCATCGGGGAACGTTTGTGGTTAGGAGGGTTGAAGCTTTTTATTTGACTGGAAAGGTGACCGTGAATGAAACGAATGAGTTAGATTGTATGAATCAAGTAATCATGAAGAACGTTTTGTATAAATTTTATTTAATACTATTAGTAAATTTGGAAATCAATTTTTAAATTTGTTTAAACGTGGGAACTTAAAAAAAAAATTAAATATTAAATTTAAAATAATTGTTTCTTCTAGCAAGAATATTTAAATTTTATATTTAATGGCAACAGATGCACATGTATATTGCCACTTTTTGTGTAGGCTATTGAATAAATTAATCATTTAATTTTGAAGTTAATGGAAGGTTTTTGTAAGGGTCATCACACATGTGTGTATTTTGTAAGATTGGACAAAAAAAGTACACATTTTTTGCATGAAAGGAAAATGTTCAATATTGAGTACTTTTTATAATTAATATATTTCTATAGTTTTGGAAATTAAAGTTTTAGTATGCATGTGTTTTTTGACGAGAGATGGAAATTAGCTATAGGAATCTCCACTTGTAATTCTATTGCTATCTAGACAAGGTGTGACACCAATTTGTATCTAACAATTGGTTTCCCAATTGAAGATTCAACCTAGATTATTTGCCACTAAATATTATAGACAAAATAGGGAAATTGTAAAACAACTCCTAAAAGAATAGTTAAAAATTATAGCTAAATCAAAGATGAGCCATAATCCATAGTAAAAAATTTCATAGAGCACAAGTATTACAAATTACAATGTAATTAAGAATAGAAAAGTCCACTTTTAAATGAATGATTTCATAGTGCAATTAGAGAGTCAAAATAGATAATGTTGCAGGAAGGGAAATTTCAGTATAAAATATCCAAGACAATATATTGATTCAGTTACATTCTGAAAAGATCCATTTTGGCACTATACATATGTTGCACATACTGCACGATTAAATGTTGGCTTCTCAACAAATAGAAACTTTAAACAAATAGCACATAAGCTAAAGATGCAACCAGTTGGTAGTACATAAGAAACATGTTTTACAAACCATGTTTTCTATACATGTATCTCTGTGAGAAAAGATATATGGAATGAAAGGAAAAAAAAAAAACCCATGCTCATTATCCACCCTTCCATATTGGCACCATGGAGCCCTAGGGACCCTAGCCAAACCCCTGAGCAAAAGAAATATGAAATTCCCACTGGAAATTTTGTGGAGTTCCATCTTTTGGAATTGTCATCTATGCTTTAGCCTAACACCTACAAATAGAAGAGAAAGGTATGTCAATGGGCGGGGAAAGAAGATGAGTGAGGCAGGATCAAAGGTTAGTAAATATATAGCAAAAATCAATAAACACAATTAGAAAGTAGAAACAATGAATAATATTTGCAAGGTGGTCACAAGATCTATTTATTGATTATGGAGAAGTTTTTCCATTACATGTACTGTTGGTTATGCTTGAGAACCAAAAGCGGGATTGGATTGAGATGTTAGAGCGTTGAACGATTTGGAACTTACGCATCACATCAGTCTTCAAACCTTGAAACCTACTATGAAAATGAACAATAAGTAGAGAACGAAATATAAAAAAAAAAAAATAATCATTTATCCAAAATACCCAAGAAAAATAGCTTACTGATTGTGCATCCCAACATTTTGAATAGCCTCCAACCTGCCAAAAGATGAAGCCAAACACAACGAATTTAACAATAGTGTGTTATCAAAGAAACACCACAATGGCTCTTCTGAGAATACAACTTCATGAAAGTATACTCTCCCAGACACCATCATTCAATATTGCATTTACACATACATATATATACATGTATACATATATTGGATGGCAACATGTGAACATATATATATATATATGCATGTATAGATATATATATACAGGTAATGCAACTTAATTAAAATACACTTTCCCACAATGCTACATTCAATATTGCATTTACTTCGACCAACTGCATTTACTTTTTCCACCACCATAGTAAAACAACAACATAATGCATTAGGGCATGGGCTAGCAAACACTTAGCATATACAATTACTCTATTTGTTAGGATGGTATAAAGAAGCAGTTCAATCAATGTGAAAATTTGTATATGTAAAGAGAAGAATAACTTATGTAGTGATTAACAATGTACAATAGCCTATTTCTAAGGATTTCCACTTAAATGAATTAGAATGCTCGAAAGATGCACAAAGCTGAGAATGTAGCAATGCGGGAAAGTATACACCAGAATATACAAGAAAATATTTTTAATTCAATTGCATTGTAAGAATAGGCATTCTGGTATTATCAATATGTGTTCCAAAATATGCAAGAAAATAGGTTTATTTAGTTGCATTGTCAGAGGTCTATTCTTAGCAAATAGAAAATTCAAACAAATAGTGTATCAACTAAAGATATAAAGCTCAAAAAATTCAATGAGTCTTTCGACAATGCAATTTAATCAATATACTTCCTCATAGATTTTGCAGCACATGAGTGTTAAAACCCTCCAACCTACTGTCAAAAGGAACAATAAGAAGAGGCTGAAAGGCATGAACAATAAATTAATCATTAATGCAAAGTATTCAATATACATATACATGTATATATCCATGCTGATATACATGTGATCTAGTATACATATAAATGTATATATATGTATACATGGATATATATATATATATATATATATATATATATATATATATATATATATATATATATATATATATATATATATATATATATATATATATACTGTACATCATGCTAGATGAGTAGTTTGCATAGATGGGTAATTTATTGTCTATGTTCCCTTGTAAAATGTTTGTATCTTTGGCGTTATACCCATTGTCAAGATTTGAAAGAGATTATTGTTTTGTATGGATGGAGGTATTGCAATTAAATGTCCTTTCTTTCCCTAGAAAATATGTTGAGAGTTAGTAATTTGTTCACCGTTGGTTTATGGTTTTGGTTATCTGTGTCTATTGACCAATGAGGAAGATTTAGGAAGATCCTTTGTTTAAGAGGAAAGCTCTAGACTATCAGTAAAAGCCATGGATAAGTCATATCTATTTTTCTAAATGCATGAATTATAAGAGAGCTATTAGATAGTAAATTCTATTGATGATTAGGTTGATGGAAGCCCTATTGAAAAAGACATAACAAGAAGACATTAACAATAAATTAATCATCTATGCAAAATACCCATGTAAAAAAGAGTATAACCCCAAAAAAGTCATTAAAAATTCCACATACATTGTGTCATACTAAATACTATAGAGTAATAGAGAAATTGTAAAAGTGGTATTAAAATAAGACAAACAAGTGCAATGAAGGAAAATACATATCATCACAACACATGGATAGAATTGTTAAGGAAAATATATTTTGAAGTCTTTGAAAAGATCAATGCATGCCTACTTACACCTGTATATATATGTATGTATGGATAAATATATGTATGTATGTTTTACTAATATTTTTGTTACAATTTCCCCTTTTTTCTATAATACTCAATGGCAGATAATGCAGTTGTCGTTATACAATTCCTCTATTTGTTAGCACACTAAAAATAAGGTGGGCATCAAAGCAAAATAAAAACCATGGTAGCTCAATGAATGTGCAAATCTATATAGGCAAAGGGAAGAATAAATTATGTAGCCATTCAGAATCTATAGTGTCCTTTTTGTAAGGATTTGAACTAAAATCAATTAGAGGGATTCAAAAGGGCTAATTGTACAAAATTGGTATAGCACCAAAGATGCACAAAGTGTTTATATGTGTCTACATATGTGTCACCATTCCATGCAAATAAAAAGATTCAACCTTCTAAAACATAGGTTTTTGGGACCCTATGGACTACTCTTACACTTTAGGGTTTTTCACCTAAAAGGAGAAAGGTAGAGCCAAAAATGCTAATGATTCATTCAAGGGATCAGGAAATAAGGTCTAAAATGCCATCTTGTCAGGTGTCTGATCAATTAAAGCCTTAGGATGAACAATATAGGTTAATAAAGGAATATTAATGATGATGTAAATGTTAAATAGGGCTTACGACACATAAATCAATGTGAAATTGTGATTAAATACACTTTACAACACTAAAATTAGGTCCACATAGCCTAGAAAAGCACAAAAACCAATGTGAATGTGTAAAGCACACTACAACACTAGTTTATGATTAAGTTTACATTACAAGCCTTCTATATTGATGTGATGATGTAATTAAATATGTTTTATAATGTTTAATTAAGGAGAAATATGTTCATTAGGTCTAGAAAAGCATGAAAGTCCTTTACAAGATGTTAATAAATATATTTTATTCAGTTTGGAAAGGTCCAAGACCTAGCGTGGATGCATAATATGCCTCACAACACTAAATTAATATCTCATTAAGTCCAATTATCATGAATTAATCCCATGTCAAGCAAAGGGTCCTTTTCTCTACGACACGCCTTCATGGAGAAATTATAGTTAAATTTTTTTTTTGTTGCCAGGAAATATGGATAGTGATAGTCTATACCCTAATGTCTGTTTGTTGGTTGAAGGTATCTTTGTGCACTTTTCCTGTTATATCCATTAACATAGAAGAAATTGTAGATCAAGAGTAGTTTTCTGGCTATGAAGTATTATTCTAATAGCTCTTTTAGAATTTCTTTATTCATTTAGGTTGACTAGGAAAGAGTATAAGTTGAGTTTTTAATTCACAGCTCAATTCTTATGCAAATTACTTATCTTGTATTAATATGTTTAGCATGGGCTTTAAGCTATAACAGAAAGAGATAACTATTGTAGTCAAGTATATGTATAAATTTGTGCATGATTGTTTATATAAAGCAAGAAATATATAGAGGGTATGTAGCCATGGAGGGAGGGGAAAATTGATTGTATAAAATAGGAAAAATATAAATATGTAAAACAAACCTTGTTTACAATTAGAGTTGTGGCGTCTTTTCGGCACCAATTATTGAATACATGGGCTGCATTTTTGCTTGTTGATGTATCTTTGTATTGAGCACAACATAATACAACAACAAAGGAACATTTTGTATTGTTATATCAGAATACATGTGTGAAATTAGATAAGTAAGGAATGGGGAAAAGGAATTATGAAATGGCCCATAGCAAGAACAATAGTGAAGGTCTCGCAGGCTGGGGATAGGGGCAGCTGTGGAGCTCTCCAAACCGACATGCAAGGGAGGTGCATATCAGTTTCTTTGATAGGTTTTCTATGAAACAAACACTAGATTTTGTCATTTCACAAGGCAAACAAAATAGTTGATATCATTATATTAGAACAATGAATATTATCAACTGGCATATGAATAAACACCTACCATTTTTTGTCTGTTGAGTGGGGCATGATGAGGAAACCAAGAAGGAAATAAACTCCATGGTCATTTTGGACATGCTTGAGCAAGCCAGGACAAATAATATGGAATTTTATCATGTATCACAGAAAAGAAAATCAATGTACACAACACTATATATTTATGAATGTAATACATAGGAACAGTGAAACAGGGAAACGATGGAAATAGAATTTTGTAGGTCAACATTTGTAGAAATTTGAATCAAATAAAGCTAATAGAAAAGATAACAAGAAGACATTTAAATTTGCGGAAGGAAAGCACAAAGGAGGAATGTGAGAAGTCAATGTATATAGGCTGTCATAATAGAAATCACAACATCATTGGAGGATTTCAAACTTATTAATCAAATGGAAAACAATTTTTTTTTAGAATTCATGTACAACATGTGCATATAAAGGTTAATATATTGGAATGTTGCAAAGACATTATTTAATTATAGAAATTTTGTTATATAGTTATTGTTGGTTCCAATCTCCATGCATCTTAGAGAGCTGGAGTTGTTTGTATTTGCATAGTTATTAATGTGTAACAATTGTAACTATATGTTTACACCACTGTATGTTAAAATTAGTTGTAAGAGAATTGTAGGTATGCCAATAAATAGTTGACTTCATGGAATTTTAAAACACTTAAACAAAGATGGTAAAATGGAATATACAAAAGAGTGTATTGGTTTGAATGCCATATAGTAAAAGCATCACACAATGAAATCTTAGATGAAGAAGTCGGTAGTTTAATAGAATAGAATAATCAAAACATGGAATTGGCATGTACAAGTTGTGGCATCTAGTTATTTGTGCATGGTATCTTTGTGTATCTTTGGCACTATACCCATTTTACACAAATTATTACTTGGTATGGTTTTTAAAGATACAACTTAGAAAATGTTTGAAGAGGCGATGGAACACAAGCTGGAGTAGATGCAAGAATAATTATCTTCGAGCCTTTTTTGTTTGTCGCCCTATCGGCTAGAACCAGAAGCACTTGGCAAGGCCTGTAATTGTTTGAGGTGTGTTTCTTTGCTATGGCGACAAGCAGTGTACCTTTTGGTGCCAATCCTAGAGTATCTCTCAAATGAGAAGGATGGATCAATACGAAGTCTTTCAATTGATTTTACATGTGAGATAGTTGTAAAAGTCAACCTTTACCTCTCTTTGGTACCTATGTTTATTGCTGATATATCCAATGTTAAGCCTTATACTTTATGTATTATCATTCCCCATGCCATAGTGAATGGAATTTGTGTTTAACTCCCATGAATTATAGCTGAGATGGGGATTTCTCTCAGATGTTCTGGGTCCCATGGTGGGCTAATGTAATTTTGGAAGCGAATAAAAACACAGTCAGGTGGGTTTGGTGGTTTAGAATCTGGATTGTACACAATAGTCATAACAACACCAAGGGATCCATTGATGAGGATAGCTTGAATCCACAAATTCATTGTTAGCATCACCTATTCACCAAAACAATGTAGAAATTCTGGGAAAGGCTGGTCATCATCTCCATGACAGATGCCTGTTGTTGAGCCATCTGAGCAATGCTAATGGCTATTGGTAGATTTAACTGTTTGATCATTTTTTTGTTGTGAAATGCGACCAAGTCATTTTTCATGAACAAATTTGTAGCAAAATCAAATGGTTGTCTTTCTATGGCTGAGATAATTTTATTTATTTTTTTCATAAGCTCTTCCCAATCATCATGGAAAGCATCAACATTTCTTATATGAAGGATTTCATGAAACTTTTGTTGCAAAGGGCTATCTCCTTTTTGGGAAAGATAGTGTCTATGATTATTGAGACTGTGAAAGTGTGCCACAAAGCTACAATTGATGAGGATGAAGCATAAATAGGTGTATCCATGATAGGTGGAAACTGATCAAGATCACCAACAAGGATCATAGAAATACTGCCAAATGGTTGCCTACTTATCTAGGAATACTTGGTGTAATCGGCTATCTATTTGCAATAGCAATTTTGGGCCTAGAAAACTCATTTCATCGATCAATATGTACTCAATATACTTAAATTGTTCTTGGAATAATGTCAATTGTTTCCCTTGCAAAGGACTCATATCCTTTATGGGAATCCAAAGTGTTGTATGGATTGTAGAGGCACATATGTTGTACGTAGCGACACCTATATGAGCCAATGTGAGCAAGTAACTATTGGGTCTAGCCAAAGAGGTGTTCACTTTCTTGTCAAATATAATTTATGAGGAAGAATTTTCCATTCTCAACTGTCCCTTAAATAATCATTTGGAGAGGAGATTTTGGTGAAGGTTGCATACAGTGGGTTTGGATTATTTGAAGGGCCAATTGCTGCTTCAGTGAAAGCTGATGGGTTGACATATCTATAGAAAGAATTGAACCATAGCTTGCTCATGTTGTTCCTTCGCTGATGAGATGAACTACAAAGCAATATTATGGAGTTCTTCAGGAGCATGGTTTGCATTCCATGGATGGTTCATATCAAAAATTTTCCTACCCAATAGTTGAAGCTAATTTATACTAAAGTTAGTAGTAGCACCAAGCTGAGAGAAAACTTCCCATTCATATTCATCCATAGAAGGATGGTGGTTCAAATCATTAGTATCACTATCATCCTATTCTTTAATTATGGATGTAACTGGAACTCTATTAACATGCTAAGGATGATAAGCAACCTTTTTAAAAAGTTTACAATTTTCTATTATCTGTTCTCTCCAAAGACTTATATCTATTTGTATGTTTCAGAAAGGTTTGTATAACATAAGTTCAGTCCAAAAAAATTTCTCAAATATATTTGTATCTTCAATAGGAGTAGTCTTGAATAACGGGTAAACAAGGAAAATTGTAGGCTGGGCCTTGGCTTCCATTTATCCATTTTGCGTTACTGCGAGTGTGTATATAGGTGGAATGAGTCAATAAGGGATAAAGTATCTAACTCTGGGGGCCTTTGCATATTGCAATAAATATAGTTTGTTGGCATCTCTTCATCAATATCATATTTTTTTAGACAAAACCTTGCCTCTTTGCAAACATTCAATCAAACATATTGTCGGCTTGAAGTAACAAGAGGAAATTTTTGTAACATATAACATGTCTCTTGTGTAGAGATGTCATGATCCACAACCATATTCATCATGAAATTTTGGTATGCAACCAGTGCTCTATCCTCAACTATATTTGTATTTGCAACTCTTTTCAACATATCTAGATAACTTTTTTTTTCTCAGATTTAGCTACATATTTAGAAATATAATTCAAAAGAATTTTCCTAGAAACAACTGGCTAACAATCAACATTGGTATGCCAAATTGCAAGCATAGTTGGGCTGTGAATATTTAAGTGATCATCATTTCTTTTTGGTTTGTAGGAATTTTTAGAGTCAACATCAGATGTCAATGTAGAGGTAAGCTGCTATTGCCATGGTGCATTATACTGACATTGCAATTTATCTCCTTTTCTTCTTAAGCAAGTATATTCAGAGCATTTTGTGTGCTTTTGAATTATGTTTAGCAACTCTTCATCATCTATGATTGGATCATTGGTCAGGATCTAGCTCGTGGTAAGCAAGCACATGTTTTCTTCAAAGCAATGATATGTTCTAAGCAATCTTTGTGTAGGGCAACGTGGATTCCAAGCTGAAACATATCTATCAAAAAAGTGCCTTCCTATGGTAAGATCATGGTCATTGGACCAATCAAGATTATCCATGACAAGAGCTTTTGAAAGCCATTGAAAACCATGCACATGTACAGAGCCATGATGCTGCCATTCATATCTATACCAATAATCTTTTGCATGCAAAAGCTTTTCAATCACCTCCTCATGGAAAATTGTGAATCTATGATGCAAATATAAAGATGCTATATGTGGATTCTGAACAACACTATTATTACCATATTTGTTCAAGGCTCCATCGCTAAACGGGATGCAAAAGAGAAAGCATTTTTCAGGTTAGCCCATTTTTTGTCTGTACAACTCAAAATGAAAAAAAGGTTGGGTGTACCAAGTTGTTCGATCATAGCGGTTACCTAGGCCTACCAAGAGCTTGAAAAAGAGCGGTTCCCACGTAACGACACACCAAATCGCATCAACTAATCAACTATTTGGTGGTCGGGAGTAGCTTGAAGCTATTGCCTCAAAACAGTCAATGACCTAGGGATTCTATCCTCTAGATCCACTCTAACAAAAACAAAGACAGTTTGTTGACTGCAATGTCTCATAATCAAGTTGTAGATAAAATATCTAAACCTCACAAGTTTTCCAAACCTATGGTCAAAATATCTCATTAGGTGGAGGGCATATTCATGCAAGTGAATTTTAATATTTCTTGGTTGAAGGGGAAGCACTACTCACATGGGGAACAATGTTGGAAAGGCCATTGAAAATAAACCTTTAGTGTTGTAATCATTAACAGGAGAACAACTAACTTTAGGCCAAGATAAGATATTTTGGTCTTCTTTTTCAATTTGCAAGACATCTTTTATTGCTTGTAGCTCTCGTCTACCATTTGGTAAGAAAGGAATAAATGATGAAAATTTTGAAGAGCCATTTTCTTCTTGTCTAATATTTGTTGAGCTAGTTGATGGCATTAGGTCTTCACCTAAAACTTGCTCTATTGTATGCAAAAAACTAGACACATCAATAGCAACATCAGGTAACATATTAAGAGCCTCAATATCAATCTCAACATCATTTTAGTATTTGTCATATTGGATTTTTTATTTCAATGCATCCATGACATGATGTTTATTAACATAACAATCATAATTCCTACCTTCAATAGTGGTCCTTTGAATGATAATGACCTCAAGGTCTTGCAGACGGTGTAGCAAAAGTTTTGTGATGCTTGAGGTATCCTGAGGGAAGCTTATTGTGTGACCACTATATTTAAATTGGCCTCCTCTAGTGTGGGTGACCTGTAAAACTAGAGCCACCCTTGCAATAAGCATCTCTTCAACTTGTGTTAACTTTATGAGTAATAATGGTTGTGGGCTTGGATCCATTCCATTTGTAGAGCTGAACCGATGGGAACCTTTTTCTGAATAACACCTTACACATATGGATTATGACCCTAACATTCAAGTGTGCATCCTGATGTAGCTTTCCCTACACATTTGGCAAACAAAAAGGTTGGAAAATGCATCTATACGATGTCAAAATCGCTTTACCACAAAAAGATGGCTATCGTTGAATATTTATTTGAGATATTGTTCTTGTGTTCATGCAGCAGGGGAGCTCCTCTGAGATTGTATACAAGGGTGTGCATTTTCCATTTGAATTTCATGTTGCAAGGGAGCACTATTACCATTTTCATGTGTAGATGTGGTTGTTGTATCTATCCTTTGTTGTAAGTATTTTTTGTCACGCTTCATGGATATTCCCTCCTATGCTCCCTATAGTAGAAATAGTTTCATTGCTATTTTTTACCCCTTTTAAATTTAGCAATTGATTGGGCTATGCAACTTGACTCTGCCCATATAGCCTATGAGTATACATACAAGCTCAAGTACATTAGGATATATGAATATACATATATACCCATATACATACATTGAAAGTGGCAATTATACATAAACATATAACAAAATAGATATGTCTATCCATCTGTATATGAATCAATATATGCTAATGACCAAAAAAGGAATAGCATAGGTTGAACATTATGAAATATTAAATTCTAGATGAATATACATAGAGGAATTGGGAAACTTGGGGCAAGGAGGGTTGAGGAGTAAATCTGTGCTCGTGTGAGGCTTAATGCATCCTATCATTGTTGTGCAATGGGGGCAAGCAAAAAAAATTAAATGCGAGTGGACGGAGTAAATGCAATATTGAATGTTGTAGTCTCACAAACTATACTTTGATTAAGCTACATTTTAAATGCAATCATTCTGGCATTAATTTCGTAGTAATTGGGAAAAAATTGTTGTCTACATATCTAATCTATGATATTGTAGTATTTATTTCTGCATATACACAGACATACACATATGCATATACATATGCATATACATACACATGCATATATATACACATATACATATACATATGCATAAATGCATACACATACATACATGTACATATATAATATTATATATACATATACATATACATATATACATATATACATACATATACATATATATATACATATACATATATATATACATAGACATATATACACATATACATACATATACATATACATATAAAATATCCATTGTTACAGTGTCAAAAACTATACTTTCATTAGGTTGCACTGTCAAAAGAGCCATTGTGCCATTTATTTCATAACAAAAGCACAAAATCTGTTGTCCTCATAACTGATCTATCATATTGTAGTATTTTCTTTTACATGCCCATAGACATACACATATGCATATACACATGCATATACATATACATGCATATACATACACATATACATATACATACATATACATATACATATATGTATACATATATACATATATACATAAATACACATATATATATACATAGACATATATACACATATACATATACATATACATATACATACACATATACATAAACATATATAAACATACATATACATACAGAGATACATATACATGAAAGCAATCCTTTTATATGTTGGAAAATAGGAATGCATATCTAGTTTCACATCTATATGCTTTGTCAAGATGGCCCATGTAGATGTACACCTATAAGCGAAGAGAATTGGAAACAATAATACCAAATTTACAACAAGTACAAGAAAAAGCAAAACCATACTTACGGAATCGAGATTTGAAGTTCGGGTGGCCATGCCCTCAAAGCTAGACTCTGTGGAGAGACCAATAGGGGTTGGCAACAAATCAATATTAGGGGCCTCTGCGAACCCATCCACAAAGCCCGCTTTCGTACACATAGTTCTACGAGCTTATTTGTAGTGAAACAATGTTGCAATTTGAATTCACTAATTGAAAACTCTATTTCACAATTAAAAAAAAATATTAGTGTATTGTAGAATCCAAATGCTAATTGGTACACAACTTACAAATATCAGTTTATGACCATTCCAATTTGAATACTATTTAAAGAAGATGAGATACAACAAGAAGAATAGAAATAGACTTTTAATGGTATGCAAATACCAGGGGATACATCAAGAAGAATAAAAATAATAAATGCAAATGCATATACCCTCATATGTATCTCTCTATCTTTAGGGATTCTTATGTGTGTGCATGCATGCTTTTATTTTTTCTATATATATGTATTTATATAGATTGTAAATTTTACTATGTTATGGAAAGAATCATATGGTGCAATAATCTATCCAAAAATGTGTATAACATCACAACCTTAATTGCAGATTCGGCCTACATTGCTTGGTATTCAATATTATGGGAAAAATATTCATGCAAAATACCAATGCATAACAACTTACAGATTCCATAGCACAATAGTTTGATAAACTTCTATTTTGTTAGAAAAGAGATCCAAAGAAGATGATTCTTACAATACTATAATTTTAAAGCAACACCACTATGGCTCTTTTGGCAATGCAAATTAATCAATATATTTTTTTTCCTTAATAACAAAAGAAACAACAACCATTACTGAAGAATCAAACATATGTCATGCTTTAGAATTTTCCTAATAGTTATTTTACAATTTTTCTATTTGTCAATAATATTTAATGGAAAATATTGGAGCTTGAATGTAGAATATATGCATGTATATATGTGAAGAAATAATTAAATACATATATGCATTGAAGTTCCCCTTTATGAACACATTTACAAACACACACATATAAGCATATATATATGTATCCATATGTGCATAAGTATATATGTGTCTATATACACAAGACTATATCTAAAAACTTGTGTATAGAATTTTTTTTATCACTATCTAACTCTTGAGCTTGGAATTTAAGAAGACAAGAAACATCCAAATTTCTTTTCCACTCAATTAACCGATTGGGAAGGCTGAAAATTCAAACCTTTTTGGTTGCTTATATCATATCATCTACTCCAAATTTTGGCATTAGTATAGGCAGAAAAATTGTTGAATTTGAAGCCTTCTTAACTAGTGAGATGAGGGAAAATACAGTCCGGATGCTTACTTGCATTTTGGGGACCCTACATCTTTTTATGTAAAAAAAACCTTGCTGATTTATTTGAAATTATAGGTAGAAAACAAAATTTGAAACATATTGATACAAGATTCAACCTACATCCTTTATAGGAAAATATTGAAGACAAATAGAGAATTGTATAACAGGTATCAAACACATCCTTTACTAGTTTCTCAATTGAAAATTCAAGCAACATTATTTCCCACTAAATATTATAGACAAAATTGGATTGCAAAACAACTATTAAAATAAAAGCTAAAAATCATAGCTAGATCACAGATGAGTTGGAACCCACACTAAAAATTCTCGTAGAACACAAGTAGGCTATGTAAAACTTGGTTTTTCAATTCAACTTTGAAGCTACATTGTTTGGTACGAAACACATATTAAATAGAACTCATAGAGCCAATAAGCACCAATAATTTGCACAGCCTCCCCACAATGGCACAGGCTTAATCAAAAATTCAAGCTACATCAACCAGAAATAATTTTTGTAGTCAAATAGAGAATTTGCAAAAGACCAATTGCATAAAAAATCCTCTTGCCAGCCAAGCACACAGGGAACCCACTTGAAAGTTCAAACAGATAAATTGAACAAATAAATGATATATTAGAAACAATAACAATTACCAACTGCCAAACTAATATTATATCCATCATGTTCATAATCTACAAATGGTCCTATGTTAATGCATCCAATAGCATAGATGCAAAAAAAAAAACCAAAAAAATAAATGTAGGGCAATCAAAAATACTAACCCTAAGCATATTTATTGAGCAAACAAAAAAGGTTCAACTACAATTTCTCGTATGGTAAAAGGTAGAAGACAAAAAATTCATAGGGATAAACCTAGTCACATCTTGAGCAAGCACCTATCAGAAAATATGCACAATATGTGAAAGCTTCAATTCATGAATGGGTTGATGTATTGTACATGTATGTATATATACATGTATATATATATATATATACATGTATATATATATACATGTATATATATATACATGTATATATATATACATGTATATATATATATATATATATTCATGTGTATAGATATGTATATATGGATAAATATATGTATGTATGTTTCACTAATAGCTCTATTACAATTCGCCCATTTATGTATAATACAGAATGGAAGATAATGCAGCTCTTTTTATATAGAGACATATAGCAAGAAGACATTAACAATAAATTAATTATTTATGCAAAATACCCATGTATAAAAGAGTATCCCAGCTGCAACTTCAAACAAAATAGCCTATGGGATAATAAATGTTTATACATCTGTTTATATATGTATATATGGATAAACACATGTATGTATGTTTTACCACCAGCTTTGTTACAATTTCTCTGTTTCTCTATAGAACTAAATGCTAGATAATGTAGCTCCTCTTATAAAATTATAACTATTTGTTAGTAGACTACAAAGAAGATGCCCACTATATTCAAATCAAAAGCATGCAAGCTCAATGATAAAACTGTTGAGCTACGAAATTAGTAAGATGTTTTGCATGGGTAGTTTACATAAATGATTAATTTATTGTTTATCTCTTTTGTTCCCTCCCATATTGATTAAATTGCATTGTTGAAAGAGTGATTTGCAATAGATAAAAGAGATAAATATAAAATTTGTACTATGCACCACATTTTTCAATGTTTTCATCAGTTAGATTGCTACGAAACATATTGGTACAAGACAAGAAGTCTATGTAATAGATGTTAGAGCTATTAGGATGATACTCACGAATCAGATGTATGTCATTCTCCAGTGTTTTCCTTATAGTTTTTTTACAATTTTCCTATTTCTCTATAATATTTAATCCCAAACAATGCAGCTCAGTATTACAACATATTCATGTATATACTTATGTATATCTGTACATATATATAACATATACATACCAGTTACCTTAAGAGCAATTGTACTTAAATTTTGGCCTATTGTTTTGGTTGTCTATGTGTATACCCATTTCATAGATTTATAAGAGATTATCGTTCTATATGGATGCATAAATTGCACTTAAAGCTTCCTTCTTCCATCAGAAAATATGGTCATTGGGGTTGGTTATTTGTAAGTTGTTGGTCTATTGTTTTGATTGTTTATGTGTATCTTTGGTGTTCCAGCCATTACCATGGGAGCAATTGTAGTTATTTGTGTGTAGGATTTAGCATTGTATGAAAGCATTAACATATTGGAGGTAAAATTACTTTGGTGGTTGTCCATTATTATTCTACTAGGTCTTTTACAATTTGTCTATTTGCGGTGATGTAGCTGAAATTTTCAATGAAGCTTGCACTTTTTTGGAGAACATAATTCTACTAATTTCTACAAATAGAACCACACATATAATCTATGTGAATCTAAAGAGAATCGTTGAGATTATGTTCAAAGCAGTTGGTTTTACAAATCTTATAAACTCTTCTTATGCAAAAAATAAAAAAATAGTTATCCCATAGAAGAATAGGAATACCTCACCTGGTTGTGCATACACAACATTGAATATTGAAATAGCCTTTTCATCATTTGTGGATATCTTTGGCATTGTAGCCATTACCATAGGAGGAATTATAGCTATCTATTTGAAGGGTTTAGGGTTGTATGAAACCATAGACATATATATATAGGGCGGGAGCATGAAGTTGATAACACTTTTGTGGCCAAATGGGAAATTTTTTTGGAAAGACATAATGCACTCGCATTATAACGTGAGCGCATTGTGATTTTGAAAGAAAAAAAATTCAAATGTGTATCATTCACTGTTTACTGTTTCTCAGCTCTCCCCACAGCCAAAAATCCTCACTTTTCTGGTTGCGTTCTAGGAGAAAGGATTTCTACAAATTTCATCAAGAATAGTTGGATTTTGTTTGCAAATATGGTGCCACGATGACGAACAGATGCGGGAGGTAAGTATTGTTTGTTATTTGTTTTGAATTTGTTAGTTTGAAATTGATTTTGTTTGTTTTAGGCTAGATTTGATTTTTAAAAAAAAATTGTAGGAAATCTTGTAAATCCTCAACAAGAAGAGGAGGTAAATCCTCAACAGAAAAATCCTCAACAAAATCAACCTGAACAACAAAATCAACCTCCCCCACCATTCTCTCAATTCCCTCCTGGCACTCAAGAAAATTCGAGGAGTGAAATTGAGAACAATAGAAAACAACTTGAGGATCTTATCAGTAGGTTGAGTGATCCAAATGCTTCAACCACAGAAAGAATGCTTCTAGAAAATTCATTAAAAGACATGTTAAAAAATGTAGATGCAATCACCCAACAAATATCTGGATGGCAAGATAGGAGGCAGACAGCCAGGGCATATTATGCAGAAAAATTATCATATAAACAAGTAAAAGATTTAAAAATTACTAAAGGTGATTTGTTCTCTCTATTCACTGACCCTAAAACAAATCAAAATCTTACCCTCAATGCAAAGAGGTTTCCTATTCATTGGTGCCACCACCAAGAGATTAAGAACCATTTTTATGAAAGATGGTATATGGTCTTTGATTACCCATTGTGCAATAATTGTGAAGTCCCCCAATATTTTCTTAGAAAACTATACAGTGAGTTTGTATTGAACCAAATCCCAAATTATTTTGATATGATGGAGTTTTAGGGGAGAGGTGGGGGGTCAGCTCAAGATAGGCCCAGTGCACAGCCAGATCTTATGCGACAAGGGAGACGACCTCTCGCTAGGCCGCCTCATGAGCAGATTGTGATGCATGTCGTTGCGAAGGAGAGTGCTGACATAGAGACATTGTAGGTGATCACAACTTTGACCCAGAGTTTCATCCATCACACTAGCCCTATTGTATAGCGCCATCCAAGGGAGTCTTCAGGTGGTGGCCTTCGAACCCACGTGTGTCAATCTTGCAGGGCGACTTGTTCATATGACCCTACCAGCACTCAGGAAGGTGCTACGTAGGATCCATATGCTACTACGCAGCCTAATTTGTATGCATCTACGGGGATGGAAAGGATGGCTGACATTTTGCATGATGCATATGGCATTGACACTCAAGTAAAATTGAGCATGTTCATTGAATTTAATTTATTAAATTTTGATTGAGAAATGCAAGAATAACTAATTTAGTTTTACTATTTTAATAAAATTGCAGGGTCATAGTGTAGAGACTGGATACACCAGTCATCCACCTACTTATTTTTGTAGTACACCTATCGGTGGGGTATGTAAAGTTAGTAAACAATTATAAATTTATTACATGTGTTAATAGCATTGTTTTACGAATGGTATTTTTTATGTGATTTTGGATGTTGAAAGGTAATCGTTAGAGGTTTCATGAAACACTCTCGCCGTGAGATTTGATCAAACGTTCACGGAGGTAATATAGAATTTAAAGAGAACTTAAGTAATGAATTCTAAGTTTAATAGATTTGTGTAGTTTATATTCATACTGTTGTTTACGCATTGCACACCATCATTCAAACTCAAAGAATTACTTCAAATTTGATAACTAATAATTAAATATATTTGCTTAATACTTGTACTCAAAATTTTGTTCATTAGATCTCATACGTTATAAGTCATCACATGGATCGATATTGTAACTTTTTTGTGATTGAATAATTTGTTGTTTTATTTTCAGATGTTGGTGATAAAACATCGCCAAATGTTATGAGGGCAATGGATATTGGTGTTTCCTCCAGCTATACAATCCTCGATGGCTCTGATAGGGGAGGTATGAGGCAAATTACTAAATTTCAATTTACATTCATTGTTATAGATGAACTAGTTCTAGTGAAAAATCAAACCATTATTGATTCGTAGTTTAATTCCTATTTGGATGGTTTATACAGGGCTTGAGCATGCCTGAGCATCGACGTGCAAATATTTCCATCGAGAGTGATCGTGAGATGGGTAAGTGATTATTTTGTTAAATATATTAATTTTTATAATGTAATTTCTATATATTAATGTCTTTACTTCTTATTGTAATAGTTGAAATTTCACCAGAAGCTAAACACTAGGAGGAACAATAGGAGCACCTCACACAGCAGAAATGGGTGAGAATTATCGCCATGATCGTCAGGAAAGGAAAAGAAAATTGTATTTGAATGTTGGAAATAACTTGCACAATAGAAGAATATGATATGAAATATGCTGCAAATACTTGATAATAACTGAGAATAATAAGCCACTTCGAGGGGGAAAACCTCCAAATATCTCTAATGAGAACACACTTCACAACTTGATGATGAAATAAGACTCACAACCTCCTATATATACCTATTTATGCCAAGGATATCACCTAGGCCGACTTAGACACACCTATATAAGACTTAGGCCGACCTAAACAACTAAATAACAATATACTAATGATAATATGACTTAATAGAGAGTTAAGATAGCCACAAGCCGGCTATTCATAACCCGATGTACAATAATATTAAGGGCGTAGCATGCCCCCCTTCTTCAAATAAGCATTGTCCTCAATGCTAATCAAGTTTGGAAACTTCTTAATGAACTCCTCATCTTCCCATGTGGCATCTTCAACTGGTAATTTCTTCCATTGGATGAGATACTCAGTGATAGTTCTATTCCTAGCTTCTTTGTACGTGTTTGACGAATGCACTTTGGTTCCAAAATGATTCTTCCTTCTTCATCCCTCGGGAAGTGTTGTTTGAGTGGGAATATTATGACCAATTACCTTCTTCAAACAGGAAACATGAAAAACTGGATGTATCTTTGTTGTAGGTGGCAACTCAAGCTTGTAGGCAACACTACCAATCTTCTGCATGATTTGGTATGGACCATAATACTTTGGCGACAACTTATTATTCTTTCTTTGCTGCTTTAGTGAGATTTGTTTATAAGGCTGTAATCGCAAGAAGACCCAATCCCCAACTTCAAAACTCTTTCACTATGATGTTGGTCTGCCTGTTGTTTCATTCGATTTTGTGCCATGGCTAATTATCCTGAGTCCTGAAAGTACTTGTTGTTGATGAAGCAAGTGGTCTTCACTGCCCAACTCTTGGGGACACCTTAATTGATGATGTGATGGAAGGAGGATGATATCCATAAAGTGCCAAAAATGGAGACATTTGATGAGCTATGAAAGAAGTGTTATACCACCATTCCGCAAGTGGTAGCCAATCTACCCACCGGACCGTTTCTCTCAAGTGAAACAACGAGATATCCTTCCAAACACTTATTAACAACCCTGTTTGCCCATCTGATTGAGGGTGGTATGAAGAGCTAAGAGCCAATTGAGTACCCAAACATGAGAATAAATCTTTCCAAAAGTGACTAGTGAAGATAGGATCATGATCACTAACAATAACTTTAGGTGCATGTAGCTTTTGGATATTCTCCAAAAAAGCTTTAGCCACTGCACTTGCTGTAAAAGGATGTGCTAATGCAATGAAATGTGCATATTTAGTGAGCCGATCAACCACCACCATGATGACATTATGACCTTTAGATTTGGGAAGCCCTGTGATGAAGTCCATGGATATCTCTTCCCAACGCTGGCTAGGAATAGATAAGGGTTGCAAGAGACCTGGTGTCTTAATTGTCTCCCTTTATGCCTTTGACACACCAAACATTCAGCCACAAATTTTTGAACATCACCCTTTAGCCCTTCCCAAAGAAATATTGCTTGACTATGATATGTCTTCAAAAATCCTGAATGACCACCCACCTGGAGACCTGCAACTCGTGAGAATCTTGATTTTAAGGTTGGAATTCTTGCGTAGATACAAATGCTCATACCAGAGTATCTCCTTCCAACAAAACGATATCTGAACTACTAGGATCACTTTTAATTGCTGTTCGATGAGATTACTTGTCGCAACATCATTTTGCCACTCTGCTGGCTTCCTCCACCCAATTTTCTTGTAACATTGAAAGGGAACACAATAAGGCTTCATCTTTTCATCCTTCCTTGACAAAGGCATCTGCGATAATATTTTCTTTTTCCTTTCTTATATACAATCTCAAAGTCATATCCTAACATCTTAGTGACCCATTTTTGTTGCTCTTGAGAAGATAGTCGTTGTTCCAAAAAATATTTTAGGCTATCATGATCTGTCTTAACCTTGAAATGTCTACCCAATAGATAAGGCCGCCATTGTTTCACTACATGGAGTATTGCTAGCATTTCCTTCTCATAAATAGGTTTGAGTAGATTCTTACCTTTTAATTGACAACTCTCAAAAGCAATTGGTCGACCTTCTTGCATGAGCACTGCTGCTATCCCATTTCTAGAAGCATCACATTCCACAATGAATTCCTTGGTGAATTCAGGAGTGGCAAGTACTGGAGTTGTACACATAGCCTCCTTCAATATAAAACAATTTATTTTCACTACATTTATGTCCCCGACTGTATTTGCTATCACAATTGAAACACAAGACTTTTTCTCTTTTCTCCTCAATTTGTTGGGGAGTCAACTTAGTAGGTTGTGTTGAATATCCTTTCTCTCTTGTCACATTAGCCCCTTGCTTCTTAGGAATCAAATATTTCTCCTCTACCCTGCGTGCTAAGATAAAAGACTCATTTATGGAACTAGGGCTAAACATGCTACCTCATGTTGAATGTGATCCTTGAGACCACCCAAGAATAAGTCATTCAAGTTTTCCTCCGTAATTGAATCCACCCTTAAGGATAGATTTTGGAATTCTGAATATAATCCTTAACGATCCTGTTTGTTGAAGTTTAGCTAACTAGCTGAAGAAGTTGTCTGTGACGCTATTGCTATATTGTGCTTGGAGTTCCTCTATAAAAATTGACCATGAGACGGTGAGCCCCTTTTACCTCGATGAGTGTAGAGCCAACGATACCAAATGAATTGATCTGGTTCTAAATATAAGGAAGCCATCGTGACCTTTTGTCCATTTGGTATTTGGTGTACTTCAAAAAAATTCTCCATTTGGTTTATCCATGTTAGAGGATCCTTACCATCAAACTTGCGCATATCCACCTTTGGAAATAAATTCCTAGATCCCATAGGAGTACTAAAGCTTGTGTTAGTAGTAGTTGACCTAGAATTCTCACCTTGGCCGCTTGAGAACTCCTTTCTTGATTCAGCTATGTAGGTGCTTAACATGTTTCGCATGTCCGACATATCTCCTCTTAGGTCACACACATCCATCTTAATTGAGGAAATTTCTTCCTTGAACTTATTTATTTCTTCATTATGAGTAATATCCTCGATTTTTTCACCATCCTTATCAGGAGTCTTCCCCGGAGTGACATCATTCTTTTTACCCCTTGTTGTAGGCCCCGTCATGATGGAAACCACTAATGTTGAAATAAATCACACAAATTAAACTTAAATTCTCTGAAATTTTTACTGTAATCTCCTTTGTTATGTCTTCAAAAACCCAATAAAAATCAGACTTCAATTCAACAAGATGTGCGCGATATGTAGACTCCAAAAAAATAGTGTGGAAACCCTAATTCTACAATAATTCGCTTAATTCTGCTTAAATTCTTCTGAAATCTGGACTGTAGCTTCTTCAATATGTTCTTCAAAAACCCTTTAAACATTAGAAAAAAATTCGCCAAAATCTCAAAGATATGCTCTTCCCAAAATCGCCTCCAAAATTGAGAAAAACCTTGCCTATATGGTGCCAAGATCATGCTCTGATACCACTTGTTATGAAATAACTTGCACAATAGAAGAATATGATATGAAATATGCTGCAAATACTTGATAATAACTGAGAATAATAAGCCACTTCGAGGGGTCAAACCTCCAAATATCTCTAATGAGAACACACTTCACAACTTGATGATGAAATAAGACTCACAACCTCCTATATATACCTATTTATGCCAAGGATATCACCTAGGCCGACTTAGACACACCTATATAAGACATAGGCCGACCTAAACAACTAAATAACAATATATTAATGATAATATGACTTAATAGAGAGTTAAGATAGCTACAAGCCGACTATTCATAACCCGATGTACAATAATATTAAGGGCGTAGCATTGAACTAGAGCATGGAGAGAAATGAATTTTGAATGCACAGAGCCCTTTGTTGTATGCCTACATGGAAATTTTGTACATATTTTGTGTTGGATATATTTGACATTGTATTCCTATATGGCTATTTTCTAACTATATTTTATACTTATATCGACATATATTGATGTATGCGTACATGGCTATTTGCTTAATACAAATTTTTTTTATCAGTGGTGTCTATATTTGCAAATTATAAATTCATGGTTCAATAGATATGAGTTACGTGTATTCAAGTGTATACTTTACAACTTACACACATATACTTTTTGACTTACGTGTGAACATCAAAAAGTGTGAAAATTTGTGTTTGGAAGTCAAATGTAAGCCAATTTTGCAATTCTCAGTTCTTGCATACTTGATCTTATGGACTTTTATTCCTTCCTAGCACATATTGTGAATATTTCTCATTTGGTGCAGAAGACAGATTCCTCATTTTTTAACCACTCATAGCAAAGAGATTCACAATAAGACTTTAGCATTGGAACACTACTCCATACTTCTCTTGTCTAGACCATAAAGGAGTGAAAATTCTTAATATGATGCAATGATAGTCGTGAGATGAGAATTTATATAACCATGCCTATTTTGAAACTTCGCATCTAATACTGAATCAACAAGAACTTAAGAAGTGTTGCATAAGAGTGTTAGGTTTGATAGGCCTTCTCTTCCCTATGGGAGGAGAGCCTGCATCTTGAATTTTGAACAAAATTTTAAGAAGCAAACATTTTACCTAAAATCTTCAAACCTAGATGACATATTTGGCTAAGTCTATCTTGAAAATTATCAATGCATGTTCAAACTCTAAAGGAGATTCTACCTGAAAAGAAAACTTTACCCTTTTTCCCAAGGAAATAAATTGCAACAAGTTACATGTGATTTATCTTATTTCTTTCTCACAATTCCTGGTCAATCATTCATGGCTTAGGATAGTTCCATTCCAAGGCAAGGACACCCAAAAAATCACTGAGATTCTTCTACGATCTGCAAGAAAAAGGTTTTGGTTCTTTCACAATGTAAATAATTATGTAACACTGTTTTCTTGTTTCCTTCCACACAGAAAAATGTTCACACTTTTCAGATTGATCAATGATCAATAATGGCTGATTGTAAACACTTGACATTTTTATGTTTGAACTTTAATTTATAATTTTGTATCATGGAATTAAGTAGATCACTAATATTTTAATATTTCACTATGAAAGTGGTGGTGTATTTTTGCTATGTTTTTGACTATTAATATGGTGGTGTATTAGAACTTGATTCTTGCTGCAAATATGTATATATTTCTGATTTTTATATTTTTGCATTAGAACCCAAAATGAACCCAACCCAAAAAAAAATTTCCGAACCGGCCAACTGGGTTCTCGAATCGATCCCAAACCTAAAACCGAACCGTAACTTAGTAAAAATAGATTTTTGTAGTTTATATTCATAACGTTGATTACATTGCATTGCACATCTTTCAAACTGAAAGCATTGCTTCACATTTCATAACTAATAACTAGATGCTGATAGATGACAAAATTTCAATTACAATATAGTTTTTACAAAGTCAACCTAAGTAGTTATGCAATTACTTCACATTGCATAACTAATAACTAGGAGCAACTGCCAATTGCATTTGGTTTTCATGGCATTCTATGAGACCACATTTCTTTGAGGCAATTTTTCAAACAGTTCACTTTTTGAAAAATAGATGTGAGAAGAGCCTTCTAGAACCTTCAAGAAGGGCGCCCAAACCCTAATTTTGAATTCAAACACATTCCCTCCAAAAGTGGTGTACTTTTTCCTTTTAATCAAATATTTCACTTTTTAAATAAAAGTCAATCTCCTCAAGTAGGCGTCCATTTCACTTAGCTCAATATTTGACTTTTTAAAACATAATTTATCTCACAATGACGCCTTGACCCTTTAAATCCCCCCTTTTTAAAAACAACATTAAGTTGTACTGCTAGGCAAAGGGGTGTTGTAATATTAAAATATAATATTATAATGTGAAAGTACTTATCTCTCCAAGAAAATACACCCAAGGCCAAAAACTGAAGTGCCAGCTGAACCAACTGAAGAAGAAGACCAACTGAACTTAACCCAACCTGTCCACTACTAAAAATGGAATTTACTAAAAATAGTAAATTCATGAAGTTGCTCACAATGCCAAATTGACCATACCACTGCGAAGCTCTCTGAAAACCCAGAAAGAATCCGTAATACAATTTCCAAACTTCAAGAAACAACCACCTCAAAATTAGGAAACCCTAATTTCACCATCTGAGTAGCCTACGGGTCTCCAAAATAGTCCAACGGTCAACAAAAATGATCACATTTGAGAAGCGGACATTACAGTCCGCCCTTCCCAAGATTGCTTGCCCTCAAGCAATCGCAAGTCTGGATGTTGTAGAATTTCCTCATTCTCCCAAGTAGCATCCTCCAAAGGTAAATTCTTCCACTTCACCAAGTACTCTTTGATTGTTCTCCTCCTCAAAGAACGCTCTCTGGAATTAATAATCTCTTCTGGAATCAAGGTCAACTGCCCTTCTTCATCTAAGGGAGGCAACTGTGATGAAGCTACAACATTGTGTCCAAGTGCCTTTTTGAGGCGAGACACATGGAAAACGTTGTGGACCTTACTACTCGAAGGTAGTTCCAATTCATAAGCCACTGCTCCAACCTTTCTGACAACTTTGAATGGCCCAAAGAAGCAAGGTTTTAGCTTCTCAGCTCCACTCTTCTTGAGTGTAGACTGTCTATAAGGCTGAAGTCGAAGATAAACCATATCACCAACCTCAAATGAATGCTCAACACGCTGCTGATCAGCGTACATCTTCTGTTGATTTTGTGTCATTTGAAGGTTATTCTTCAAGGATTTCAAAATGTCTTGACTTTGCTGCAACCAATCCTTGGCCTGAGGAGCTTTTCTATCACCAAACACCAAATCAGCAAAGCTAGGAGCCTCATAACCATAGAGAGCCATGAATGGAGACATCTTTATTGACATGTGGAAGGATGAATTGTAGCAATACTCTCCAATGTGGAGCCATTTCACCCATGCTCTTTGCTGGAGCATTAGTTAACCCAAAGGGCATGACTAGGAACTCAAAATGACCATAATGGCATATGAATGTCATCTTCTCAACATCTGAACCTCTCATCCAGATTTGATAGTAACCTGACCTCAAATCAATTTTTGAAAAGAACTTGGCACCATGTAGCTCATCAATGATCTCATCAATCTGAGGAATAGGATACCGATTCTTTATCGTGCTTTGATTCAAGGCACGATAATCCACACACATGCAGATGGTGCCATCCTTCTTCACAAGAACTATAGCTGAAGCAAAGGGACTCTTGCTAGGACGAATGAAGCCCATCTTCGGGAGTTCTTTTATGTTCTTCTCAATCTCATCCTTTTGCTTCTTAGGATATCGATACGGTGTTGTGATGACTAGTTTGGCCCCTTCCTTGAGTTCAATGACATGCTCAACTCCTCTTTCAGGAGGTGGCCCAGGAGGTAAATCAGCAAACACCTCACTCCTCTTGGTAAGTATAGACTGAATATTTGGAGGATAGTCCCTCTTTGTCTCAACTGGACTAGCTGGAAGGACCATGCATTTCGCAGCCCACTCAAATTGGTCATGCCGAATCAGCCTCTCCATTCTTTTGAATGAAACTATTCAAGGACCACCATTGGACATTCCTCTCAACACCACCTTCTTTCAATCAGATTGGAACTTGAGCTCCATTGTTTGTAGATTGAGAGAGATTTCACCAAGTGAACGTAACCATTGTATGCCCAGTACTGCATCTATGTCACCAATAGTAACCACATAGAAGTCATCTTTGACTTCATAGTTGCCTAACTACAAGGACATGTTAGGAACTCTTTGGTTGCAGGAAATATGAAACCCATCAGCCACCATGACTTTGAAGCCTTCAAATTCTTCAGTTTTGAGACCTCTCTTTGCAACCACTCCTTCATCAATGAAGTTATGCGTTGCACCAGTATCAATTAAGGCAACAATATGATGACCTCCAACTCCACCACGAACCTTGAAAGATTCATTCTTTTGGAAACTAGAGAGTTGGGAAATAGGGCCCCCAACTCCTTTCTCATGATCAGACTCTTCTGTGGCTCTTTCTTCGTCGCTGTCCCCAAAATAAGACTGTTGATCAGACATATTAGATTCTGATCCATAATCAGAATAGGTCCCCATTTGATTATAAAGTCGTCTTCCAGGACATCTATGACCCTTAGTCCAAGGCTCTAAACATGTGTAACGCTTTCCCTCCTTTCTAAGCTATTGACGTTGCTCTTCAGTCAACTTAGGTGGAAACTTCTTATGCTGATTTGAAAAATGTCTCTTATCCTTCTTATGGCCAAAGGGCTTAGGCAGAAATTTAGGCCAAGGGGCTGATAACTCCATACTTCGAGACTTCTTGATTGCTTCTTCAAGACTTGGTGGATCGAAAGCTTCAACCCACCCTTTCAAGGGTTCAACCAAACCTTCAAAAAACAAAACAACCAATCTTCTTTCAGTGATGTTGGGCACCATCATAGAAAGTCTCTGGAAATCAGCAATGTAAGAATCCAAGGAGCCATGCTACTTCAGTTGTGCAAGCTCACGAAATCTTACTTCAAGAACCTTAGTGTCAAACCTATCAATCAGCTTGTTGGTGAATTCTCCGTAGGTTCGAATAAGGTTATGGCCAAGTGTGACCAAACCATGGTACCACCACTCATGGGCAGCTCCCTCCAAATGAAGTGTTGCAAACTTGATGGCATCTTCTTCTGGCATGGGATGAAGTGAAAGGTAGTTGCCTAACTTTTGAACCCACGATCTTGCTGAACACTTATCACTTCCATCGAAGTGAGCCAATGACACCTTCCCAAGGGCTTGTTGATAATCAGTTCTAGGAGCCATATGAGCACGATTATCAACTCTTCCTTTGTTTCTTCTGTTTCTTTGGTTCAAGAATTGATCAAAGGACCATTGGTCTCTAAGATCAGGGGGAAAAGTGGCATACTCGAAGTAGGATTTCCTGGCATCATCTGCAAAAGGAATGGCATCTTCAACTTGCGTTTCCTCCCTCTGAGTGAATGTAGGAAAAAACAACCTAGAGGTTGATTTGCTAGAGGTGGCCTCATGCTAACCAATAGTTCTACTTCCTCCATTACCATTGTTCCCATTGACTCCATTGTTTTCTCTTGTAGCATGGTTTTGATTAGGAGTAAGATTCTGAGGAGTTTTCTAGTCCATTCGAGCAAGTAATCGGGACATCATCTCAATCATCCCATCAAACTTCTTTTACATCCTTCCATCTTTCTCATCCATGGCCTGCTTAAGATTGTCTGACATGTTCTCAACTATTTTACTAGTATGTACTGCTCTTCCTATTTCTCTCAAATCTTCTAAAAGAGTATATGCTTCTAGCACTGGCGGAAGCTGTGTCTGTTGTCTTCTGGCCCGACCTCTGGTGAAGTATCTGCAACCACTGTCCCTCATTTGACAACTGAATAACTGTAGGGCATAGGTTGGCAGAATCATGGATCTGATACCACTGTAATGATCTGGACAATTTTTTTTTATTTTTTGCAATGAGATTACAATTCAACACGCACCCGTTAAGGTTAGCTCTAAACCAAAATGATGCAAAAAATAACTCTAACCAGAATGTACACAAGGATCCTGATGTGGGCAAGGTGTGAGCATTGGTCAGAGGATCTAATGCAGATGCAAACTAAAAAGGAACTCTAACCAAGAATGTGCTTGTGCAAACGAGCATATGGTCAGAGGATCAATGCATGATGAATTCAAGTAACCCTAACCAAGAATGGCGCCGAGTGATGGTGAGCATATGGTCAAAGGGTCCCTAAACTACTCAACTGAAAGTAAATAGGCGGCAAGCCAGCCTCTTCCACTTATTCAGTGGGAAGTACAATAAATAAAAGAGAGATGAAGATGAGAAGTGTTGTTAGTACTACTAGCAGCTTACAATATGATAGAATGTTTTAGTTAAAGCCCATGATTTAAGTTCTTCAATGCTACAACTGTATAGTATATCTCCCAATTACCAAATGTGACTCCCAAGACTCAATCCTAGCCCAAAGGACAACTTTCTTAATTTTGATATATCAGACCAGTGACTAGAATATAACACTCAGCAACCCTGGATTACTCTAAAATGCTCACAAATCAATATATACTCACTTAAAACATATGGAAATGAATGAAAAGCTCTTCTTTGATGATAGCGCCCAAGACAAGACCCTAAAACCATCCCAACCAGCTCCCATTTTTAATGCACAAACTCCAATGAGACTCAAGTGGTACGGCCCTTCAAGGTGGGTGATTTTCTATTATAAAATCCAAAGCTTGTTAATAAAATCTGTAAGTTTGCAAAAAGGGGCGCCACTATCAATGAGACACAATGAATCAATACCCACAACGAAATGTGGTCTCATAGAATGCCATGAAAACCAAATGCAATTGAAAAAATGCCTCAAAGAAATGTGGTCTCGTAGAATGCCATGAAAAATTTGAGAAGAGCCTTCTAGAACCTTCAAGAAGGGCGCCCAAACCGTAATTTTGAATTCAAACACATTCCCTCCAAAAGTGGCGTCCTTTTTCCTTTTAATCAAATATTTCACTTTTTAAATAAAAGTCAATCTCCTCAAGTAGGCGTCCATTTCACTTAGCTCAATATTTGACTTTTTAAAACATAATTTATCTCCTCAAGTAGGCATCCATTTCACTTATCGAAAATATCAACTGTTAGCTTCAAGAAAAAATCTTCCAAAGACAATTCAAATGCTCAACACACTACATCATGTCGACATAGACCTAAGATAGGTCACACATATATCCGCAAAAAAAAATTAATTCACCATATTACCAATTATCCATGAGGTTGGCCAAAGATGGGCTTAATAGCAAAATGCAACAATAGAATAATGTCAATACGCCATATGAGCACCTGAGCATGAGATATTTTGAACATACATTCTTTCAATATCCATAAACTAATTCCCAAAACCACAAGTAGCAACTATCAACCATGAAGGTTTGCAGACCAAAATACTAGAGGATGTAAACTATATACCAGTTCAGATACTAGACCAAAATAGCGGATCAAACAATGAATTAGCCTTGCAGTTACAACCCATATAACATGATGACATCAATGAAAACACAAAACTGTATAGTAGGCCATTCTTCTTCATTCTTCCAACACTTTCACTAATGCAAGAATCGAAACCCTAGAATGCAAATTAATCAATGCAAAACCTAATGCAATGTTAATGCAAGATAAATCTAGGATGTAAATGCACTCCAAATTAGAATTATGATGCTCTATATGCAATTTCACCAAAATAAAAAAGAAAAGGAAAATTATGTTCTCTCTTTCACTTCTAGGGTTTTGTACCTAAAAGAAGAGAGGCTATTTCCTTACTCTTCATTCAAGAACAAACCCTTGAGATTTCAATGCAAACAAGATTAAAATCTAGAAAAGGGACTATCCTAGGGGTTGAATGAGATCTAATTAGGGGTTCACCACCAAGTGTAAACTTGGAAAAGACAATGAAATTAAAAATAGAATGTAAAACCCTAATTGAATGAAAGAAAACACTAAATGACCTAGAATGATGAACAAAATGCAATTAAAAGCTATAAAACTAAAAGTGTGCACTTGAAAGATTGAAGAAGGCATAATGGAGGTTGGGATCACTAAAAAATATATTGTTGATGTTGAATGGGACTCATTTTCCAATCTAGGTGAATCAATCTAGTTTCTAGGAAAATGCATTGGAGCAAGTTTCAGCCAAAAGGGTATCCAGATCTATAAAAATCTCTGCCAAGCGTATACAGTGGGACTCATTGGCCAATAGTGATGAGTCAATCCACTTCTTCTTTTCTAGAAATTATGAATTGGATTATGTGCCTCTCCATCTGCTTTGTTCTTCCTTACTGGTTTTTAGATCTGAAACTACAAATTGCCACTTGTAGACCTTCTCTAAGCTTCTCCACAGCTTGATGACAACTTTGATAACTTTAGGGATTTTAAAAAATTTCTCCAATCTTGATCCTTATGAAATATGCAACCTGAACTTACAAATCACACACAAAGGAGAGGGGAAAATGTTGTGGGGTTAGAGAATAGGTTTTCTCCTTGGTCAAACCTCTTGTTGGTAATTAAGCCTTGAATTAAAAGCAAATATGAATGGAGAATGATGAATGAACAAAATAAAATGTTTCAACTCACCAAACCCTAGCAATAAGGTGCTACAAATATGTGTGAAATGGCTACAATGGATGCGATTCTTGACTCTAGCTTGAATGATGTTGATCTTTCTTGAAACACTCGCTTGGATGATGACTATACATCACAATTGTTAGCACAATAAGAAACATGAAGAATGCAATCTTTGACATGACGATTGATACTTGAAGAGTGCTCTTGAATGCTTGATAATGTGTTGTTGAAATTCATTGAATGCTCTTGTGAATGCTCAAATTCTCTTGTGAACTTGTTAAGTGATCTCTTGAATGCTAGGTGTTGAATATGAGTTAAAGAACCTTATATTTATGCTAAATTATGCAAGAATTCTTGAAATTACAACACTACAAGTTGACATCAAATCTAGGAGAATAAAATCTTCTCAAAAATTTGATTTAAATTTGAATTTTGGTCGCATGAGACTCGTTCTCCCAAGGTGGCGAATGAGTCCCATCATACACAATATGTGGGACCAAAAATGAAAAATTCTTAGATATGTGTGAAACCTACATCAGGGCAAAAAAGACCTAGGTGGGACTCATTCACCCAAGCTGTTGAATGAGTCCCAGACACTAAATTTGGCCCACACAAGCCAGGAACACCTAAATTATGATTGGTTATTGATTAATGTTAGGATTATTTTCAAAATGATGCAATGAGGCTCGTGGATACAAAATAGGGCCAATTAAGATTGAAAGATTTAAAATTGGGCTTTCTTATGATTTAATTATCCCTATTTTGCATCCACAAGCCTCATTTATTGCATCTTTTTAGGATAATCCTGACACAAATCATTATCCAATCATAATTTAGGTTTTCCAGGTTTGAATGTCCTAGATTTAGTGATTTGGGACTCATCTGCCACCTTGGGTGGATGAGTCCCACCTAAATCTTTTGGTCTCAAACCTAGTTTCACACATTTCTAAGCAATTTGAAAAATGATGTCAAAAATTATGCCTGGTGGGACTCATTCACCACCTTCGGAGAACGAGTCCTATCTAGCCCAAAATCAAAATTAATTTAAATTTCTAGTGGTATTTTATTCTCCTAGATCTTATGTCGGCCTATAGTGTTGTAATTTCAAGAATTCTTGCATAACTGAGTATAAATACAAGGTTCTTTCATTCATTTTCATCCAAGACTTTTGTGAGAGCATTCCTAATAGAAAATTGAGTTCACAAGAGCATTCAAGTGTCTTCAAGAGTAGATTATCAAACATTTTAGAGGAGCATTCAAGCATCAATCATCATGTCAAGGATTTCATCCATCATGTTTGTTATTGTGCTAACAATTATGGTGTAGGATTTTGAGATTCAAGAAAGTGTTTAATTCAAGATCAACCTCATTCAAGCAAGAACCAAAGTCTATGTCCATTGCATCCATTTCAAGCATATTTGCAATACTTTATTGCAAGGGTTTGGTGAGTCACAACATTTTCATTTTTTTATTCATAATTCTCCATTCTTGTTTTATTTCATTTTAATGATTGATTTCCAAAATAGGGTTTCACCAAAGCAAACCCCTATTCACTAACCCCAACAACATTTATCCCTCTCCTTTGTGTGTGATTTGTAGATCTAGGTCATAGATTTCTTAAGGAGAAAGATTGGAGATATGAGCACTTTTTCTGCATTTACCTCAAATACCAACAAGCATTATTAGCAAATGAAATAATGTAAATCAAGCACTCCTATGCAATATTGAATCATGGTTCATAACGCAAACAAAAAAACAAGAATGTTAATTAAGATCACAATAGCATGATTCAAATCTTATCCCATAGTGGATTGGTGCTTTTGTGGAAAGAAGCCCTTTCCCAATCCTTGATAAGCTCCAGATATTTTGATGATCAAGATGATGAGTTGTGGATGAGTAATACAATAAAGGATGCCTCTATTTATAACCAAGAAGGATAGAATAATTCCAAACATGGAGGATGTGGGACTAAAGATCCACCAATGAAAAGATGCCACTTGTCATCATGTGAGAGGTTGAGGAATGAGCACATTTTGGTCAATGTGCCAAAGAGGGAGAGATTTGAAATTTGAATTTGAGAGTTAAATGTTGAGTTTGACCTTTGCAAGATACATGTAAGAGACATGTAAGAGCTCTTAAATTCTTTATTGGATGTACATGTCAATTTGGGGGGAGATATGAATTTGGAAGAATATTCTCTCAAAGATGCGTTGTTGAGGGAAAATGAGGATTTTAATAAATGAATTAAAATGCTTTATTTGTGCAAGTGGGAAAAGTTAGATGATGTGATGGGTGATTAGATTAGATTAATTAGGATTAGATTAATTTAGTGAGGGATTAAGTGATTTGACCCATTTGACTTAAATATTTGGATTTATTTAAACCAAAAATGAGGAATATGAATTTGAGATTTAATTAAATAAAGTTTGGTTTATTTAATTCAAAGGATGATGTGAGATAAAGGTTAATCAATTTGAAGGAGATGAACTTATGAGATGATTTATTTAATCCAAAGATGGAATGTTAGGATTTGATTAAAAATTGATCTATTTAATCAAATGAGATAATTATTTAATTAAATAAAGTGAATTTATTTAATTAAAGGTTATTTAATTAAAATGGTGAATTTAAATGAATGCATATTTTAAGTGTGTACAAGAGAAAAGTTGTAAATCATTCAAAGTTGTAAAAATTTTCATCAAGCCTTGGAGAACCTTGGAGAAGACCTACAAGTTGCAAATCAAGGTTTTGGATCCAGAAATCACTCAGGAGAGACAGACTAGATACAAAAGAGAAGGATTAGTCTTTGAAGCTCTAGAAAATCCCAACTAGACTGATTTTCCACTTCTAGAAAATGAGTCCTAGGTCTAGTCAATTTTTAGATTTTTGCATATTTGGATACCCTTTTGGTAGATTCTTATTCCCGCATAATTTTCTAGAAACTAAACTAATTCACCTAGCTTGGAAAATGAGTCCCAGTCAACATTAAAAGCAAAATTTCTAGTGTTCCAAACCTCCATCTAGTCATTTCATATTCCTAGGTGCACACCTTCTTTTCTTTAGTTTTTTGTTTCATTTCATTCACTTATCTAGGTCATTTCATAGTGCATTGCATTCAATTAGGGTTTTCCATTTCATCTTGCATTTAATTATCTTTTCCAAGATTAAAATTAGAGGTTACTAGATCATATTCAACCCCTAGAAAAACCCTCTTACAAGATCTCTTTATATTTTGCATTGAGATCTCAAGGGTTTGTTCTTGAGTGAGAGTTAGTGAAAGTTTCCCTTTTAGGTCCTAAACCCTAGAGGGGAAGAAAAAAAAATTTCCACCTTTCATTTTGGTGAACCTTACATTTAGAACAACATATTTTTGATTTTGGGGTGCATTATCATCCTAGATCTTTCTTGCATTAACATTGAATTAGGGTCTGCATTAGTTAATTTGCATTCTAGGGTTTCAAATTTTGCATTAGTAAAAGTTCATATAGCTTGCATTTTTGCATCTCATTTTACTGAAAATCATTGAAAATCTACATTTACATTTCAAATACAGATCATAAAACATAAAAAACATAAAATTATATTGAAGAATTCTAAAAAAATTGAAAAAAATTCCCTATTGGGACTCATTCACCACCTTGGGTGAATCGGTTCTTGTGCACATTCTACACTGCATTTTCTAGCATTCAAGGTTTTGTTTCTAAGTTTTTTTTTTTATGTTTATAATTTTTTGTTTTAGTTTACATAATTTATATCATAAGCATTCCATTGTTCTTATTTTACATTGCATTTGCATTCATCTTGCATTTAGTATCCATTGTATAAGTATTTAGTGTCTTATTGTTAATACTATAGTGAGATGAAGTTTGAAGCTCATGTCATCTCGCGATAGAACAATTGTTGTAGATCTTAGGTTGTCTAGCTATTTCACTCCTAGTATTGACACTAGGACACTAGGTAAGGATCATACCCTTAACAGCTCCTTGTATTCAGGTAGTGTGATGCAAGTTGAACTAGGGAATGATAGTGTCCCGCAAGAAAACATAATTCAAATTCATGAGGATCTAGAAAAATTACAACATCAAGTGCAAAATGAAAATATTTCAACTACTACCAGCCCTACTATAGAAAAAATTCACTGCATGCTTGAAAGTGAAGATGGGATTGACCTTGTTGAAAACATAGTACAAATCTTTGGAAAACACCTCACCCCTACCACTAGTTGTCCTTTACCTACAAGCAATGTCACAAGGCAAGGAAGAACTCAAATTCCTCCTCCCACAACAATTACCTCAACACCTACCTATCTATGTGATTGTCTACTTGTTTGACTATGTGGCTACCTTTTGTTTTCTAAAATGGGTATGTGCAGGATCATGATGGAAAAACAGGCCCTTAAGTGGTGAAAATTTTAGAAAAATCAAAGATAGGCAACTTGACGTAAAAATTTGAATAAGTTATTTATATTATTTTAAAAATATGTAAGAATAGAATCTATAGCAAATTGAATGTAATTTCTAAACTACTAGGTTTATTAAAAATATAATCTATTTGGTGAAAATTTGAAATTTCAATGCAGTAGCACTTAAATTTCAAGGGAAAAAAATAAGTAGGTGTCTATCTGACCACCCTAACCACAATAAAATGATAATATTTTTTTATAATATTTTAGATATAAGTAGAGGACTCATGTTCCGATGTGATGCATATTTTTTTGTAATTTTTTTCCAATTAAATATTTTTTTATTACAACTTTTAAAAAATATAAAAACTCGTATGTCTAACCACCTTAGCTTGGTCAAAACTTCATGAAATTCAATATTTTTTTTTAATCCTATAGTATGTGAAGCATAGAATGTGATGCATGTTTTAGATTCAAAAAATGTGATACTGATTGAAAGCTATAGATGTTTTTCAATCAGCCTATCAATCAAGACTTTAGTCATACTACAAATAGAAAATGAATAATAATTATTTATTAAATTCAAAGTAAAGCATAATTTATATTGGTGGAAAGCTGAGAATCTTCTTTAAAAACCATTTTATTTCATAACTTTTGGGTAAAAAAAAAATCATCAACCACATACCTTACACATACCCATCATATCACCACTTTTTGGCCCATTATGATCATGCCTATATCCCTATGTAGCATCGGATTTCATATTTCCCTCCACCTTACCACCTATAAGCATTCCATTCACTTTCCCCTCAAACACATACACCCCTTCACCATTTTCACTTCCATCTTATAACACAAACAATGATCCTCTCATAACTCAACTCTTCCAAACTGTTTCATCCCTTCAAAAGTAGATTTCCACCATCAACTAGAATCAAAATGGCCCACCTACATATTATGTCAAAAGTAGTCCATTGTCCTTTGAAAAATTGCGAACACCTATGCCACAAGGTGTAGAGGTGCCTATATTTGAGGAATATGGAGGGAAGGGAGATCCTTCTAACCATATTAATGCTTATACTACCTTACGTAGTGACTTTGTTCTTGATGATAAACTTTTGGCTAAGCTTCTCCCTAGGTCCTTGAAAGATACTACCTTGGAATGGTTTTCTTCTTTAATGAGAAAATCAATTTGTTCATTCAATGAAATTTTTGAGGAATTTGTAAACCATTCCCAAGTGCATATGAATCCTAAGATGACCTTGGCTAATTTGATGAGATGCAAGAAAAAAGAAGAAAAGATAACTGACTTTATCTCACTCTATCAATCACTTTATTCCCAAATCAATGTCAAGGTCCCCAACCCTCATCTTTAATAGATGTTCATAGAAAATTTACAAATAAATATTCAAGAAAGCTCACCATGATGAAATTACCATCCTTTATGCACTTGTGTACTGGCCTCCACGATTCTCAAAATTTGGTTAGTAGTCGAGATACAAAGTCCACTTCTAATCGAACTGAGAAGCCCGAGCCTACCAACCAAAACAATTCCCAACCTTTTAGAAAACAAAATAAAGGTTTCCTTCAATTCAATCTCCCTGAACAAACAACTCAAAATTTCAATAACCAAGTAGCTACTGTTAAAGCTATGATACCCTTTAGCTATGGGGACCCAAAAAGACAATTCACTCACTTACTCGATACCTTTCATAACACAATGTCCCAACTTTTAGAACAACAAATGATTACCTTGCCTCCCATCAAAACACCCAATCCTAATAAGCCTTTATCCCTGAGATTTAGGTCAAATATGTATTTCCATTACCAACAACAAAATGGATATTCCACAGAACATTGCAAGCGTCATAAGGGTATGTGCAAGATCATCATGGAAAAAACAGGCCCTTAAGTGGCAAAAAAATCAGAAAAATCAGAGTTAGGCAACTTGACATAAAATTTTGAATAAGTTATCTATATTATTTCAAAAATATGTAAGAATAGAATTTGTAGCAAATTGAATGTAGTTTCTAAAGTACTAGGTTTGTTTAAAAAATAATAATCTATTTGGTGAAAATTTGAAATTTCAATGCACTAGTACTTAATTTCAGGGAAAAAATAAGAAGTAGGTTTCTCTGACCACCCTAACCACAATAAAATGATAATATTTTTTTATAATATTTTAGATATAAGTAGAAGACTCATGCCCTGATGTGATGCATATTTTTTTGTAATTTTTTTCCATGTAAATAATTAATTATGAATTGTTTATTGCAAATTTTTTAAAAATATAAAAACTTGTATGTCTGACCACCTTAACTTGGTCAAAACTTCATGAAATTCAATTTTTCCTTTTTTTAATCCTATAGTATGTGAAGCATAGAATGTGACGCATGTTTTGGATTCAAAAAATGTGATATCATTTGAAAGCTATAGATGTTTTTCAATCAACCTATCAATCAGGACTTTAGTAGTAATTTGAATAGAAAATGAATAATAATTACTTATTAAATTCAAAGTAAAGCATAATTTATATTGGTGGAAAGTGGAGAATTTCCTTTAAAAACCTTTTTTGCTTCATCAATTTTGGGTAAAAAAATATTCATCAACCACATACCCATCATATTGCCACTTTTTGGCCCATCATGATCCTGCACATACCCATAAACATCTTGTGCAAGACCACATTGATTATGGTCGTCTTTCTATTGGAGGTGTTAGTGATCCAGGAAATAAGTTTGTTGCTTCTCCTAACAAATTCTTGTAAATATTTACCAACCCCATGCCAAAACATAGCATTTCATTTGTCAAAGCCAATGAAACTACAAAGAATGATGTGATGAATGTTAAAATAGATGATGATAATAATGACTCTATTCAACATGATCCTAGAAATAATGATCCTATGGATGAAATGGTAGGAGTGATAGACGTCATTCCTCATAAGGGCCAAACTAAGAATCCTATTGACATTACTTTCTCCTCTAAGGACTGTAATGTCCCCTTCTCAAATGTGATCATTTCTGTTGACCGTTGGCCTATTCCGGAGACCCGTAGGCTATTCTGATGGTGAAATTAGGGTTTCCTAATTTTGAGGTGGTTGTTGCTTGAAGTTTGGAAATCGAATCACGGATTCTTTCTAGGTTTTCAGAGAGCTTCGCAGTGGTATGGTCAGTTTGGCATCCGAGCAACTTCATGAATTTACTATTTTTAGTAAATTCTATTTTTAGCAATGGACAGGTTGGGTTCAGTTCAGTTGGTCTTCTTCTTTAGTTGGTTCAGCTGGCACTTCAATTTTTGGCCTTGGGTGCATTTTCTTGGAGAGATAAATATTTTCACATTATAATATTATATTTTAATATTACAACACCCCTTTGCCTAGCAGTACAACTTTATGTTGTTTTTAAACAGGGGGGACTTAAAGGGTCAAGGCATCATTGTGAGATAAATTATGTTTTAAAAATTCAAATATTGAGCTAAGTGAAATGGACGCCTACTTGAGGAGATTGACTTTTATTTAAAAAGTGAAATATTTGATTAAAAGGAAAAAGGATGCCACTTTTGGAGGGAATGTGTTTGAATTCAAAATTAGGGTTTGGGTGCCCTTCTTGAAGGTTCTAGAAACCTCTTCTCACATCTATTTATTCTGGCCTCAGCTCTTCATTTGGGATCTTTTTTCTACTATACTGTTATGCTGCTGGAATATCTTCAGGCAAGCTTCAAGGAAAGCATACCTCCTAGTACATGGCTCAGCTTCTTGCTTGCAATACAACAACTAGTTGAGAGTTGATTGTCAATGAGTGCATTTTGTTGTGAGTCTTTGCTTTGTAATAGTTTCCTTGCTTTGTTAAATCAGTTTAAGGCATGTTAGTGAAGTTTTCTGTGTTGCTGGTTCATGTAGCTGATTGTGAGTTTTCTTCATATATTCAAAAATAAAAATAATTTTGTTGTGGGTATTCACTCATTATGTCTCATTGATAGTGGTGCCCCTTTTTGCAAACCTACATATTTTATTAACAAGCTTTGGATTTTATAACAAAAAATCACCCACCTTGAAGGGCCATACCACTTGAGACTCATGGGAGTTGGTTTGGGATGGTTTTAGGGTCTTGTCTTGGGCGCTATCATCAAAGAAGAGCTTTGCATTCATTTCCATATGTTTTAAGTGAGTATATATTGATTTGTGAGCATTTTAGAGTAATCTAGGGTTGCTGAGTGTTATATTCTAGTCGCTGGTTTGATATATCAGAATTAAGAAAGTTGTCCTTTGGGCTAGGATTGAGTCTTGGGAGTCACATTTGGTAATTGGGAGATATACTATATAGTTGCAGCATTGAAGAACTTAAATCATGGGCTTTAACTAAAACATTCTATCATATTGTAAGCTGCTAGTAGTACTAACAACACTTCTCATCTTCATCTCTCTTTTATCTATTGTACTTCCCACTGAATAAGTGGAAGATGCTGGATTGCCGCCTATTTACTTTTAGTTGAGTAGTTTAGGGACCCTTTGACCATATGCTCGCCATCACTCGACACCATTCTTGGTTAGGGTTACTTGAATTGATCATGCATTGATCCTCTGACCATATGCTCGTCTGCACAGGCGCATTCTTGGTTAGAGTTCCTTTTTAGTTTGCATCTGCATTAGATCCTCTAACCAATGCTCACACCTTGCCCACATCAGGATCCTAGTGTACATTCTGGTTAGAGTTACTTTTCGCATCATTTTGGTTTAGAGCTAACCTTAAAGGGTGCGTGTTGAATTGTAATCTCATTGCAAAAAACAAAAAAAATTGTCCAGATCATTACAGTGGTATTAGAGCCATGATTCTACCAACCTATTCCCTACAGTTACTTAGTTGTCAGATGAGGGACAGTGGTTGCAGATACTTCACCAGAGGTCAGGCCAGAAGACAACAGACACAACTTCTGCCAGTGCTAGAAGCAGATACTCTTTCAGAAGCTTTGAGAGAAATAGGAAGAGTAGTACATACTGGTAAAATAGTTGAGAACATGTCAGACAATCTTAAGCAGGCCATGGATGAGAAAGATGCAAGGATGGAAAAGAAGTTTGATAGGATGATTGAGATGATGTCCTGATTACTTGCTTGAATGGACCAGCAAACTCCTCAGAATCTTACTCCTAATCAAAACCATGCTATAGGAGAAAATAGTGGAGTCAATGGGAACAATGGTAATGGAGGAAGTAGAACTATTGGTTAGCATGAGGCCACCTCTAGCAGATCAGCCTCTAGGCCGCTTTTTCCTACATTCACTCAGAGGGAGGAAACGCAAGTTGAAGCTACCATTCCTTTTATAGATTATGCCAGGCAAGCCTACTTCGAGTATGTCACTTTTCCCCCTGATCTTAGAGACCAATGATCCTTTGATCAATTATTGAACCAAAGAAATAGAAGAAATGGAGGAAGAGTTGATAACCATGCTCATATGGCTCCTAGAACTGATTATCAACAAGCCCTTGGGAAGGTGTCATTGGATCACTTCGATGGAAGTGATAAGTGTTCAGCAAGATGGTGGGTTCAAAAGTTAGACAACTACCTTTCACTTCGTCCCATGCCAGAAGAAGATTCCATCAAGTTTGCAACACTTCATTTGGAGGGAGCTGCCCATGAGTGGTGGTACCATGGTTTGGTCACACTTGGCCATAACCTTATTTGAACCTACGAAGAATTCACCAACAAGTTGATTGATAGGTTTAACACTAAGGTTACTGAAGTAAGATTTCATGAGCTTGCACAACTGAAGTAGCATGGCTCCTTGGATTCTTACATTGCTGATTTCTAGAGACTTTCTGTGATGGTGCCCAACATCACTGAAAGAAGATTGGTTGTTTTGTTTTTTGAAGGTTTGGTTGAACCCTTGAAAGGGTGGGTTAAAGCTTTCGATCCCCCAAGGCTTGAAGAAGCAACCAAGAAGTCTCGAAGTATGGAGTTATCAGCCCCTAGGCCTAAATTTCTGCCAAAGCCCTTTGGCCATAAGAAGGATAAGAGACATTTTTCAAATCAGCACAAGAAGTTTCCACCTAAGTTGACTGAAGAGCAACGTCAACAGCTCAGAAAGGAGGGAAAGTGTTACACATGTTTAGAGCCTTGGACTAAGGGTCATAGATGTCCTGGAAGAGGACGTTATAATCAAATGGGGACCTATTCTGATTATGGATCATAATCTAATATGTCTAATCAGCAGTCTTATTTTGGGGACATCGAAGAAGAAAGAGCCACAGAAGAGTCTGATCATGAGCAAGGAGTTGGGGGCCCTATTGCCCAACTCTCTAGTTTCCAAAAGAATGAATCTTTCAAGGTTCGTGGTGTAGTTGGAGGTCATCGTATTGTTTCCTTAATTGATACTAGTGCAACACATAACTTCATTGATGAAGGAATGGTTGCAAAGAGAGGTCTCAAAACTGAAGAATTTGAAGGCTTCAAAGTCATGTTGGCTTATGGGTTTCATATTTCCTACAACCGAAGAGTTCCTAACATGTCCTTGCAGTTAGGAAACTATGAAGTCAAAGATGACTTCTATGTGGTTACTATTGGTGACACAGATGCAGTACTGGGCATACAATGGTTACGTTCACTTGGTGAAATCTCTCTCAATTTACAAACAATGGAGCTCAAGTTCCAATCTGATTGAAAGAAGGTGGTGTTGAGAGGAATTTCCAATGGTGGTCCTTGAATAGTTTCATTCAAAAGAATGGAGAGGCTGATTCGGCATGACCAAGTTGAGTGGGCTGCAGAATGCATGGTCCTTCTAGCTAGTCCAGTTGAGACAAAGAGGGACTATCCTCCAGATATTCAGTCTATACTTACCAAGAGGAGTAAGGTGTTTGCTGATTTACCTCCTGGGCCACCTCCTGAACAAGGAGCTAAGCATGTCATTGAACTCAAGGAAGGGGCCAAACCAGTCATCACAACACCGTATTGATATCCTAAGAAGCAGAAGGATGAGATTGAGAAGAACATAAAAGAACTCCCGGAGATGGGCTTCATTCATCCAAGCAAGAGTCCCTTTGCTTCAGCTATAGTTCTTGTGAAGAATAAGGATGGCACCATCCATATGTGTGTGGATTATCGTGCCTTGAATCAAAGCACAATAAAGAATCGGTATCCTATTCCTCGGATTGATGAGCTCATTGATGAGCTACATGGTGCCAAGTTCTTTTCAAAAATTGATTTGAGGTCAGGTTACTATCAAATCTGGATGAGAGGTTCATATGTTGAGAAGACGACATTCAAATGCCATTATGGTCATTTTGAGTTCCTAGTCATGCCCTTTGGGTTAACTAATGCTCCAGCCACCTTCCAGTCTTGCATGAACAGAGTTTTCTAGAAGCAGTTGAGGAAATTTGTGTTGATCTCCTTTGATGACATTCTCATCTTCAGCAAGACGTGGGAAAAACATCTCAAGCACTTGGAGGAAGTGCTTAGCATTCTTGAATCAGAAAGTTTGTTTGCCAAATAGTCCAAATGTGAATTTGGAATGAAGGAGCTGCTCTACCTTGGTCATATAATCAGCGTTGATGGGGTGAAGGTTGATCCTGAAAAGATCAAGGCAATAGTTTATTGGCCACCTCCAGAAAATTTGACTCATTTGAAGGGGTTCTTGGGTCTTTGTGGCTTCTACAGAAGATTCATGAAGGGCTACTCTCAAAGTGCTGCTCCTCTTACTGACCTCACTAAAAAGGGGGCTTTCATGTGGTCAGAAAAGGCTCAAAGTGTGTTTGATAAGTTCAAGAAAATCATGAGTTCTTGTCTAGTATTGGCCATACCAGATTTCTCCAAACCTTTCGAGTTACAGTGTGATGCATCAGGGGAAGGTGTTGGGGCTATTTTGATGCAAGATAAGCATCCCATTGTGTTTGAAAGCAGAAAACTAAGGGGTGTTGAAAGGACCTATTCTATCTATGACAAATAAATGCTTGCAATCATGCATGCATTAGCCAAGTTAAGATAATATCTGGTGGGGAGAAAATTTGTGGTCAAGACTTATCACAATAGTCTCAAGCACTTCATGCATAAGAAGGATTTGAATGAAAGACAACAGAAGTGGGTGAGTAAGCTTCAAGCTTACGATTTTGACATTGAGTATGTCAAAGGGAAGAACAACATCGTGGCTGATGCTTTATCCAGAAGACCTCATTTGAGCTCATTGTTTGAGCTTACTGCTTATTGGAAGGAGATTTTGCTTGCTGATTATGCCAAAAATTAGTTTGCAACCAGCATCATTGAAGGTACTTTTCATGATGAAAGGTACAAGGTAATTGATGGTTGGATACATTACAAGGGAAGAATCTTTTTGGTGGCTGATTCCAAACTTAAGAAGAAGATTTTGATGACCTTTCATGACATTACACTTGCTAGTCATCAAGGGTATTTCAAGACATATAGGCAGATTCGAGAGAGGTTCTCTTGGAAGGGGTTGAAATAGGAAGTTCAATGCTACATCAAGGAGTGTAGCACTTGTCAAATGAACAAAAATGAGCACTCTCTTCCAGTTGGTCTACTGCAGCCACTTCCCATTCCAAATCAAAAATGGGAAATCATCTTGATGGATTTCATCACAGGATTGCCTAGGGCTCAAGGAAAAGATTGTATTTATGTTGTAGTGGATAGATTGACCAAGTTCACTCATTTTTTTGCCATCACTAGCACATTTTCAGCAGCTCAAGTTGTAGATTTGTTTTTTCATGAAGTGTTTAGATTGCATGGGTTGCCAAAAAATATTGTGAGTGATAAGGATAGCAAGTTCCTAAGCACCTTTTGGCAAGAAGTTTTTAGGATGAGTGGTATAGTGCTTACTCTGAGCACTAGCTATCACCCTCAAACAGATGGTCAAACTGAGATAGTGAACAAATGGTTGTAGGGATATCTTAGGAAGTATATCTCAGAGAAGCAAAGAGCATGGGTGAAATGGCTCCACATTGGAGAGTATTGCTACAATTCATCCTTCCACATGTCAATAAAGATATCTCCATTCATGGCTCTCTATGGTTATGAGGCTCCTAGCTTTGTTGATTTGGTGTTTGGTGATAGAAAAGCTCCTCAGGCCAAGGATTGGTTGTAGCAAAGTCAAGACATTTTGAAATCCTTAAAGAACAACCTTCAAATGGCACAAAATCAGCAGAAGATGTACGCTAATCAGCAGCGTGTTGAGCGTTCATTTGAGGTTGGTGATATGGTTTATCTTTGACTTCAGCCTTATAAACAGTCTACACTCAAGAAAAGTGGAGCTGAGAAGCTAAAACCTCGCTTCTATGGGCCATTCAAAGTTGTCAGAAAGGTTGGAGCAGTGGCTTATGAATTGGAACTACCTTCGAGTAGTAAGGTCCACAACATTTTCCATGTGTCTCGCCTCAAAAAGGCGCTTAGACACAATGTTGTAGCTTCATCATAGTTGCCTCCCTTAGATGAAGAAGGGCAGTTGACCTTCATTCCAGAAGAGATTATTGATTCCAGAGAGCATTCTTTGAGGAGGAGAACAATCAAAGAGTACTTGGTGAAGTGGAAGAATTTACCTTTGGAGGATGCTACTTGGGAGAATGAGGAAATTCTACAGCATCCAGACTTGTGATTGCTTGAGGGCAAGCAATCTTGGGAAGGGCGGACTATAATGTCCCCTTCTCAAATGTGATCGTTTTTGTTGACCATTGGCCTATTCCGGAGACCTGTAGGCTACTCGGATGGTGAAATTAGGGTTTCCTAATTTTGAGGTGGTTGTTGCTTGAAGTTTGGAAATCGGATTACGGATTCTTTTTGGGTTTTCAGAGAGCTTCATAGTGGTATGGTCAGTTTGGCATTGTGAGCAACTTCATGAATTTACTATTTTTAGTAAATTCTATTTTTAGCAGTGGACAGGTTTGGTTCAGTTCAGTTGGTCTTCTTCTTTAGTTGGTTCAGCTGGAACTTCAGTTTTTGGCCTTGGGTGCATATTCTTGGAGAGATAAGTATTTTCACATTATAATATTATATTTTAATATTACAACACCCCTTTGCCTAGCAGTAGAACTTAATGTTGTTTTTAGAAAGGGGGGATTTAAAGGGTCAAGGCGTCATTGTGAGATAAATTATGTTTTAAAAAGTCAAATATTGAGCTAAGTGAAATGGATGCCTACTTGAGGAGATTGACTTTTATTTAAAAAGTGAAATATTTGATTAAAAGGAAAAAGAATGCCACTTTTGGAGGGAATGTGTTTGAATTCAAAATTAGGGTTTGGGCGCCCTTCTTGAAGGTTCTAGAAGGCTCTTCTCACATCTATTTATTCTGGCCTCAGCTCTTCATTTGGGATCTTTTTTCTACTATACTGTTATGCTGCTAGAATATCTTCAGGCAAGCTTCGAGGAAAGCATACCTCCTAGCACATGGCTCAGCTTCTTGCTTGCAATACAGCAACTAGTTGAGAGTTGATTGTAAATGAGTGCATTTTGTTTGGATTCTTTGCATTGTAGTAGTTTCCTTGCTTTGTTAAATTAGTTTAAGGCATGTTAGTGAAATTTTCTGTGTTGCTGGTTCATGTAGCTGATTGTGAGTTTTCTTCATATATTCAAAAATAAAAATAATTTCGTTGTGGGTATTGATTCATTGTGTCTCATTGATAGTGGCGCCCCTTTTCGCAAACTTACAGATTTTATTAACAAGCTTTGGATTTTATAACAGAAAATTGCCCACCTTGAAGGGTCATACCACTTGAGTCTCATGGGGGTTTGTGCATTAAAAATGGGAGCTGGTTTGGGATGGTTTTAGGGTCTTGTCTTGGGCGCTATCATCAAAGAAGAGCTTTGCATTCATTTCCATATGTTTTAAGTGAGTATATATTGATTTGTGAGCATTTTAGAGTAATCCAGGGTTGCTGAGTGTTATATTCTAGTTGCTGGTCTGATATATCAAAATTAAGAAAGTTGTCCTTTGGGCTAGGATTGAGTCTTGGGAGTCACATTTGGTAATTGGGAGATATACTATACAGTTGCAGCATTGAAGAACTTAAATCATGGGCTTTAACTAAAACATTCTATCATATTGTAAGCTGCTAGTAGTACTAACAACACTTCTCATCTTCATCTCTCTTTTATCTATTGTACTTCCCACTGAATAAGTGGAAGAGGCTGGCTTGCCGCCTATTTACTTTCAGTTGAGTAGTTTAGGGACCCTCTGACCATATGCTCGCCATCACTCGACACCATTCTTGGTTAGGGTTACTTGAATTCATCATGCATTGATCCTCTGACCATATGCTCGTCTGCACAGGCACATTCTTGGTTAGAGTTCCTTTTTAGTTTGCATCTGCATTAGATCCTCTGACCAATGCTCACACCTTGCCCACATCAAGATCTTGGTGTACATTCTGGTTAGAGTTACTTTCTACATCATTTTGGTTTAGAGCTAACCTTAACGGGTGTGTGTTGAATTGTAATCTCATTGCAAAAAACAAAAAAAAAAATCTGGATCATTACAAGGACATACTTAAACATGCACTTGATGGTCCTCTTTACATAGTTGATCGTATTTATGACAAGCCCACTAATGGGATACTAATAGATCTCGCCTATGGAGAGAATGTCATCACCGAGGAATTCTTACTTTTGCATGAGCTCTATTAAGATATCTACGATAAATCGTAGGCATGGATCAAGACACATAATGGTTTTTCTTTCCCTATGATGGGATCAATCACTCTTCCTTTATAAATAGGACCAAAATTTTCATTAGATGTCTCATTCTCCACCATCTTGCAGTCAGACTAGTTTTGTGTGAAGCTAGGCTATCCATGGCTTCGCTCCATGAAATTTTTCCCTCTGTTTGTGCATAAATGCTTAAATTTTCCCTTTGAAAATGAAGTTTATAGAATCCATCATAGTGGCTTTAACCCGTTGTCCTCTAAGGGTAACCTTTCCTTATATTTATTTTGGCCCAAGCCTGTGGAGCCTATAAAACCACAAGAAGACATTTTTTTTTTTGTCTTATCCAAAGTTCAAGGAAATGAAGATAGCAGAGTTGTCCCTCCAAAACATGTCCCCATCCACCATCGAGCCTACCATCCTAAGTGAAACCATGCTTGAGCCTAAATAAATTATGAACAACCAAGACCAACCTAAGATAGAAATTTTTCCTACCTCCTACAAAATACCAAGGGACAATAAAAAAAACCTTGTCACACCTAGAATAAAATAGATTTACAAAGTCAAAGAGAAAGTGGTCGAACAACCTCCTGTGGTTCTTTCCATTCATCCCCTTAGGAAATAATAGAAACTTATAGTTGATCAACCCACTCCTATACAAACAAAACTTGAAAACAAAACTAAAAGAAACAATGGTGCTAGAGAGCGTAGGCATAGACATTGTGCCCTTTCTCACAGGTTCCATGAAGAATTAAACAAAGAAAATCAAAATCCAAACTTGACTAAAGAAAGGCATGATGACTCTCCCCAACACAACAACCATGCAACAAGAGTTGAACTCTTCTATGGACATTATTATTCGACCTCCTATTGTGATTAACTCGTCTAATGATAACGAGGTGGCTAAAATTGATGAAGAGGTGCATAATGAATTGAATATATTGTTTTCCTCTACCATGAGATTAAATGACAAATCTCCTACAAAGAGTGTTGAACTTGGTACTAATCCTAGTTTGGTAATTGCTATTCTCCCTTTAGCTAGTTGTCCACCTTCAATATGCAATGAACATGATTGGGATGTGAATGAACTGCTAATAGGTTGACTTGCATGTGCCTTACTACTCTTTTGCATTAATTATTTTTTCTTTTCTTTTGTGTGATTGTATGTGTGTAATGTGATCCCCTGTGACATTTTTCTTGATGTCCTCTCTCTTTGTGACATTCCTCTATTTGTACCTTCATTCTTCTCTATGTCGTAAATCTTTTAATTTTTTGCTTTTTATCAATTTTCATTTGTCTTGTGTTTTCCTTTTGGGGATGACACAAGGTGTCGAGACATTCATGTCTCTTCCATGTTGACCCAAAAAAAATTATTTTCTTTATCTCTTTACATTTTTCTTGTGTTTTCCTTTTGAAAATGACACAAGGCATCAAGGCATTCATGTCTCTTCCATGTTGACCTAAAAGATTTCTTCTTTTTCACTCTCTTTGAGTCATTCTTCTAGTTCTATGTGTATTTTGGGAATGATGATAGTTCTGAGCTCTCTTGAAAACATTGCAGCAAGAACCTACTATCCCCAAATCCATAGATCCCTTATGTGTTTGGATTTTCATTTTTGGGGGCAACCCCTCTCTTTCCTCTTACATGACGTAGCTTCACTTGGAAACACATGACTTGGCATTGGGATTTCCAGGTTAGCTCTCATGTCTACCTCTATTGTTTGCATATATCATTTGCTACTTTAAAGTAATTTCTCATAGCATAGTGTCTAGCAGTTTCTTTAAAGTGGGGGAATACATTGGCATTATTCTTTTAATTTTTTCCTTTTCATGGTTCATGATGTAGTTTTCTTACTTCATACGATGCATTTTTCACTTTGTGGATGACATTGGATATGATGTCCCTCAAGAGTGTGATCTCTCTTAGCATATTACATTCCTCTTAGTGGCTTGATGTGACATATTGCATCCTCTAAGTTGCAAATCTTTTATTCTTTGATTGGTCCTCTCTTAGAGACAATTGGCACAATGTTCCCTAAGTTAAAGGCCTCACATGAACTAAGTAAGACTCCTTTGAACATCCCTCATTGTTGTATTTGCATTTTCTTTTATATGGTCACCTTGCATAACACAACTTGCATGCCTATGGAGCCATCTTGTTTGCTCATGAGCTCCAAGCATATGAAGTTTTGCTTGTCTCATGAAGCTCAAAAATCATTTTCTTTGTGGTGCCCTATTAAAGTTATCAAGGGGTATAACTTTGTTATGGTTTGAGCGGGAAGCCCGACTGAGGCATGAATTTCCCCATGGCCACTTCCGTGTGTATTTGAGTGCATACCAGCCATGAGTGTATGTTTCTCACCTTCTAGGACTTCTCACCCAGCAGACAGCCTAAAGTTATGTCACCTCAGAGTAAGTATGCCTTTCTTTTCAGAAAAATAGCCTAGATTTGATCCACATCATGATGGATGAACAATCAAAGCTTGAGTTGACTCTCTTTTCTTTTACCTTTTCTCTTCTTTTTCATATTTGATAGTGTTTGCTTGTGCTTTTTTTTTTCTCTTTATACTATTCTCATGTGTTTTCTTTTGTGCCTATGTTGGTTTGTCATGGGATCTTGATCATGGGGGCTTGATCACCCCTCTCGATTATTGTCGTCCCATCTTACTAGCATTGGTGCACTTGGACCCCTCTTGATGTGTGTTTGTCTACTTTAGTGTGAGTTTGAATCAATTTCATCCTCTCACTAAAGTGGAGGCTAAATGTAGTGTCAAAAAAATGTTGTCAGGGACATTTTCACCCTTGTTTGGGCCCTCCTTGTTTAATTGAGCTTAGTGTTGCCCTGATTTAATATTGTAATGTGGTTGACACATTCACATTAGGTCTTGGGCCCTTGTGAACTAATGGATTTAAATGGTACATTGCTAAAGTGTTGTGAAGTGTTGTAACTCACTTTCACACTTTTATAAGGTCTTATTAATTAATTACACATAATAAACCTCTTTTACATCAAAATAAACTTTAATCTTGCCTTATTTTAAGTGTTGTGGCCCACTTTCACACTTTTCTAGGCTTTTCATTAATAATTAGGCTTTCTTATGCTTTAATTGGCCCTATTTTTCATCCACAAGCCTCATTTATTGCATCTTTTCAAGGATAATCCTAACACCAATCATTATCCAATCATAATTCAGGTTTTCTAGGTTTGAATATCCCAGATTTAGTTATCTGGGACTCATTTGCCACCTTGGGTGAATGAGTCCCACCTAGATCTTTTAGTCTCAAACCTCGTTTCACATATTTATAAGCAATTTTAAAAATGGTCTAAAAAAATATGCTTGGTGGGACTCATTCACCACCTTGGAAAAATAAGTCTTGTGTGGCCTAGGAAAAATAAAAAATAATTCAAAAATTTCTGGCGGGATTTCATTCTCCTAGATCTAATGTCAACTTGTAGTGATGTAATTTCAGAAATTCTTGTACAATTGAGTATAAATACAAGGTTCTTTCATTCATTTTCATCTGAATTTTGTGAGAGCATTGCTAATAGAAAATTGAGTTCACAAGAGAATTTAAGTGTCTTCAAGAGTAGATTATCAAGCATTTTAGAGTAGCATTCAAGCATCAATAATCATGTCAAGGATTACATGCATCATTTTTTGTTATTATGCTAACAATTATGGTGTAGGATTTTAAGATTCAAGCAAGTGTTTCATTCAAGATCAACCTTATTCAAGCAAGAACCAAAGTCTACTCCATTGTAGCCATTTCAAGTATATTTGTAGTACTTTATTGCAAGGGTTTGGTGAGTTGCAACATTGTTATTTGTTCATTTATCATTCTCCATTCTTATTTGATTTCATTTCAAGGATTGATTTCCAAAACGGGTTTTCACCAAGGTAAACCCCTATTCAATAACCCAACAACATTTTTCCCTCTCTTTGGGGTGTGACTTGTAGGTCTAGATTGCAGATTTCTTAAGGAGCAAGATTAGAGAAAAGTTGTAAATCATTCATAGTTGTCAAAGTTTTCGTCAAGCCTTGGAGAACCTTAGAGAACACCTATAGGCTGCAAATCAGGGTTTTGGATCCAAAAATCACTCAAGAGAGACAGAGCACATAGAGAAGAGCAGGTTTAGCCTTTGAAGCTCTAGAAAAGCCCAACTGGATTGATTCGCCACTTCTGGTGAATGAGTCCTACCTCCAGTCAATTTTCATATTTTTACAAATTTAGATATTGTTTTGGAAAATTCCTGATCCTACACAGTTTTCCAGAAACTAGACTGATTCGCCCATCTTGGCGAATGAGTCCCAGTCAATGTTAAAAGTAGAATTTACAATGTTCCAAACCTCCATCCAATCATTTCTAGATTCTCATGTGCACACCTTCCTATCTTCAGTTTTTTGTTTCATTTCATTCACTTTTCTAGGTCATTTCGTATTGCACTGCATTCAATTAGGCTTTTACATTTCATCTTGCATTTCATTATCTTTTCCAAGTCTAAACTTGGTGGTGAACCCCTTATTATATCATATTCAGCCCCTAGAACAACCCTCTTACAAAATCTCTCTCTTTTGCTTCAAGATCTCAAGGGTTTGTTCTTGAGTGAAAATTAGTGAAAATTTCCCTTTTAGGTCCTAAACCCTAGAGGGGAAGCAAAACAATTTTCCACCTTTCAGGGGGTGATGTCATCATGATGTGGATAGTTATCAAGTTGAGGTCTTTCAACATTTAGTTATTGTTTCCAATTTGTGATGGTCTCTTGCAAGGTATTGAGACTCGCAATTTCACATGCACATAGAGTGAATTTTAATTCTAATGGCCACTTCCTTTATGTCCATAGTTTGGTTAAGATAGATACTTCTTTTTCACAAATGTGAGTATTTTACTTGCTATCAACATGCAGGAAACCATTAGTGAACTGTTTGTGATAAGACTCCTAAGGTTGATTTCAAATGGGCCACCCTCAATAGTGACATCACCAAAAGGAATGATGATGTCATTGTGACACAGTGTGCAAACAATTATATATGAACTAACACTTTAAAGTACACTTTAAAGGGGATGTTTACTAAGGCTTTGGATTTCAACAAATGTTCAAACATAGTTGATAAACTACTTGATTTACAAAATTATTTAGGTGAATTTGAGTTTTAATATTATGATTTCACTAGCAACTGAACTTTCTGAACCAAAGCATTTTGTGGGAGAATACGATTGAACTCACTATGCGGGGTTTTCTATGGAACTAGTTTTGGGCTAGATAGCTATGTGAAACCTACAAGCTAATAACTTGCTCATTTTGAGAAATTTTTAAAAACTTCAAAAGAAAATTTATGATATATTTTGATGCTCTTTCTATTCACGATGGAATTTTGGTCATATGAAGAACCAATTTTGAGAAATTTCAAAGATCTTGAAAATTGATTAAAATTGTAGGACAAGGAAAAACAAAAGCCAAAAGCAGAAGGGGTTCTTCTTTTGTTAAAATAAAACGAGACATGTTGTGAAGACACACAACAATAACATACTCTAATACCAAGTGGAAAATCTATATAGATCCTATTCCTCACACCAGCTGAGAGCTTATTGTAACAGCAAGAAAAAAAAAATCATCAGCTCAAATATATTGCTTAAAATATACTTTAAACAAAAGAGGAATTACCAAAAGAAACAGACCTGGGATTTGATGTTCAGCAGAAAATTAATCATGCATATTATTTTCTTAAAATTAAAGATTGATATTTTTTTTGTCTTAGTTAAAGTGTATAAAAAGACGGAAACGTCTATCCAGTCTCTAGAATGTACTTTTGATCGTATTTATTAATTTATTGAAAATAAAAGATCATTGAAATATAATTTTTAATTAATTTATAACGACGATTAAAAATACATTCTGGAGACTGGATAGACAAAAGAGACTCATATTTGTAAAGGTCGCAGCCTTTAGGAAAAGAGTTCACAGCTTCGCAAAACCAACAATTCGCAGCTTCCGAATAAAGTCTACATGCAGTTTTATTTGCTAAAAGCAGTTCATCCTTTTGCCATTAAAGAAACAAATAATTCGTGAATCAAAACAAAATTCCATGCAACCTGCACATGGTTGAAAATGATATGGCAGTGAAGCATCATGGGTCACATATCGATACTCGACTGCAGAATGCGAGACAGTTGTTAATTAATCTCATCCGAACATAACGCACAGATCCGCATATCAAAGTAAAAGCGAGGAATCTATTTTATTTTATTCATGGAGTGAAAGAGTTGCATAGAAACACGGTTTGAAAATTAGCCTAGAATGCTTTTATATATTGCCACCTACAGCTTTTAATAGAGATTCCTGCGAAGAGCTCTCTCGGCCTGTTATGACATATTGCACGATGAAATTGAGTGAGAGGCAAACGAAACATATATCAGCCAATAGTCGATATCTAAAACATCTAACAATGTGCAGGTTATCAGTGACTGTAATACAGTGATTCATCTAACAAATCATACTGCTCAGCACTACTATAAATTCCCTCCGTTCCTTGGTTATCAGTGACTGTAAAAGATTCATCTTGTTCATGTAGCCAATATAGTCCTTCCAAGTTATTTCCAGGCCTTGCTAAGAATTCTTCGACTCTGAAATCATCCAGACTGTAGCATGGGAACGAGAGAAGATCATACTCCGCAGATTGCACTTGATTGAAATTGAATAAACTCCCTGATGCATCAGATTTGTTTTCTGTACAATGCTTAGAGGGTAGGAAGGGCGAGTTGACTAAATTGGGTATGCAGGGCGGAGAATGTTGATCAATGATTTGCACAGACGGAGATCTTAATTGAGCAGAATTATTCTGAGCTGCAAGGTTCATGAAATCAGACTCATTATCTCTCAACAACTCCTCGCTTGGTGATTTCGACCACGATTTGCAGGCTGTCGTATTTTTGGCAGCGTCAGTGGAATTGAAATCTTGATGATCTGAAATGCCACTGCCCCCATATTTGCCGCAGTTCTTTGATAATCTGACCGCCGTTGCTTTGACAGGAGTATATTGCAGGATATGATCATCTCCAGGATGAGTAAGATTTGATTTTGTGTTAGGCTTTGGAAGAGGCTGGTTGTGTGGAAGGCTCTTCTTTCTTAGATGTGTGTTCAAGTAGTTCTTTATTTCATTACTGGTTCGACCAGGCAGTCGTCCAGCGATCAGAGACCACCTGCATATTTTAGTCGTGCAAGGAAGAAAATTAAAGAGATTTATCAAAGTTTTTTAATTTCAACAATTGACATCTTTCTAGTATTTAATGTAATATAACATACATTACTAGTTTTAGCATGCATTGTTAATTGTATTTTGGATGCATTATCTAGTGTATCAATAGAGGTTGTGGGTAGAGGTGTGATGGGCTCATTTGGCTACTAGTAGAACAAACAACTATTTGTTTTCTACATTGCCAAAATCATTGATTAGTAGTTTTACCATTATCCTTACTACTTATGTCAAAATAGAAACTTTGGAATAGGGCATGGACATCTATCAAAAGATAAAATAAAGTAGATTTTTGTTAGATGTTATAGTTGCAAATGCCTTGGTAGACAAGTATGTGAAACATGGAAGTATAAAAAAGGCACAAAACTATTTGTCAGAATGGCTCACATAGATTTATCCCCTTCGATTGCAATGATTAGCAAATATACACAATAAAATTGTTGAAAAGTTTCTAGAAACTCGCAAGCAAAAGTAGAGAGCATAATAAAAAATGTTACGCGTTATATCTTCAAATGTGTCAATTACAACTATTATCTTTCTTATCACTTTTAACTCTTTTTTGAAGTGTGTTTTGTATGTAACCCCCTCTATCTTCTTACAACTATAGTCTTAATTACATCTCTAAATATCATTATTTTATTTGAATTCTTAATTTTTTCTTTCTTTTTATATTGGATATCATATATTAATTAATTAGTTTTATTGTCCCTTCTTAATTTAGTTTGTTTAGACTTATAACCTGCATCTTATTTATTTATTATCTTAATATGATCTGAAACAAAAATATTATCATAAAAATTTACACACAATTTTCTATCAAAAATCTATTAATAAGTCTCCATCTTAATTTAAGTACAAACTTTTTTCCTTTTTATCTATGTTAGTTTTATCATTCACAAACTAATTATTTAACCTTATATTTACAATCCATATATTATCCTTTTCTCTTCCTCGTACCATTGAAAACTAAAACCTTGATAAAATAATTTCCAAATCAATCCCCATCTTAAATAGAAACTACCCATTGCCTGATTTTCATTTCTTTTTTAAAAAAATAAAATAAAAATAATATTCAATTGGAAAACATCTCTTTTCAAAATAAGTGTGCTCTCTTTACAAATCGAAACCATTTGAAGTAAATCAATTTCGATTTTTGAGAGAGCTCATATAATGTAAATTGATTAATCTTTTTCCGTTCCGTGAGCAATAATATGATGGTCGATATTTAAAGAAAGCCCTCCCACCTTAATGTGGCGGACTCGTCGATTTGTCGTTTGGGATGCCAACAATCGGGAATTCCCTAAAGCTGTGCAAATTGCTGTCACCATTATTGTGGACGGTCAATAGGCCTTCGTACCTTCATTTATGGAAATTGCCCCACATTACGCGTGAGGACGCAGAATTAACTTTTCTATTGCTTTATTTTCCTTAATGTTAAATCATTTCTAGGGGCTAGCCTAGTATGATCAATATTTCAATCACGAATAAAGTTGTACCTCTTCATCTACTTGGTAGAATAGATTGATCAATAAGATGGGAAATTCCTTCGTCTCAATTACTAGGTTAAAGGTACACACATTTTAAAATGGAGAATTTAGATTTTTACAAATCTATAGGAGTCAAATAGTTATAGTAGGAAATATTGGCAATAACTTGAAATTTAGTAAAACTTGTCTTCTAATAAGTAATCAATTATGTCATTCAATAAGTTGTTCACAACAAGTTCTATAATTTGTTATCCATACATTGACATGTTAACTTCTTCAAAAATTAGAGATGGTCCAATACCCATAATTTTTTCTTTTCCACATTCAAAGCAGTCTATAAGAAACTTCTCTCATTACTCATTATTTCACCAAATCTCAATGTACATTAGAACTACAAGTTTAGTTAATATAAGTGCAACAAACTTAGTCTTCAAATGTAGAAATCCAAAGTTGATGCACAATCCTAATTTACAGCTTGCAAATTCCTTCACATATAAATTCTCATTAGCACTTGGCTCAATTTCCTCCACGTTCCCTAGCATGTCATTTTTGCACCAACATAGAATCCATCGACCATTCATTATAGTACTAATCTCATATTGGAAACCTATGGCTTTCCCTCTTCTCTATCCTCTCCATTCTTTTTCCACATGCTTGGTCTTGGAAATATGCTCTCTTAGAAACATCCACCTCTCATAATCTCATCACCCACACTGCCATGTAAGTGATTCTCAAGATTACATAGAAATTTTGTTGATTGGTGACCTCCTTTAGTGTATTCTTTCCTCATCAAATTGAGCTTCAAATGATCTATTATAATTTGATCCATCATATTGTTCACATATCCTATTTTCTTCATATACCATTTGGGTGGTAAATTTATGTTGGAAAATATCATCCATAACCTTGTCTTGTAATTGTGAAAATTTGAGGGAGTTAAAAGCTATTCCCTCATGAGATTCTATTAGTATCCTATTAACTAATTTTAATCTCTAAGTATCTAATTGGTTTTGATTAATATGGGACATAGGATTCTTCTTCTTCATGGTAGGAGTTTTGAACTTTGGCTAGGTTTGATCATGTTGTAGGATTGGTGTATTGATGTTTCTAACCGTGTTTACTCCTACTAATAGTGGATATTTCTATTCAACCTTCATTGATTTAAAATTGATGGATTATAATATGTAATCGATCAATGATTGTTGGCTCTTTTATGAAATATCTTTTTTTTATTGTCGTTGATTTTTCTATTTCCTTGATCACCTTATATAATTCTTGATGTGTTTGGATTGTAATAATTGCTTATGCAAAACTACTTGTATCATTTGGAAAGAAATGAAAATTTGTTGCACTCTAGAACAAAAAGCAATCTTGGCTATGATTGAGCTACACATTTTATATATTTGAGCTCTACTATTGTTACTTGTAATAGTCCCTTGTAACATTTGAAGTTGTTCAATTCAATTTTACAAAAGAATTATATGCAATTTTTTTATTTGATCACTTGAAAGTGATAAATACACTTTGAAATTTAAATTCATATAAACCAATGAAATGCTAACTTTTTTTAAATATTTTATGTTTTTATTTTTATAAACAAAAAAAAAATTATTAAATATAATTTTATTCTATAAATTTGACATTATAATTTAGTAGTTAATAAAATACTAAAAAAATGAAGTTAGGAGGGCTTCCATCCTTTTATAGTAAATTTGATTTATTTTCTTCAATCTATTTTTTAGAATTATAAATTGAAATATTATTGTATGTATTCTTTTCACTTCAATAAATATATTTTTAAAGAAATATGATGGACGTGGGGTTACCACTCACGAATAGCTCTCCATATACTACAATCAGTCTAGGGACCCATACCCCAACTTAACCTTGCAATACTCACACTTTCATATTTACAGTCAAATAGTGACAATCCTTCTTACCTAAGTGATAAGAACTACCATAATACAAAAGACCCGAATAACGTCGCCAACTCACTCAATCATTACACAAGGATAATAACAGTCTTAAAAAATGACAAGAACAAAAACAACACAACACTTTATTTCAAGGATTAAACACCTTATTACAATATGCTTGACTCCTATAGAAGTCAGTTTTCTAGGCATAACACTCATTCACAATTTAGAGACCTTCAACAGTCTTTATCCCTGATCCGCCAAATGACTAGCACTCCTTGTCGATCCTCGAACTCGCTCTCTACTATATTTTTTGACCATTCCTTCCTTGGTTTTCTCTAATCAGCCCCTGCGCATTCTTTAGTCTCATTCAACCTGGTCTTTCTCTGATATATCTGACCAACCTTCAGTTCGGGCCATCACTATGTTGATTACTCATCCATTCCATGGCCACTTCGTTGGCCTTGCCTATTTGACCTTCTTTTTTCTTCTATGACCAACCCAACCAACCTCTATTCATCCTTCCTCTATCATGATCAACCTGACCAACCTCTGCATCTTACATTTGAGTCATGTTTATGCATTATTCCTTATTTGTTCCACAACATAATTCAAACCACCTTCGAACTGCTTGATTACGTGTGTCATAACTTTTGATTCCAGCTACCCGTAAACTATTCATCTCCACATTGTCTTTTCTCAAACTACTTGATCCTTCACAGTATAACTTTCAAACCAAACTATCCATGACGACTTGACTCCCAACTATCCATAACCGCTAATTCTTCTATGCCAAAAGCAGCTTATATAAATTACCTACATCCTTCCCATGTAGTGATGGTAAGCAAAGCCTACCCACATCCTCTTAACTTTGATCTTCCTACCTAGATAATGATAGGAACTGCCAAGGTAAACCACAAATATTACAAAATCAGAATTTAAACCTACATAGGTTCGATGCCCCTACATCATACTCCCTAGGGGACAAAGAAGTCATGTACCCCTATACATGGACCATTACTCAAAATTGATTCACCTGTATTCCCTTCTTCTGCTTCTTCCACATTCTTTCTAGAACCTTCAAAATATTCACCCAACATCGATGTTCATCATACAACTCCACACTAACCAAACTTCTTGTTGTCACATTCACCCACAAATTAGCCCTTCCAAACATACAAATATTAAGGAACTCTGCATATATGTACCTAATTATTTTCACTTCACCCATGTCGGGTTTTGTATTATACCAAAGGCATGCTCAGCCTTATACCAATCTGCACCCAACATTACATATAATTCCTTCCCAATGTCCCAACTAAACAACCAAAAATAATTTTTAATACCTTCTCTCACATCACATACCACAATACCATGCCCTATTTTAGATTTTGTCTCAACCCTTTCATTGATCAACATACTAAAGAAATACATATCCACATTCTTGGAAAAGATATTTTTGTTTACCTCTACCTGCATTGTTGCACCAACTTCTCTGTTACTATCTACAAATTTTATTCCTTCATCCTTCTTCGTTGTCCCACTTGTATTTATTCCTTCACCAATGATATCCTCCCAAAATTCTTGTTCGATCTTAGAGGATTGAGCCTGCAAATCATCTGTACCATTCTAGTTTGTTTCCCTTTCTTCAAATTCTTCCTTTGCTATTTTTCCCTCATGATTATATTTATCTGCATTTTATTTATCCTCTATTGCTTCAGCTTCCTTATCTAAATTTTATGTTGCTCCTCCTTCATTCCCCATGCTTTTTTCATGTCATTCTTTTGTTGTTCTTTTAGGCTTCTCATTCCTCTTAACCAAATCATTCTTCCTATCTTTCTTTTACCCATTAGTAGACATTCCCCTCTTCCTTTTGTTGATTTCCTTCCTCTTTTTATATATTTCTCTTCTCATTTTATTTTCATCCACAGTCAGCCACAACTTTTCCTCATATTCATAAATTTCATTCAAAGCCTCAACATCATCATCATACAAATAAGATTGTCTACCTCTTACCTCGCACTTACCATGGTGCTCTTCCTCTAACTCTATTGCATGCTCTGGGGCATTATCATCCTTTTCATCTTCTATGGGCTCTATTATGTTCTCTAGTTCATTGGATTTGTCCACATCTACACCTTTCCTTTTCCCTTGTATTATCTTCTTCTCATTGTCAACTTCTTTTATTGTTGTTCCATGCTTCACTACCCACACTGGGTTCTTCTTCTTCCTAAATTAATGTCTTGCTACCTCTACACTTGGCCTATCCTCTTGTCTTCTCTGATTCTTTTTCATACCTTCCATCTTTGATGCTATTTTAATATCATAAAGGTTAGTACAAACTACTCCTTGGTTTCCTTCTACCTGATGTTCCTTTACAATTTATTTTCTTTGCCAAAATGGTACTATATACCCATGATCTACTAATTTTATTTTCTCCTTTCTGTATTGCATATTCACATTCTTATGTCTACTTGCATAATCAAAATCACCACCAAAACTCACTTTTACCACTTTATTGGTTTGTTGTCCTAATTTTCTTACATTCTTGGCTTCATGTCTTGCCACATCTTTCTCTTTCTAGGCTTTCTTCTTTTCTTCATTAGCCCTCTCTTCATCTTTTGGTACTTGGTAATGCACCGCTACTACGAACTGTCCTCTTTTATCTAAGGTTGCAACTTGTCTTCTTTCATTCTTATCTTCATCTTCATCTTCAGGATCTCTTCTTTCCCTTTCTCCTTTTTCCTCCAAAGGTTTGTTCTCAAACTTATTCATACCTGCATTCAGACTAAGTTCAAACAAATCAGTAGCAAATAAATCAAGAGACCAAGATGTCTCTTCAAGTGCCTCTTTCATGGACACTATCTTATCTTCTTCTTCAAGTGGTCCTTGTTGCACTTTATCTTTTCTCCTTTCCTTACTATCTTTATTCAAGTACTCTACAATGAGAACTTTCCTCATCTTTTCTTTTCCACTTCCTGCAATCACAACATTATCAGGAAAGTAACTCTTTTCCAACATATCCATTGTACTTGCAATCTTCTCCAATTCCTCCCAAAGTTTTCTACTTTCCACTCCATCCCAATATCTATCCCAAGATGGGATTATGATGGGTCTTCTTACACTAATACCCATCCTTCTTACTACTACAATCCAGAGTCTCTACTCAAACTTCAAATACAAACTACCTCTCCTTCAATGATCGGTTCACACAACAACACACATCACTTTCCAATTCTAGCACAGGTTGCCTCTCCTTCGGCGCTCTACCTAAGCAAACTTGTTGTATCTTTCCTTCTTCTGATACCTACCTCGGGCTACTCTTCCCTTTGCTCTACAAGAAGCCTTTTGAACCCAAGTTCTTCTCTTTTCCTCTGTCAATCTACAACAAAAAACTTTCCAATAATTTATGCTTCCATCAGTCTACCAAACTAATCAACAACTAGTTACAGCCCAGATCTTTCGGGGCTCTAGGTTCCTTCAATAACCTATTTTTCTACAAACACACATAACAATCTAAGATTCTTATGAACATCAAACTACCAAAACAAATAGCGAACTTTTATTGCCCAAATCTTTTGGGCTCTAATGCCAATATGATGGAAATGGGGTTACCACTCATGAATAACTCTCCATATACTACAATTAGTCTAGGGACCCATACCCCAACTTAAGCTTTGCATTACTCACATTTTCAGATTTGTTGTCAAATAGTGACAATCCTTCTTACCCAAATGACAAGAACCACCATAATACAAAAGAGCAGAATAATGTCACCAACTCGCTCAATCATTACACAAGGATAATAATAGTCTTAAACAATGATAAGAACAAAAACAACACAACACTTTATTTCAAGGATTAAACAACTTATTACAATATGTTCAACTCACATAGAAGTCAGTCTGCTAGGCATAACGCTCATTCACAATTAAAATTCCTTCAACGGTCTTTATCCTTGATCCGCCAAATGACTGGAACTCCTTATCAATCCTCGAACTCGCTCTCAGCTATATTCTTTGACCATTCCTTCCTTGGATTTCTCTAATCGGCCCCTATGCATTCTTTGGTCTCATTTGACCCAGTCTTTCTCTGATATATCTGACCAACCTTCAGTTTGACCCATCACTATGTCGATTACTCCTCGATTATGTGGCAACTTATATCGATTACGTACATCCTTCCCATGTAGCGATGGTAAGAAAAACCTTCCCACATCCTCTTAAATTTGATCTTCCTGCCCAGATAATGACAAGAACTTCCAAGGTAAACCATAAACACTACAAACTTAGAACTTAAACCTATATAGGGTCGATGCCCCTGCATCAAAATATTGAAAATATTGTGTATTGAAAACACAATTATTGTAAAGGACATCCACTTATTGTCTTAATTATTTATATCACATACAAAATGATTATATCATCTCATCATCAAATTGCTTTTCTAATGCATCATAAACAAAATAATATTTTCATTCACACAAATCAATCTTATCTTTTCATTTTTATGACCAACTTTTAATAAAATAAGAAAGAAAATATAAATATTAATTAAATTATTAAAATTTAAATTTTTGAAAAATATATTTGTAGATCTACATAGACTTTTTATAGTTTTTGAAAATGTTATTTATGTGATGGGGAATTTTGAACATTCTAAAATTTTAAACAATTTTATCTTCTTCTTTTTTAAATTGGAATGAAAGTGATGTTGCATATTCATCTAATGGATACTTATAGATAAAAAAAAATGTTTCAAGTTTTATATCTAATTTTTTGGAATGAATCTAGGTAGAATATATTATGTTTATCAAAATCAAATTTAAATTGAAAATATTTAGATTTAGTCTTGTTGATAAATTGGTGTAATGTGTGAGAGTAGGAGATAATTTTAAACTTTCATCCTCAAAGTGATGGTGAAAGAAAATTAAATCATTTATAAATGACCATTGTTCACATTAACTAAACACACTAGAAAATAGTTGTAAACTTGATGGAGTTGAATGATAATGATGTCAAGAGGTTGTTACGATGTCAAACATAATGTTAAATTTGGCTTGCCCATAGTATTTACATTTACAATGTCATTATAGTGTACTATACAATATACCTAAAGTGATTATCATATCAAATTTTACCTAAAGTCTATTGCATCTTAAGGAGAGGTTCTTAAGTATGTATCTTAAAACTTGTCGTGTTTTATTATATATGCTCATTTTAGTTTTGGTTATACTTTTTAAGTGGATAGTGACATCTTAAGTAATTATTGGTAGAAAAGACTAGAGGAAATGACCACTCCTAATTAAGCATATAGAATTTGATGCAAACAATTCAAGTTCATATCTTATAGGAAAATGTAACTATTGCAATGACTATCTATTCAATAGTTTTAGGACCTTAAATCCTACCTACTATAATGATATTCTCAATCATGTCAAATAGGTTAACCATATTCAAACCATTTTTGAAAAAACCTAGTTATGATATTTAGTTGCATTGTGCAACATTTATTCAATATCATGATAGTTTTGATATATATGTAAAGTTTAAGATGGTTATGGTAATGATGACATTCTATTTAAAATAAAGAAAAAATAGGAGAAAATAAAAGTTATTTCTTTAGCTTGGAATACTATAAGTACTTAATAGACTTACACACTACCGACATGGCAAAAGCTAGTTGCTAGAAAGCCATAATAAATGATCTAGAGGTTTTTCATGTCATTAATCCTAATATAGTTGGAATGAAAATAATTAGTGTTCTATAAAGAGTGAAGTCTAAGAGGTGGAAAGTCTAACTAGCTCTCAAAAAGACTATCAGAAACTTCCAAGAACTTCAAGAGTACACAAATAACTAAATAAGCCATGTATGAATCATGCCATAAAAATTAAAAACTTTAGAATTAATTTGAACTTATTTCTAAAGAATATCATTGTAAAATGTCCTCTTATAAATTGGGAGATCCAATAGAGAGACCGTGGTGGTGGTTTCAAAAGAGATTCTAAGCTCCCCTATTTATTACTCACTTGATTCCAGAAGTACATTACAATTCAATAAGCTACAAATAATGCTATTAAATCAAGGATCCCAAATTTCCTTTCAGCATTTAGATTGAAAAATCAGATTCAACCCTTGGCTAAATATCACGTATAATTTTTGTAATGACGTGTGCAATCAAATAATGAGCTCATCTTCATCATCAGAAACATTTCCGTTCTTGATATGTGGACGAAGGTACTTGACAATTAAGTAAATCAATTTATAGATTCGGGACAATTAATTTTAAGTAAATCGAGCAATGATATGAAGATCAATATAGAAAGAAACCTCATAAATAAAGTACCATGTTAATGAATTGTCTTTTGGGGATGACAATACCAAGGTAGTTGACAATTGGCCTAGGTTGTTCAAATTTCCTGTCACGAATATTGTACTCGACGATGAACAGCCATTTGCACCTTTCATGACGCACCTTAACAGAATGCCCTAAAATATGATATAGGGCTTAGAATTCCCTGCACACACGTTACAATAATAATCAATGAAATTAAATATTTTATTTTTTCTGTTGATAAGATTTTAAGTTTAATTGTGTATGTTATTCAATTGATGTTTCTATCATGGTTGGTGATCTATTATTAAAAAGAGGATGGTAATGGATCATTGAGTGTCATCTAACATCTGATTGAAAAGGATAATTGAATTCAGAAGCAATCTTTATCAAATCTATATAGATTATGGAAAGCTCATTCTCACTGTTCTATTACTTTTTTCTTCTATATGTTTATATTTGTATAATAAAAATTATATTTTCAATGCCAATACTTTTACCAATATTGATTTCTTTTAAAATGACATTATTTCAAACAAATACACAAAATGAAAATTCCTTAGACATTCAATATTAATGTACTTTTCATCTCATATTATTTACTAAAGAATATTTGAAAATCTATTAAAATATAGAATCCAATCAAAATCTTTAAACTTTATTAATGATTTCAATTGTCGCATCTTGTTGGATTTGATAGGATTCGATTTGTCACTTCTCATTGTATTTAAAATATAGTGTAGTAGGCAATTTTAATTAATCCCTAGGACAAATGACAAAATTGATGCCATAGGTGCCAACATTGTCCGAAGGTCGCCAAAGTTTGCATGGAGACAACAATCCTATTTTTGGTACTTCCTTTATAAACTGGACCTTTTGATAGGTAGTTTAACAAAAAAAATGTTTTAACCACAAAACCTCTTTGACAACTATGAAAATGGAGCTATAGGCTATTGATGTAAAATAAACAATACTATTTAGTTCTCAAGCCTACACTTAAATTATTCCCTGCTAATTTATCTAGTTTCCTTCTAGAAGGAAACTAAAGTAAAGAGGTCAAGATGTTCAAGAAAAAGCCTAAGTCATACTATTTAGTATATATGAGTAAATGATATTTAATATAAAGTGATTACCATACATATATATGTGGGAATCCATGTAGGTATGTTAGTATAGAATTAGCTAGAGCAGTTTTGTATTTAGTTCAAACATTTTTATAGGATAACACATTTGTAAATCTCAAGCATAACAATAATGAAAAGAATTGAGTTTTCTAATTTTTCTAGCTACCTTCCAGAAGCAAATTAAAGATGAAAGGTTAGCATGTTCAAGAAAAATCCTAAGGCTTATATTATTTAGGATATATGAGTTAATGATGCTTATGTACTAGATTTAGAATATGAGTTAATGATATTTAATGTAAGGTGATTTAAATATCATTAACTCATATCCTAAATAGTATAAGTATCATTAACTCATATATCCTAAATAGTATAAGCCTTAGGATTTTGCTTGAACATGTTGACTTTTCTTCTTCAGTTTTCTTCTAAAAGGAAGCTAGAAAAATTAGAAAACTCAATTCTTTCCATTGTTGTTATGCTTGAGATTTACAAACTGAGTTATCCTATATAAGTGTTTGAACTCCATACAAAACTGCTCTAGCTAATTCTTTACTGGAATACCTACATGGATGCCCACAGATAGATGTATGGTAATCACTTTACATTAAATATCATTTACTCATATATACTAAATAGTAGTTTTGTATATGCCAAGTCATGTGAGAAAATTTTGTTTATGTTGTAGTTTTGTATATGCTAGAAACACCAAGTAATCTTGTATATTCTATAAATTTGATGCATCGATAGTACAAAAAGATATGTATAACTATGTTTACACTATTATTAATACAAAATTATGATACTTAAACATACAAATAAGATAAGAGTTGTAACAAAATAGAGGGGTTTGCATACAAAGTATACATTAACAAAAAGGTTTAAATCATAAGAAAGACATAAAATGCAACTAGCACATTTGAAGGTATAACCCAAAACATTTTTTAGCATCCTCTCTAAAAAATAGGTCAAAAATTTAGTCAAAAAGTCAAAAATAGAGTCGTTAGTCAAATTATGAGTTTCTGAGCTCTAAACGTAGGCAAGGTTGATTTTTTATCATCCCCCGAAACACTTAGGTCAGTCCTTTAGGAGTCTGTCATAATAAACTGGCAATCCATTTGTTCATATCTCATCAAAAAATTGAGTTTGTGTCAGTCGAACTACATGGTCTCTGCATGCATAACGTAGGAAAGGCTAATCTTTGATCAGCCTCTGAGGCCCCTAGGATAGGTCTTTAGGCTAGTCTCTTGGTCAAAATCTCATAAAACACCAAAAACATTAGAAAATCTGAAAATCAAAACATTTGTAAAGTCTCAAAAATACCAAAAATAGCCTTGAAACATTTTAAAACACCAAAAAAATCCAAATATTTGAAAAAATCCATCCATCACCATTTCGCTTTCACCCAAAATAAACATTCACCCATAATAAACAATCGTCATCCTCAATCTTTGATGAAACAGTCAGAAACAAGTCTAGCAGTTCAAAAGTGAGCTCATAACGTCAAGGTCTCAAGTCTAGGTCAATAAGTAAACATGTTGGTCAAGTCATGGTATTAATAGCCTATCATCCAATCAATCCCAAAATCATTTGATAACATCATGTCCTAGGATGCATCCTTCCTACAATGGACATCAACATTAAGCATCACCGTAGTTTAGTCTTGGCTAGCAGTATGAAGAACATTAGCATGTTTGTTTACTTGATCTTTGAATTTTGTCTTATCTTATTGCACTCATTCCAATGACATCTCAATGATTTCCAAACAAAGGGATTTAGAGAGAAAGGAATTGGGAAACAATCATTATCTTTTATCTATTGTGCTTGTTGGATATTCTTGTAATATGACCTTGGTCATACATGCTTTCTTTGGATGAAGGAAAGGTGTTTTATGTGTCTTTTTGACCGCATAGGAAGGCTTCCCTTTCTATTTTCTATTTGAGATGTTCAAAATATCTGAACTACATTTTGAATAAGGTTCCATATGTCAAGTGTGAATAGGAGTACTCCTATCTGATTCTCGAGTCAAAGTCCATCACACTAGGTGCAAATGTCATCCTAGTTCTGTATACCTTGATGCATCGTGCCTATGTGTATTATCAAACATATCATAAATAGCCCTTTTAAAATCCCAATTCCTAAGAAGCAAATCATCATCATCATCACCATTATCATCTCTAATAAAGTCGGCTTGTTAGATCTTGTTTCTTGTTTCTTCTCTTCACTCTAACATGGTGTCATGACAGTTAAACAAAACATCGCTAATGCATCCATCCTGCATCCACAAAACCATCATCATACTACATACCATAGCATATCATATAGGAAACACTGATCGTATCACATGCATTAAATTTCATCATTATATAATTTATAGATTGGTTATTCTAAGCATCCCATAAACCATACATTTGAATTCATTACATAAACCATATAAACGTCATCCTATGCATAATCATATTACCCATTTGCATCATCACATAAACATCATCATGTGCATTATCATATCATATCATATGCATAATCATATCATCCATATATACATCATTGCATCATCATATCATACATGAAAAAGGTACTGAAAAAAAAAATAGCATGTCATAATATCCCATACATCTCATACAATACCATTATCCATTAAGTGCATAATATAGATTTGTTAGTGTGAGAATTTACATATCATCCATACATCATCATAAAAAGTGCATAGAAAAGATATTGAAAAAGAAATGAATCCATCCATAAGCATCACATAAAAGCATAAATCGCATCACATATAGAAAAGAAAATACATCCATCCATCCATCATAAATAAAATAGGACACATCTTGAATCGAATCATATCATATATATCAACAATGTGACTTTCATGGTACAAGGAATCAGGATCAAATGTATGTATCAATCAATGTATAAAAATGCCCACAGGGCTATCAAAAAAGGAGCTTGTAGATCTCAAAAATAATAGTGTCACTAATCAAAAATGTGAGCTAGCCCTGGTGACTACTCCCCTCACCCGGCTGTATCTCAGGTTGGTCCTTCCTCTGCCTTGTCTCTTGGGAGAAATCTGCCACCCAAGTCACTCAAGGCATTACCTGATGATAATGTACCCTATAGTACTCAGCCTCTCTAATGGCCTCCTGGTACATCTGTGCCAGGACCGTCCTGCCCTGTACCATAGCTATCATGCTCTCTAGTTGTTGGTGTTGGCCCACCTCCTATGCTAACTATAGCTTGGTGGCCTGTCTCTGTTGTACATCCTGATCTTGCTCCACTGTGAGGTCCTGGACTTGCTGTCGGGCGTGATCCATCTCCCCTGTCAATGTCACAACATGTGCCTGGAGCTGTTGTATAAGGGTATCCCTCTAAATAGGTTGAGGTGGTGGTGACGGTGGTGGCCATGGTTGATCCCTCTGGGGTGGCTACTACTGGTCCCTAGGGGCATCTCTTTGTTGGTGCATGTTCCCCTAATCTCTTTGGCCTCGCTAGTTTGGAGGTGGTCCACCTCCTCCTTTGTCTTCGTCTCCTCATCTTCCTCGCCCCCACCCCCACCCTGTTGTCTAGCCTCGGGGTCTCCACCATGGTAAAGCTATCCTAGGCACTATCAATCTAACAAGTAGCCTGAACCAATCAATATATGCCTATGTAGTACCGAGGTCTGCCTACCCTTGATCATATTCCCAGGGCCTCACAAAAACCTCTTTAACGCTATCCACCACATCCTCTAGTGGTATCGACTAACCCCATGTGGTCTCCCTGGTTGTGCGAGAAAAAATGGCCACATACGGTCATTGGGCCTATCCTGAATATCTCCAAACTACCTTGCTACCCTATCTAGCAGGTAGCACTTGATCATAGTGTGCTCTTTGCCTTGCATCAGTCTATCCTGCCTTGCAAATAAAATTTGTTATGCATCGTCGTACCATGCGGGTATCCCGAGCAAAGGCCTCCAAGTGAATTAGGTCATCTCATTGATCGCCCTCCTCCAGTGAGGGATTCCAACCCATCCTATATGTGTGAATTTCAAGCCACCCCTATATCGCCAGAATGTTGGGTCATCCAGCTCCACATCAACCACTATAACCTACGGGTGGAGCATGACTATGTGCTCCCAGGCCTAGATGTGTAGAAGAGTAGCCCTAGCTCCAATGGCCCTACTATCACAATATGTGAACTCATGCAAATCATGATAAAGTGAGGCTAGCATCACTAGTCCCTACGCAAAGTAGCACCTCCTATAGAGCATCCACTCCAAAGCTAGACTCCATCTTGGGGTGAAATACCTGCCCTGCCGATCTAGAGCTACAAGTTATGAAATGATAGCGGCCACAATCAAATGGAAGGTGGAAAACTGACCTCTATACTACTCAAGCTTGATTTGTCCCTCAGAAAAGATGATCTCATCTAGTCCCAGAATCTCATAGCAGGCATCGGTCCTAGGATCCATATCATAAATCACCCTCTCACCATGGATGGGAAATTAAAGAATATGCCAAACATCCTCTAGTGTGACAGTCACCTTACTGGTGGGAAAGTGAAATGATGACGTCTCACTATGCCATCTCTCTTCCAACGCAGCCATCATGCCCAAGTGTGTACTGATAGTAGGTGTGTACGTGACGTACCATAGCCCAATCACCCCAAGGTGCTCCTGAAGCAACTCGTGCAATCCAGCCAATCTACAAAGTACTGGGGATTGGTGCTCACATGAATGTATGGGGTTTGTGTCCTCCTACACCAACAAAGCCACATTGTCAAGTTTCATAAAAAATTTGGATCCCGTTTGAAGTTTTTGCGACTAAAATAGCAAAGGTGTCATTGTATGCAAATGTGTCATTGTTTGCAAGCTTCAAACTGTGCCACTGAGTCCCCAAATCACAAACTCTGCCACAGAGGCATTGTTTGATCGTGCTTCCATTTGACCAAAAAACCCTAAACTCATAATTGGACTGCATCAGTGTCATTTGCATATGTAGCACACTTTGGAGTTTGACCCCTAAGTTCTAAACTACAACGCGACATTGCAAATTATGATAGCAGTGGAGTTTAAGGCTGCACGGTGTTGATTTGACCCTTTCAGCAGTGGAATAGTTTAACTTTCAAACCCTAATAAATGTGCACGAAGATCAAAAACACAAGTTGGGTTAGGGTCACATACCGGTGGTCCTACACCTGGAAGTCTCTAGTAGAGTCGTACTCGCTTGGAGATGTGTCGGGAAAGCACTCATTGCACCATCTCGCATAAAAGTCAAAGCTCAAAGTCAAGAGGTTTCTAAGGTCTAAGTATGCAAAAGAATTGAAAGTGACCCCTCGAGGGCTATTTAAGCATGAAAATTAGGGTTTTTTGACCCTATTTAGCTGTCAAACTATGGTTTTGTGCCCTGGATCCCATTTTCGCCCAATTGAGGCTTGTTTTGCATCTTTTTTGCACATTTTGGTACATTTTTGGCATCCAAAAGCCTTTCTAGACCCATTGAGTAGCTTGTCCTCTTTTTTTTCGCAGGATCACCCAAAAATCCAAATTTTTGTCTGATCTCTCAAGCGGCCAATATACCAAAATAATTCTTTCACTAGGGTAGTAGTGGGGCATCCGAAAAAATTTGATTTTTTTTTTTACTTTTGATCTCGACAGGTTTATTCTTTGAACCAACGCAACAGGTACATTGTTTAACAGAGGGGCAAAATTTAGACACGTAAAATATAGTGATTGATCACACACACCTGATCCTGATTTACTAACACCAGTTCATCCTGAATCATCCTCTTTACTAACCATTTATCAAATAACCCTTATTTGATTAAATTCATCATATTTCATCTTTTAATTAAATAAATCATTTTGTTTTATTAAATCATCATATTCTCCTCTTTAATTGAATAAATAAATCAAATTTATTTAATTAAGTCATCAATCAGTCTTGAAGCCATCCCTCTAATTAAATAAATAAATTTTATTTAATTAGCCTCTAAAATCATCTCCTTTAAATTAAATAAATTAATCTTTATTTGATTTAAATCTAACACCGTCCCCTTTGATTAAATAAATCAAACTTTATTTAATTAGATCAATATTCATTATTCCACTCATCTTGATTTATTTAAATCAAAAAATCTAAAACAAAGTGTCAAATTAGCTAATTTCTATTAAAGTTAATCAAATCATGATTAATCCTGACACTAATCCCTCAAATCCTCTAGATTTTGCAAATTGCACATAAAAATCAATTTAATTGATTTATAAATCTCCTATTTTCATTCCAAAAGGCATCAAAGTTGGAATATTCCTCAAATTTGAAAATCTCCCCCCAAAAGGACTTGTCCATCCAACAAGGCATTAAAGGCCTCTTACATGTCCTTTTCTTGAGCCAAGTAGCATTTAATTCTTCTTTCATCTCCCTCCAACATGTCATTTCTCCAATTTTGAATATCCACCTAATAGCATTAATGTGCACATTCATCAAAATGTGCTCCACCTTTGTCCACTCACATGTTGACAAGTGGCATTATGCTATAGGTTGATGTTTGATCCCACATTCATCTATTTTTCTTATTCTTCCATCATTCTCTTCTATAAATAGAAGGCTCTCATATTGATTTTGGATCCACAACTTCATGCAACATCATTATCTTCATGTTTTGAACAAAGTTCATCCATTTCCATCCATTTTCATAGTTTTCATCATTTAATAGCTAGGTTATGGAGAAATTTCATCAAGGAGCATCAAATCTTCATGATTGATCATCACCAAGCTTGCAAGGAATCGGGAACAGGCTATTTTCCACATCAAAATAGCACCAATTCCCCCATGGGATTGAGAGTTTGTTTATTTTGAGCAAGACTAGATAGTTTTTATTTGTGTTCTTCATGTTATTTATTGTTCTTGATATTTCAAATGAATCTTATGGGAAATGATGATTTTATTTCCATAATGAACTAATATTCTGTTTGTTGTTTATGTTTGTGTAGGTCTAGGATCACCATTCACAGGAATATAATAAGAAATATATCTGTTGAGATTTGTTTCTCTCCAAAGAATATAAAGAAGTCCCCTACTCCTGCTTGGTTAGAGGAGCGTCTTAAAAGTAAAAGACCAATAATGGAGACTCCTCGAGTGAGTCTAGAGGTAATTTTGGCATAGATTGAGAAGCCAAAATAAGGTCACATATGACCAGGGATGCCTCTGGCTCTCAACTTTTACACGTTACAACTCCAACAACAGGAAATAATAGTTTCGTGTGCTTTCATAAGGAGTTCAACATTCCCTTAATAAATATCAACCTCACCAACAAAGATCAAGAGATAAATGAGCTCCATGAGTTAGTCTCCAATATTTTGAAGAGAATGTATAAGGATGAAGCCACAAAGGTATAATTAAAAACACTAATTGTAGAATTGATGGCTTTCATCCAACATTTGGTAACTCTTATTCAAAGTGCTCTAAGGAGATAACTACCCTAATTTTTCTATCAAAAGATGATCTAGATAAAATGGAGCAAATTAAGCTATGAGCTCAATCCACTCATGATTGGCTTAAGAGCATTGTAGATACTGGAAGAAAAGCAATTGTAATGGTCATCCAAGCCTACAATAACTTCCTAATTTTGAAGGAGGAGATCAATAAAATGATTGAAGATTGTAAGGGCTTCTCAAAATATTATAGATTAGTATCTCCAAAACTAAAAGAAATAAAGAATATTATGGTCAAATTAATTGAGCATGGAGGAATTTTCCCAAAGAATTGCTAAAGAAACCATCTTATTGGTTGTATGCACTTAATTTTTGAAGAGAAATCATGGGTCAAGTAAAGCTAAAGATGGGGGCTATTATTGATCAAGTCAAAAAAATATCAGTAGATTACTCCAAAAAATATAGATGAGGGAAGCTAGAAGTAGCAATGGTGGAAGGTAATTCAAAAGGAGTTTGTAGATAGCCTATTTGTGGAATTTTTGGATGTTGTAGTGCAATTTTTGGTAATGTTTGAAGAGGTGATTAGTCATATATCTTCTTGGGTGGAGCTACATCATCAATTAGTGGAAAATTATAAGTGTATAGGGTACTCCCCTCTCTTAAAAAACACACACTCACACTTCACAATCACTTAGTGGCAGATTCTCCCAGCCTATCAATTTCAAAACATTATGAAGATTGCCACAAACAAAAATTTAATGTACTTAATTTTATTGGAAATTCTCCTTTAAAAATACAATACACAAATCGACAATTAAAATTATTAGCCCTCAATGGCCTCTCTCATAGGTATGGGCATTATATCTTTCATCTACCTCTTTGACTATTCTTTGTCCTACACAACTCCACAACATTCAAACTTCAATGCACTCCTGCTTTGATTTCTTCATTCTCCCACATGACCTCCTCTTGAGTTCATTAAAATTAAAAATATTCATCTTTTGGAGTAGTGTGACCCCATTCTTCTATGCACAATGTAATGCACATTTATTTATAGTATGACTTCTCTCCATAGCGCACCTATGTACATTTATTCTTTTTTCTTTATTTATTTATTATTATTTAACTTCTTCCAACTAATTATAATTCCTTTATGCATACATTCCTCAAATCCTTTATTTATATCATACATTAATCTACACTTTTAATTTCCAAAACACCATGGCACAACTCTTCTCTCACCCTCTTCTTCCATTAAAACTTACACTATGTCTCTCTGTAATTATTGCTCACAATTCTCTTGTGTAGCCTATTATTCATTCAAATTCCTCACTTTATTTGGAAACATAGCTTCTTGTAATGGCATTTCCCACATTCAACTACCTAGCCTCTTGCATAGTATTTTACCTCCAGTCTTCCATGAGTTTCATTATTTGGTAGATTATCCTCACATTTTGTTGCATGGCATTCCTCCTTTCAAGTGCCCCTCTTAATTTTTTGTAGTCCATCACTTTTCCCTCAACTGCATATCATCACCTACCTTTTGATCTGATTTCAATGCTTTAATTTCCACACATCCCTCTTTCTCTTCCTAGTGACCATTTGTTACCTCGTGGTGGCCATGAACTTTGGTATCATTCATCTGCAAAATGTTGCACCACTTTTATGTTGGCCTTTGATCTCCTGTGATACTTTTTCAATGGGAATTGGAATATAAGATGTATTAAGAATAGATTCCCTATTGCACATAAGGCCTCAACCCATCATCTAGTTCTATTGGCCAACAAAAAGAACTTTTAAAACCTTTAATGCTTTTCAAATATTATCTCCATGAACTATCAAGATTATATATGTTATAAAGATTTATATTCATGGACAAAGAAGGTTATGCCATCAAAGTAATAATGGTGAAATATCATATCCTTCTATTCTTGGACTTATATTTTGACAAATGTATCATTGAAATAAACAATTATGTGGACTATACCAAATAGTGTAGTATGATAGTTTACCGATGAGGCTAAAAATTGACTTTAGTCATGTTTTTTCACCAAAAGCTTGAAACCTCTCCAAAATGGATAGGGATAAGCATATAATTATTCCTAAGACCTCTACCAAATGGTTTTGCCCCAAGTTATATAGAAATAAAAGTTTAAACTTTCATCAATTTGCTAGCATAAGTCATAAAACCATTAAATCTCAAAAACCAAAAAAATCTTGAATTTTAAACCTCTATCAATAACTTAAGAATGCTTCCACAAATATTCCTATATGAGAATTTTCCATGAAACTTCACTAGTCCTCTTAAACAAGTGATTTCATGAAGGTTGCCTTCCATGTGTCGAAACTGACAACTAACAAAAAATAGTTCCCTACCAATCTGACCACAACATGTGTTTCCAATGTTGTGAGAGGTCAGAACAAAACCAAAAAAAAAAACAAAAGTAAAATAAATAACTACAAATCTTTTTGGGTAATGTTGATAGCTAATTTTCCTAGAATGCTCCTACATCAAACACACCAGTAGGAAATTTGTGAGCATAGACTCACAAAAGTGGAGTTGAATAGTCAAAATACTCTTCCAAGTTGCAACCAACCTACAATGAACTGCATATTTTTCCAATGTTCTGAAGATCAACAATTTTTTCTCTTTTTCCAATACTTTTTTGAAACAACTTTCACCCTCCTCTCATAGCTCCACTCTACATTCTTCTTCCCTCTTGTGGACTCATGTCCAACATAGAACTTCCTAATCCAGAAAAAGAACTCTCCATTGGGTAAACCCACAAAAGTGGTTTACAATTTGAGTGAGGAAGGAAAAGTTGCAAAAAATGACCCCATGCAAAAAAAATTGGTTTTGAGGTTTGAACAAACTTATTGGTTCGAACGTACCAAAAGAGGGTTTGCTAGAAACCTAGTTCAAGCAAACCCATTCAATGTAGGGTCCCACCATTGCCACAAAAAAAACACAAAGAAAATCTTTTTTCAAAGGGGGTTCACTTGAACCCTGCTTGCTCGAACCCCCCTTGTTTTGCCCGAACCCCACTTTTCCCACCTTCTCACCCTCAGGCACCAAAAAAGTCCAAAATTTTGCACTTCAAAGCTCAAGTTGAGGATGAAAATGGAGGAGACTTCATAGACCCAACTAGATGATAGTATTCTACAAAATGAGCTATCCAACGAATATAATTTTAATATGTTTTGGTTTTATTATGTATTTGTTTTCCTTGTTTTATTAAACATAGGTTTTTCACCAAAATTCAAGCTCTCTATTCTGTACACGTGCAAAAATAGCAGATTATCAAAAAAAAATTTGAAAAATATGAGTGCACCAGATATTGAAGTCCTTGATTCAACAAAAAAAAAAAATTATACATACAAAAAAAGTTAGGCATTATACGGTCCGCCTATGACTAAATTGTAATTGGTTTGAATTTGAAACTTGATTAAGGAAAAAATATTCAATAAAAAACTATGAAACCAATTTGAAGCACTATATATCGTAGTTGCAAATTTAAATTCAAAAAAAAAAGAATTGCATCCTTCATGTAAAAAAGGTTGTGTTATACAATGAGAGTCACTTCTTAAAAATGTTGTTTACTGAAAAAAGCTAGTTTTCAAAGGAGATGGAAAAAGAAGTGCAATATGATTCCAAAAAAATTGAAAAAACATATATTTAGAATTTACAGACAAAATTCCACAAATCACTAGTTTGCATCATCTTCAAACTCCTCACAGTTTAGCCGCTATAGGTGCCTGAAAGTGAAGATTTAGTTAGAAAAAAATATTTTAGTGTCTAGTTTGGCCAAAAATTGTAAACCGGTATTGTGGGATCGCCCCATCCTTTTCCTCTTTCATGGGTTTTCACCCACCACATACTGACCACCTTCACCAACATCCACCTACAACATCCTCTACAATTTCTACACACAATCACACAACATCTACACATAATTCTATAATTGCATCTTCTACTTCCACTTTTACAAGCAAATTAAAATCTACATTTACCTCTTTTTTTCCACAATGGAAAGATCATCCTAAACTATGTTATTGTATTCAACTATTGTGATATATTTATCTCATTAATTCATTACGATCTTCTCAAACCATTCACCATCTATCGTTGAAATTTATGGTTGAAAAATTTTTTCACCTTCACCATTCGTTGTATCCTCTTCACTGCTCACTTTATTATTGCCTTCATTTTTTCCATGTCATCCTCATGGCATGTCTTCACTATAACTTCTTTGATAGGGGTTGTTGTCACATATCTCTTGTTCTCACTTTTCTTAACCAATTTCCTCTCATCTTTTCCAATACTCTTTTCTAATTTCTCAATCTTTCCTTGGATCTTCCCCACTTCATAATGGACCATCATGGACCATCTTTCACATCACCTCAAAATTTTCATTTTCTACTTTCTTGGGAAATATTGTTCCTAGAACAATATTCTCATGAGTCCCCTCACAACCCATCCCATCCTCACCTACTATAATCTTACCTCCATCTGCAATCCACATGGAGATGCATTTCTAATGAGTCCCCTCACATCACCTCAAACTTTTTATTTTCTAATTTCTTGGGAAATATTGTTCCTAGAACAATATTCTCATGAGTCCCCTCACAACCCATCCCATCCTCACCTGCTATAATCTTACCTCAATCTACAATCCACATGCTTTGCATCTCCATGACTTGTCCCTCTCAGCTCTTAATTTCTTAAGACTCCTCACACACATGCAAAAATTCTCTTGAGCTTTTTACAAACCTCTACCACTTCACACACTCTTCTCTACCTGCAAGTCTTGATGGATCCTCTCCACTCTTAGGACTACCTTCTCTAATACCAATTGGTCCAGAGGGTACTCTCCTCTATCAAAAAATACACACTCACACTTCACAATCACCTACTAGTAGATTCTCTCACCTATCAATTTCAAACCAATATTAAAATTGCAACAAACAACAAACCAATGCACTCAATTTCATAAGACATTCTTTTTTTAAACTGTAGTGTCAAAAAATGTCATCCACAACATTTTCACTCTTTTTTGGACCATCCTTGTTAAATTGAGCATAATGTTTCCTTAATTTAGTGTTGTAATGTGTTTAACGCATTCACATTAGGTCTTGAGCCCTTTTAAACTAAATGAACCTTAATTGTACCTTATTTAGGGTGTTGTAATGTGTTGTACCATACTTTCACACTTATTTAGGGTTTTCTTTATCAATTGGGATTATTTATGCTTTAATTGGCCTTATTTTACATCCACAAGCCTTAATTAATGCATCCTTCTGAGTATAATCTTGATATAAACCAAAATCCAATCATAATTCATGTCTTTTTAGATTATGTGGCCTAGATTCAGTGATCTGGGACTCATACACCACATTGGGCATGAGTCCCACCTAAGTTTTGGGGCCCCAATATTGATTTCACATGAATATAAGCATTCTTGAAAAATGTGTCCCATAACTAAGCCTAATGGGATTCATATGCCACAATTGATGTATGAGTCTTGTGTGGCCCAAAATCAAATTTAATTCAAATTATTGGTAGGATTTTATTCTCCTATAGCTAATGTCAACTTATAGTCTTGTAATTTTGAGAAATTTGGCATAAACAAGTATAAATACAAGGTTATTTCACTCATTTTTCATCTAAACCTAAGAATTTCATGAGATCATTTGTAATAGAAAATTGGCGATTACAGGAGCACTTAAGGGGTTACAAGAGCATTCAAGGGTTGATTATCAAGTTTTTTGGAGAATTATTCAGGTGTCAAGCATCATGTCAAAGTCACCATGCATCATATTTATTTTTGAGCTAACATTTGTGATGTAGGGTTTCATAATTCAAGCAAGTGTTCATTCCAAGATCTATCACATTCAAGAAAGAATCAAGATCTACATCCATTGGAGCCATTTCATACATGTTTACAATACTTTATTGCTAGGGTTTGGTGAGTTGCAACATTACATTTTGTTCATTCATCATTCCTCCTTTCCATTTGATTTCATTACAAGGTTTGATTACCAACACAAGGTTTGACCAAGGAAAATCCCTTTCTACTAGCAAAAAAACACTTTTCCCTCTCTTTAGTGTGTGATTTGAAGATATAGATTGAAGACATATTGAAGAGAAATTTTGGAGAAAGTTTTCAAAGTGTTCAAAGTTGTTCAAGTTGTCACCTTGTTTAGGAGATCATTGGGAGACATCCACATAGCAGAATTCAACACTTTAGACTAGGAAATCAAGTTGAGAAGATTAATCAGAGATTGAAGAGTAGATCTAGATCTTGATTCTCTGAAAAATAGAAACCAAACTCATACGCCACTTTTGGCATATGAGTCCCAATACAGTGAAGTTTACATATTTCAAGTGTTTCAGACATGTCTTTGCAAGATTTATCTTCTTGCCCAAAAACCCTAATCTGGGACTAAATCACCCAGACCAACATATGAGTCCCAGTCTGCATTAATTTCAATGTTTTCAGCATTTTAGATCTTCATTCAATCCCCTCTAGGTTTGCAAGTGCACATCTTCAGTTTCTCAGCTTTCTATTCTATTTTGCATCCATTTCTAGGTCATTCATCTGAGTTTTGCATATCATTAGGTTTTGTGATTAAATCTTGCATATTACTTATCTTTCCAAGCCTTATCTTGGTGGTGAACCCCTATTTAGTCTCTAATCATACCCCAGGACACCATGTTGCAAGATGTCTTTCCTCCACCTCATCCTTGGATTGAGATCTCTAGGGTTTCCTTGAATGAGAGTGTAGACGATTGTTGTTCTATATCCTAAACCATACTCAATTACAATTGTCCACATTTCATTTTGGCGAACATGCATTTAGAACATCTTAATTCTAATTTGGAGTGCATCATTATCCTAGATTTATCTTGCATTAGCATTACATTAGGGTTTGCATTAGTTGATTGGCATTCTAGGGTTTCTAAATCTTGCATTCATGAAAGTGCATATAGGTTGCTTTTTTGCATTTTGCATGATTGAATTTCATTCTAAAATTTGCATTTTCACTTAGCTTAAAGACATCATCCAAAACAAAAAATTACATTCACACAAAATTTATTGAAAATGATGCAAAAATATTAAACTAGGACTCGTATGCCCCTCTAGGTGATTTAGTCCTAGTACAGGAGATTTTTCCCAATTTCTAGGTATTTTTTTCTAACCGTTATTCACTATTTAGACCCCTGAAAAACCCTAATTGGGACTCATAAGCCTGTCTAGGCGATTTACTCCCATTTCAGATTTTAGACTGCATTTTTTAGCATTAAATTATCCATTTTTGTGTTTCAGTTTGCATAATTTCTATTGCATTCATTTTATTGAATCTAGCTTTATTTCATTTGAATCAGAATTAGAGTATACCATTTACCTTTTTTTTATTACATCTTGCATTTCATTGATTGTCCCTTGTATGAGCTTTTCTACTTGGTGTCCTATTGCTAATACTATAGTGAGATGAAGTTCGAGACCCATGTCATCCTGCGATAGCACAATCATCATGGATCTTAGGTTATCTAGCTCTTTCACTACTAGTGTTGACACTAGTTCACTAGATATGGACCATACCCTTAACAACTCTTTGCCTTGAAGTAGTGTGACGCATGTTGAAACTATGGTTGCTAGTATTCGACAAGAAAACATAATCTAAATCCATGAAGATTTAGCCAACTTACAAAATCAAGTGAGCACTAAAACCATTTCAACCATTGCTATCCCTCTTATAGATACCTTACATCACATGATTGAAAGTGAAGATGGAATAGAGCTTGCACATAACATAGTTTAGATTTTTGGAAAACATCTTACCTCAACCACTAGTTTTCCTTTAGCTTCAAACAATGTAACAAGCCAAGGAGGAACTCAAATTCCTCCCCCCCACAACCATTGCCTCTATTCCTACCTATACCAACCCTCAAGTTACAACAACGATGCAACCTACTAGTAATGTGATTCCTTGGGTATTTTTGCTATCATCCCTAGTACCTTTTTGGAATCACATGTCATATCTCCTACCACCTTACCTCCCATAGGCATTCCATTCACTTGTCCATCAAACACATAACCACCTCCACCTTATTCATCTCCATCATAAAATGCAAACAATGATCCTCTCATAAAAAAACTTTTGTAAACCGTTTCATCCCTCCAAAGAAAGTTTCCACCATAAACCAAAATAAAAATGGTCCACCGACATATTATGTCCAAAGCAATTCCTTTTCCTTGGAGATATTGAGAACATCGATGCCACAAGGTATGGAGGTTCCTAGATTTGATAAATATAGGGGGAAGGGAGATCCTTCTAAGCATATTTTTGCTTATATTGCCTTATGTAGTGACTTTATTCTTGAGGATAAGCTCTTGGCTAAGTTTTTCCCTAGATCCTTTAAGGATACCACCTTAGAAGGTTATCCTCATTACCGAAAAACTCAATTCATTCATTCAAATAACTTGTTGTGGCCATTATAAACTATTTTCAAGTGCATATGACCCCTAAGATGATCTTAGTAGATTTGATGACATGTAACAAAAAAGAAGAGGAAAAGATTATTGACTTTATTTCACATTACCAATCACTTAATTCCCAAATGGATGTAAAGGTCCCTAACCCTCACCTTCAAAAGATGTTCATAGAAAACTTGCAACGTAAGATACAAGATAAGCTTATCATGATGAAGTTCCCCTCCTTCATGCACTTGTGAACTGCTCTTCATGATTATCAAAATTCGGTTAGTAGTCATCATACAAAATCCACTTCTAGCCATCTTGAGAATTTTGAATCCACAAATCAAAAAAATTATCAACATTTTAGAAAATAGAATAAAGGATTCCTTCAACTTAATTCCCCTCAACAAACAGATCAACATGTTGATACCCAAGTGACTACTATAAGGAAAACAACTCCTTTCATATTTGGGGATCTGGCTAGGAAATTCACTCCACTACTCGATACCCTCATGTATAGGAGCGAATTTGCACCCCTTACACAAATTCCCCTTTTACACTTTCTCAACTTAGAAAACCAAATCTAAAGGAGAAATTCCACATCATCCCGTTGCCTTCATTCCACTTGGCATCTATTTTTTTCATCAGTAGAAGAATAACTATCAAGGATGCTCACATAGTGCATAGACGTCCATGCAACATGCTTACATCCCTGATGGATTCTTGCATCTGAACTTGGCAGAGGTGTTACACTTCCCATTGGGAACGATTTGTAACATTCCTCTTCGACTAATCAACCCAAAAATTTCTTATTCTTGCTCATTCTTCCTTCAAATTGACTCATTCTTCATTCATTTCATCCCTTCAAACCCTCTGGCATCCTCTATCAATTATGTTGCACTCTCTAATCATTCTAGCAATCACTTCTTGCATTGTTAAGCACTCTCAAGCAACACTTTGGCACTCTATAGCAGCAACAACACCACTCCATCAACTCCATAGAGCAATTGTAGAATAAACTATTACAATAGGGGCTTAAGCCCTATTTTCCCATCCATTAGCCAGTGAGCTCTTGGTGGAGGTGGTAAGAATTTTCACTCCTCTCCTCTACGATTTGGTTGAGTAGCACTTTATTGTTTTGCAATGCTTATTGTGTTCTCTACTTTCTTCTCTCCTTTATCATACATTTCTCTATCATTTCTATCATCGTTGTCTATGGAGGTGGAAACACCAAAATGATGGTCTGACTGAGGTAGACCCCTATATAGCCTCCAATAATTTCCCCTCTTTCCTATTTGTAGGTGGACATGTGTTTGGAGCTAACTAGCGAACAAGCTCTTTTGTGAAATAATCTTTGTCACCTTAGCATTAATATATTTACTTTATCGCACATTCGTTTGTACCTTTCTTAATAATTCTATTTTGTTCCCTTAAAAATCACGAGTTAGGTCTTCAACTCATTTTTTGGTCATTCTTATTGTATTTTTAGTCCTTTGGTCGTATGAACACCAATGCACCTAAGAGACGCCAGCATGTCACACTGTCATCTCATAACTATGCATCTCTCCTCGAGCAAAGAGCTACCTGAGGTATAGTGTTGAACCTAAAAACTGGCTCACCTAGCCCCATTATGGATTTCAAGTCTACAGAGTGATTGAAGGACCTTATAGTCCTCATCATTCTTTCCCCTTATTCTGAAACAACCCTTTAGACTGAGGTAGGTTAGGGAAAAAAATTTCTCTTGGCTCTTCATGACCTGGGGCCTTGAACGTGGTTGGTCCCCCTCTCTTACACCTCTACAACATAATGTCACAACTCTTGGAATAGAAAATGATTACTTTTCCTCTTGTTAAAACTCGTGACCCTAATAAGCCTTTACCCACGAGCTTTAGATCAAATGCTAATTTCCATTATCACCAAAAAAATGGACATAATATGGAACATTGTAAGCATCTTAAACATATTGTGCAAGACCTCATTGATTTTGGTCGAATTTCAGTCAGCGGTGGTAATGATCAAGGAAATAAGTCTATTTCCCCTCCCAACCAAAATTTGCAAATATTTACCAACCCTATGCCAAATCATGACATTTCATTTGTCAAAGCTAGTGAAACTAAGAATAATGATGTGATGAATGTTGAGACGAATGATGACAACATGGATACTATTGAACAAGGTCCTCTGGATATTGATAAGAAAGGTCTTATGGATGATATTGTTCGATTGATTGAAATTCTACCTCATAAGGGTTGAACTGAAAATCCTCTTGAACATTGCTTTATCATCTAAAGATATCATCAAGAATGCACCTAATGGTCCCCTCTACATAGTCAGCTAAATCTATGATAAGCCCACTTATAGGATATTAATTAATCCCATTTATGGAGAGTGTGATCACTAAGGAATTCCTACTTCTGCATGAGCTCTATCAAGGAAAATATGGCAAAACAAAATCATGGATAAAGATGCATAACTATTTCGCTTGCCCTATGATAGGATCAATCACCTTACCTTTACAAATAGGACCAAAAAAATTAGATGTCTCATTCTCCATCATATCGACAACGGATATAGTTTGTGTGAAGCTTGGTTACCCATGGCTACACTCCATGGAAGTCGTCTCATCAGTTGTGCATAAATTCTTAAAGTTTCCCTTTGACAATGAAATTTTCTCTATGCATCATAGTGACTTAATCCTTTATCATCCCATGGAAACTTTTCATTAGATTTCTTTTGGCCCAAACCTATGGAACCTATTAAACCTTGAGAAGACTTCTTTTCAAATACTATTAGAAGTTTAAGGAACATTGCATAGACAAACTATCCCTTCAAAACATGCCTCAACCCATGACCAAGCCTACTATACTTGATGAAACCATGATCGAACCTAAATACATTACAAACAAACAAGACCAACCTAAGATAGATCATTTTCCTATTTCCTACAAAAGACCAAGAGATAACAAAATTAATCTCGTCACGCCTCCTAGGATAAAACAAGTTTACAATGTTAAAGAGAAAGTGGTTGAATAACCTTCAATGGTTCCTTTCATTCCTCCCCTAAGGGAAGAAAATAAACCTATGGTTGATAAACCCACTCCTACACAAACATAACTTGAAATTCATAATAAAAGAGACAAAATTCTAGAGAGCATAGGCATAGACATCATGCCCTTGTTCGAAGGTTAAACGAAGAAACAAACAAAGAAAATCAAGATCCAAACTTGACTAAAGAAATACATGATGAGTCTACCCCTTTTCCGAAACAAAGAGTTCCTATAATGCATCTGCAATTGGAGTTAAACTCTTCTTTGGACATTATTATTCAACCTTCCATTATGATTAACTTGGGTGATGATGATGAGATTGCTAAAATTGATGAGGAGGTGCATAACTAATTGAATACATTGTTTTCCTCTTCTAAGAGATGAAATGATAGTTCTCCTAAGAAGAGTGTTGAACTTGGTAATTATCCTAGTTCGGTACTTACTATTTTCCCTTTGGCTAGTTGTCTTCCTTCTATATATGATGATCACAATTGGGATGCAGATGACCTGTTAGAGGTTGACTCGCATGTGCCTTGTGTAAGTAAAATATGAGTAAATGATAATCAACACAATCAATAAGACATTATATCAATAGAATTAAAGAAACAATTAATCTAATAAAAGCAAGAAATCTATTGAAAGCATCATATTGCTCTCTATCTCCAAATATTTATTAAATCACGAGGCTCTCAGATTGTGTAAGCACTGTGATTGTTAAAATGATAATCTAGAGAATGAGAATGATAAGCTATATGATTACTAAATGATATGAAAGCTATATGTTGTGATATGACAATGAAAGCTATATTAAGATGAAATCTATGATGAAAGACATGATTATAAACTAAATGATTCTAAATTTCTAAATGCCAAATTGCTCAAAAGCTGTAAATGTATTTTCCCAGAGTAAGTTTCCACAAAATTGGGATCATTTTCCTATAGACAGAGGTTGTATTTATAGATTCCTAATAGCACATTTGTGAAGGGGAAGCAAAGCAAAGGTCTAGATTTTATCTGAAGGATTGAATGGTGAAGGATAAAAAATCCTAAGATGATTTATGGAGATTGTTCCTCCCCACAAAATCACTCAACTAGAAGATAGGAAGAATCAATGAAAGAAGATGAAGAAGTTTGTCTACAAATTTGTCTCCAATTTGTCTCCAAATTTTCCCATGAAGATTTGAGTTGAATTAATTAGATATCAAATATCTAATTTGGTAGGTGGATATAATGAATGAAATGAGGAAATTTGCTGTAGAAATATACTTTCATTTGAATATTTGATTTATTCAAATTAGTAAAAGAAGATATTTAATTTAAAAAAACAAATATATAGAAATCTCTTTATTAAATTAAGATGGAAGAAAAGGATAATTAAATAATTTAACAAAGTATGAAACTTGTTTATTTAATTTAGATAGAATGATGTGATTAAAATTGGAGAATTTAATAATTAAATAAAAAAAAATTAAATTTGTTTACTTAATTAAGATGAAATAAAATGGTAAAGATAAAAGAATTAAATGTGAACTATATAAATAAATATTTCTATTTTTTTATAAGTAGATGAATTAAAGGATTCAATTAATCAAATAAATCATATTTAATTAATTAGATTATCCAGACCATTTTAGGTGTATACATCTTGCCCCTCTTTGAAGTGATGTGTTTATGCATTGCTTCAAAGAAAATTTTGTTGTTGCTGCTAGTATTGACGAAAAAATAATTTCGGTATGCCCCAAATGTTGATTTTGAGGTGATGATGAATATATGCCCCCTCATGAGATAAATTGATGAATTTTTGATTTTCAGGATTTTTTTTGAAATTTTCATTTTTTTATGATTTTTGTGATGATTTGATGATTCTGCTACGCCCTTAATATTATGGTACATCGGGTTATGAATAGTCGGCTTGTGGCTATCTTAACTCTCTATTAAGTCATATTATCATTAGTATATTGTTATTTAGTTGTTTAGGTTGGCCTAAGTCTTATATAGGTGTGTCTAAGTTGGCCTAGGTGATATCCTTGGCATAAATAGGTATATATAGGAGGTTGTGGGTCTTATTTCATCATCAAGTTGTGAAGTGTGTTCTCATTAGAGATATTTGGAGGTTTTCCCCCTCGAAGTGGCTTGTTATTCTCAGTTATTATCAAGTATTTGCAGCATATTTCATATCATATTCTTCTATTGTGCAAGTTATTTCATAGCAAGTGGTATCAGAGCATGATCTTGGCACCATAGAGGCAAGGCTTTTTTCAATTTTGGTGGCGATTTTGGGAAAAGCATATCTTTCAGATTTTGGCAATTTTTTTTTTTGATTTTTAAAGTGTTTTTGAAGAAC
>VDFB02137365.1:5355976-5388114 GCA_007258455.2 Sequoia sempervirens | reverse complement strand
TTATCTAGGTCATTTCATAGTGCATTGCATTCAATTAGGTTTTACATTTCATCTTGTAATTTAATTATCTTTCCAAGATTAAAATTAGAGGTTACTAGGATCATATTCAAACCCCCTAGAAAAACCCCTCTTACGCATCTCTCTCTTTATATTTTGCATTGAGATCTCAAGGGTTTGGTCCGAAAGTGAGAGTTAGTGAAAGTTTCCCTTTAGGTCCTAAACCCTAGAGGGGAAGAAAAAAAAAATTTCCACCTTTCATTTTGGTGAACCTTACATTTAGAACAACATATATTTTTTGATTTTGGGGTGCATTATATCATCCTAGATCTTTCTTTGCATTAACATTTTAAATTAGGTTTGCATTAGTTAATTTGCATTCTAGGGTTTCAAATTTTGCATTAGTAAAAGTTCATATAGTTTGCATTTTGTATCTCATATTTTATTGAAAATCATTGAAAATCTACATTTGCATTTCAAATATAGATCATAAAACATAAAAAACATAAAATTATATTGGAAAATTCCAAATTTTTTGAAAACAATTCCCTATTGGAACTCATTCACCACTTTGGGCGAATCAGTTCCTGTGCACATTCTACACTGCATTTTCTAGCATTCAATTTTTTGTTTCTAAATTTTTTATGTTTATAATTTTTGTTTTAGCTTACATAATTTATATCATAAGCACTCCATTGTTCTTATTTCATTGCATTTTACATCTACCTTGCATTTAGTAATCCATTGTATAAGTATTTAGTGTCTTATCATATCAATTATAGTGAGATGAAGTTTGAAGCTCACGCCATCTCGCTAATGTGAACAATTGTTGTAGATCTTAGGTTGTTCTAGCTATTTCACCCTAGTATTGACATCTAGGACAGGTAAGATCAATTTCAATGTACTCCTTGTATTCGTGTAGTGTGATGTTGAACTAGGGGAATGATAGTTTCCAAGTAAGAAAACATAATTCCAAATTCATGAGGATCTAGCAAAATTACAACATCAAGTGAAAAATGAAACATTTTCAACCATCACAGCCCTACTATATAGAAAAAAAAAAAAAAAAAAATTCAATCGCGATGCTTCTTTGAAAGTGAAAGATGGGATTGACCTTTGTTGAAAAAATAGTTTAAATCTTTGGAAAACACCTCACCCCTACCACTAGTTGTCCTTTACCTACAAGCAATGTCACAAGGCAAGGAAGAACTCAAATTCCTCCTCCCACAACAATTACCTCAACACCTACCTATCTATGTGATTGTCTACTTGTTTGACTATGTGGCTACCTTTTGTTTCTAAAATGGTATGATCATCATGGAAAAAACGTGCCCTTTAAGTGGTGAAAAATTTAGAAAAATCGAGATGTGCAACTTGACATAAAAAATTTGAATAAGTTATCTATATTATTTTAAAAATATGTAAGAATAGAATCTATAGCAAATTGAATGTAATTTCTAAACTACTAGGTTTATTAAAAAAAAATCTATTTATGAAAATTTGAAATTTCAATGCAGAAGCATCTCTACCCTCAAGGGAAAGTGTATACAGTGGTGTCTATCTGACCACCCTAACCACAATAAAATGATAATATTTTTTATAATATTTTAGATATAAGTAGAGGACTCATGTCCCCATGATGCATATTTTTTGTAATTTTTTTCCAATTAAATATTTTTTATTACAACTTTTAAAAAATATAAAAACTCGTATGTCTAACCACCTTAACTTGGTCAAAACTTCATGAAATTCAATTTTTTTTTTAATCCTATAGTATGTGAAGCATAGAATGTGATGCATGTTTCAGATTCAAAAAATGTGATACTGATTGAAAGCTATAGATGTTTTTCAATCAGCCTATCAATCAAGACTTTAATCGTAAAACAAATAGAAAATGAATAATAATTATTTATTAAATTCAAAGTAAAGCATAATTTATATTTGTGGAAAGCTGAGAATCTCCTTTAAAAACCATTTTGTTTCATAACTTTTGGGTAAAAAAAAATCATCAACGACATACCTTACACATACCCATCATATCACCACTTTTTGGCCCATTATGATCATGCCTATACCCCTATGTAGCATTGGATGTCATATTTCCCTCCACCTTACCACCTATAAGCATTCCATTCACTTTCCCCTCAAACACATACACCCCTTCACCATTTTCACTTCCATCTTATAACACAAACAATGATCCTCTCATAACTCAACTCTTCCAAACTGTTTCATCCCTTCAAAAGTAGATTTCCACCATCAACTAGAATCAAAATGGCCCACCTACATATTATGTCAAAAGTAGTCCATTGTCCTTGGAAAAATTGCGAACACCGATGCCACAAGGTGTAGAGGTGCCTATATTTGAGGAATATGGAGGGAAGGGAGATCCTTCTAACCATATTAATGCTTATACTACCTTATGTAGTGACTTTGTTCTTGATGATAAACTTTTGGCTAAGCTTCTCTCTAGGTCCTTGAAAGATACTACCTTGGAATCGTTTTCTTCTTTAATGAAAAAATCAATTCGTTCATTCAATGAAATTTTTGAGGAATTTGTAAACCATTCCCAAGTGCATATGAATCCTAAGATGAACTTGGCTGATTTGATGATATGCAAGAAAAAAGAAGAAAAGATAACTGACTTTATCTCACTCTATCAATCACTTTATTCCCAAATCAATGTCAAGGTCCCCAACCCTCATCTTTAAAAGATGTTCATAGAAAATTTACAAATAAATATTCAAGAAAGCTCACCATGATGAAATTACCATCCTTTATGCACTTGTGTACTGGCCTCCACGATTCTCAAAATTTGGTTAGTAGTCGAGATACAAAGTCCACTTCTAATCGAACTGAGAAGCCTGAGCCTACCAACCAAAACAATTCCCAACCTTTTAGAAAATAGAATAAAGGTTTCCTTCAATTCAATCCCCCTGAACAAACAACTCAAAATTTCAATAACCAAGTAGCTACTATTAAAGCTATGATACCCTTTACCTATGGGGACCCAAAAATACAATTCACTCGCTTACTCAATACCTTTCATAACACAATGTCCCAACTTTTAGAACAACAAATGATTACCTTGCCTCCCATCAAAACACCCAATCCTAATAAGCCTTTATCCCTGAGATTTAGGTCAAATATGTATTGCCATTACCAACAACAAAATGGACATTCCACAAAACATTGCAAGCGTCATAAGGGTATGTGCAAGATCATCATGGAAAAAACAGGCCCTTAAGTGGCAAAAAAATCAGAAAAATCAGAGTTAGGCAATTTGACATAAAAATTTGAATAAATTATCTATATTATTTCACAAATATGTAAGAATAGAATTTGTAGAAAATTGAATGTAGTTTCTAAAGTACTAGGTTTGTTTAAAAAAAAAAATTATTCGGTGAAAATTTGAAATTTCAATGCAAGGTACTTAATTTCAGGTGAAAAAATAAGAAGTAGGTTTCTCATTCTGACCACCCCTAACCACAATAAAATGATAATATTTTTATAATATTTTAGATATAAGTAGAGGACTCATGCCCGATGTGATGCATATTTTTGTAATTTTTTTCCATGTAAATAATTAATTATGAATTGTTTATTACAAATTTTTAAAAAATATAAAAACTTGTATGTCTAACCACCTTAACTTGGTCAAAAATTCATGAAATTCAAATTTTATTTTTTTTAATCCTATAGTATGTGAAGCATAGAATGTGACGCATGTTTTGGATTCAAAAAATGTGATATCATTTGAAAGCTATAGATGTTTTTCAATCAACCTATCAATTAGGACTTTAGTAGTAATTTGAATAGAAAATGAATAATAATTACTTATTAAATTCAAACTAAAGCATAATTTATATTGGTGGAAAGCGGAGAATTTCCTTTAAAAACCTTTTTCGCTTCATCAATTTTGGGTAAAAAAATAGTCATCAGCCACATACGCATCATATTGCCACTTTTTGGCCCATCATGATCCTGCACATACCCATAAACATCTTGTGCAAGACCACATTCATTATGGTCATCTTTCTGTTGGAGGTGTTAGTGATCCAAGAAATAAGTTTGCTGCTTCTCCTAACCAATGCTTGTAAATATTTACCAACCCCATGCCAAAACATAGCATTTCATTTGTCAAAGCCAACGAAACTACAAAGAATGATGTGATGAATGTTAAAATAGATGATGATAATAATGACTCTATTCAACATAATCCTATCGATAATGATCCTATGGATGAAATGGTAGGAGTGATAGACGTCATTCCTCGTAAGGGCTGAACTAAGAATCCTATTGACATTACTTTCTCCTCTAAGGACTGTAATGTCCCCTTCTCAAATGTGATCATTTCTATTGACTGTTGGACTATTTTGGAGACCCGTAGGCTACTCGGATCGTGAAATTAGGGTTTCCTAATTTTGAGGTGGTTGTTCCTTGAAGTTTGGAAATCGGATCACAGATTCTTTCTGGGTTTTTAGAGAGCTTCGTAGTGGTATGGTTAGTTTGGCATCTGACCAACTTCATGAATTTACTATTTTTAGCAATGGACAGGTTGGGTTCAGTTCAGTTGGTCTTATTCTTTAGTTGGTTCAGCTGGCACTTCGGTTTTTGGCCTTGGGTGCATTTTCTTGGAGAGATAAGTATTTTCACATTATAATATTATATTTTAATATTACAACACCCCTTTTCCTAGTAGTACAACTTTATGTTGTTTTTTAAAAAGGGGGGACTAAAAGGTTCAAGGCGTCATTGTGAGATAAATTATGTTTTAAAAATTCAAATATTGAGCTAAGTGAAATGGATGCCTACTTGAGGAGATTGACTTTTATTTAAAAAGTGAAATATTTGATTAAAAGGAAAAAGGATTCCACTTTTGGAGGGAATCTGTTTGAATTCAAAATTAGGGTTTGGGTGCCCTTCTTGAAGGTTCTAGAAAGCTCTTCTCACATCTATTTATTCTGGCCTCAGCTCTTCATTTGGAATCTTTTTTCTACTATACTGTTATGCTGTTGGAATATCTTCAGGCAAGCTTCGAGGAAAGCATACCTCCTAGCACATGGCTCAGCTTCTTGCTTGCAATACAGCAACTAGTTGAGAGTTGATTGTCAATGAGCGCATTTTGTTGTGAGTCTTTGCATTGTAGTAGTTTCCTTGCTTTGTTAAATTAGTTTAAGGCATGTTAGTGAAGTTTTCTGTGTTGCTGGTTCATGTAGCTAATTGTGAGTTTTCTTCATATATTCAAAAATAAAAATAATTTCATTGTGGGTATTGATTCATTGTGTCTCATTGATAGTGGTGCCCCTTTTTGCAAACTTACATATTTTATTAACAAGCTTTGGATTTTGTAACAGAAAATCACCCACCTTGAAGGGTCGTACCACTTGAGTCTCATGGGAGTTTGTGCATTAAAAATGGGTGTTGGTTTGGGATGGTTTTAGGGTCTTGTCTTGGGCGCTATCATCAAAGAAGAGCTTTGCATTCATTTCCATATGTTTTAAGTGAGTATATATTGATTTGTGAGCATTTTAGAGTAATCCAAGGTTGTTGAGTGTTATATTCTAGTCACTGGTCTGATATATCAGAATTAAGAAAGTTGTCCTTTGGGCTAGGATTGAGTCTTGGGAGTCACATTTGGTAATTGGGAGATATATTATACAGTTGCAGCATTGAAGAACTTAAATCACTGGCTTTAACTAAAACATTCTATCATATTGTAAGCTGCTAGTAGTACTAACAACACTTCTCATCTTCATCTCTCTTTTATCTATTGTACTTCCCACTGAATAAGTGGAAGAGGTTGGCTTGCCGCCTATTTACTTTCAGTTGAGTAGTTTAGGGACCCTTTGACCATATGCTTGCCATCACTTGACACCATTTTTGGTTAGGGTTACTTGAATTCATCATGCATTGATCCTCTAACCATATGCTCGTCTGCATAGGTGCATTCTTGGTTAGAGTTCCTTTTCAGTTTGCATCTGCATTAGATCCTCTAACCAATACTCACACCTTGCCCACACCAGGATCCTAGTGTACATTCTGGTTAGAGTTACTTTTCACATCATTTTGGTTTAGAGCTCACCTTAACAGGTGCGTGTTGAATTGTAATCTCATTGTGAAAAACAAAAAAAAATTGTCTGGATCATTACAGTGGTATTAGAGCCATGATTCTACCAACCTATGCCCTACACTTATTAAGTTGTCAGATGAGGGACAGTGGTTGCAGATACTTCACCAGAGGTCAGGCTAGAAGACAACAGACACAGCTTCTGCCAATGCTAGAAGCAAATACTCTTTCAGAAGCTTTGAGAGAAACAGGAAGAGCAGTACATACTGGTAAAACAGTTGAGAACATGTTAGACAATCTTAAGCAGGCCATGGATGAGAAAGATGCAAGGATGGAAAAGAAGTTTGATGGGATGATTGAGATGATGTCCCGATTACTTGCTCAAATGGACCAGCAAACTCCTCAGAATCTTACTCCTAATCAAAACCATGCTACAGGAGAAAACAGTGGAGTCAATGGGAACAATGGTAATGGAGGAAGTAGAACTATTGGTTAGCATGAGGCCACCTCTAGCGGATCAGCCTCTGGGCTGATTTTTCCTACATTCACTCAGAGGGAGGAAACGCAAGTTGAAGATGCCATTCCTTTTGTAGATGATGCCAGGCAAGCCTACTTTGAGTATGCCACTTTTCCCCCTGATCTTAGAGACCAATGGTCCTTTGATCAATTCTTGAACCAAAGAAACAAAAGAAACATAGGAAGAGTTGATAACCGTGCTCATATGGCTCCCAGAACTGATTATCAACAAGCCCTTGGGAAGGTGTCATTGGCTCACTTCGATGGAAGTGATAAGTGTTCAGCAAGATCGTGGGTTCAGAAGTTAGACAACTACCTTTCGCTTCGTCCCATGCCAGAAGAAGATGCCATCAAGTTTGCAACACTTCATTTGGAGGGAGCTTCCCATGAGTGGTGGTACCATGGTTTGGTCACACTTGGCCATAACCTTATTCGAACCTACGGAGAATTCACCAACAAGCTGATTGATAGGTTTGACACTAAGTATTCTGAAGTAAGATTTCATGAGCTTGCACAACAGAAGCAGCATGGCTCCTTCGATTCTTACATTGCTGATTTCTAGAGACTTTTTGTGATGGTGCCCAACATCACTGCAAGAAGATTGGTTGTTTTATTTTCTGAAGGTTTGGTTGAACCCTTGAAAGGGTGGGTTAAAGCTTTCGATCCACCAAGTATTGAAGAAGCAATCAAGAAGTCTCGAAGTATGGAGTTATCAGCCCCTAGGCCTAAATTTCTGCCTAAGCCCTTTGGCCATAAGAAGGATAAGAGACATTTTTCAAATCAGCACAAGAAGTTTCCACCTAAGTTGACTAAAGAGCAACGTGAACAACTCATAAAGGAGGGAAAGTGTTACACATGTTTAGAGCCTTGGACTAAGGGTCATAGATGTCCTGGAAGAGGATGTTATAATCAAATGGGGACCTATTCTGATTATGGATCAGAATCTAATATGTCTGATTAGTAGACTTATTTTGGGGACAACGAAGAAGAAAGAGCCACAGAAGAGTCTGATCATGAGCAAGGAGTTGGGGGCCCTATTTCCCAACTCTCTAGTTTCCAAAATAATGAATCTTTCAAGGTTCGTGGTGGAGTTGGAGGTCATCGTATTGTTTCCTTAATTGATACTGGTGCAACGCATAACTTCATTGATGAAGGAGTGGTTGCAAAGAGAGGTCTCAAAACTGAAGAATTTGAAGGCTTCAAAGTCATGGTGGCTGATGGGTTTCATATTTCCTGCAACCAAAGAGTTCCTAACATGTCCTTGTAGTTAGGAAACTATGAAGTCAAAGATGACTTGTATGTGGTTACTATTGGTCACACAGATGCAGTACTGGGCATACAATGGTTACATTCACTTGGTGAAATCTCTCTCAATCTACAAACAATGGAGCTCAAGTTCCAATTTGATTGAAAGAAGGTGGTGTTGAGAGGAATGTCCAATGGTGGTCCTCGAATAATTTCATTCAAAAGAATGGAGAGGCTAATTCAGCATGACCAAGTTGAGTGGGCTGCGGAATGCATGGTCCTTCCAGCTACTCCAGTTGAGACAAAGAGGGACTATCCTCCAGATATTTAGTCTATACTTACCAAGAGGAGTAAGGTGTTGGCTGATTTACCTCCTGGGCCACCTCCTGAAAGACGAGCTAAGCATGTCATTGAACTCAAGGAAGGGGCCAAACTAGTCATCACAACACCGTATCAATATCCTAAGAAGAAGAAGGATGAGATTGAGAAGAACATAAAGAACTCCTGGAGATGGGCTTCATTCATCCTAGCAAGAGTCCCTTTGCTTTAGCTATAGTTCTTGTGAAGAAGAAGGATGGCACCATCCGCATGTGTGTGGATTATCGTGCCTTGAATCAAAGCACAATAAAGAATCAGTATCCTATTCCTCGGATTGATGAGCTCATTGATGAGCTACATGGTGCCAAGTTCTTTTCAAAAATTGATTTGAGGTCAGGTTACTATCAAATCTAGATGAGAGGTTCAGATGTTGAGAAGACGACATTCAGATGCCATTATGGTTATTTTGAGTTCCTAGTCATGCCCTTTAGGTTAACTAATGCTCCAGCCACCTTCCAGTCTTGCATGAACAAAGTTTTCCAGAAATAGTTGAGGAAATTTGTGTTGATCTTCTTTGATGACATTCTCATCTTTAGCAAGACGTGGGAAGAGCATCTCAAGCACTTGGAGGAAGTGCTTAGCATTCTTGAATCAGAAAGTTTGTTTGCCAAATAGTCCAAATGTGAATTTGGAATGAAGGAGTTGCTCTACCTTGGTCATATAATCAGCGCTGATGGGGTGAAGGTTGATCCTGAAAAGATCAAGGCAATAGTTTATTGGCCACCTCCAGAAAATTTGACTCATTTGAAGGGGTTCTTGGGTCTTTGTGGCTTCTACAGAAGATTCATGAAGGGCTACTCTCAAAGTGTTGCTCCTCTTACTGACCTCACTAAAAAGGGGGCTTTCATGTGGTTAGAAAAGGCTGAAAGTGTGTTTGATAAGTTCAAGAAAATCATGAGTTCTTGTCTAGTATTGGCCATACCAGATTTCTCCAAACCTTTCAAGTTACAGTGTGATGCATCAGGGGAAGGTGTTGGGGCTGTTTTGATGCAAGATAAGCATCCCATTGTGTTTGAAAGCAGAAAACTAAGGGGTGTTGAAAGGACCTATTCTATCTATGACAAAGAAATGCTTGCAATCATGCATGCATTAGCCAAGTTCAAATAATATCTGGTGGGGAGCGAATTCATGGTCAAGACTGATCACAATAGTCTCAAGCACTTCATGCATTAGAAGGATTTGAATTAAAGACAACAGAAGTGGGTGAGTAAACTTCAAGCTTATGATTTTGACATTGAGTATGTCAAAGGGAAGAACAACATTGTGGCTGATGCTTTATCCAGAAGACCTCATTTGAGGTCATTGTGTGAGCTTACTGCTGATTGGAAGGAGATGTTGCTTGCTGATTATGCCAAAATTTAGTTTGCAATCAACATCATTGAAGGTACTTTTCATGATGAAAGGTACAAGGGAAGAATCTTTTTGGTGGCTGATTCCAAACTTAAGAAGAAGATTTTGATGACCTTTCATGACATTCCACTTGCTGGTCATCAAGGGTATTTCAAGACATATAGGCAGATTCGAGAGAGGTTCTCTTGGAAGGGGTTGAAATAGGAAGTTCAATGTTACATCAAGGAGTGTAGCACTTGTCAAATGAACAAAAATGAGCACTCTCTTCCTTCAGGTCTACTATAGCCACTTCCCATTCCAAATAAAAAATGGGAAAGCATCTTGATGGATTTCATCACAGGATTGCCTAGGGCTCAAGGAAAAGATTGTATTTATGTTGTAGTGGACAGATTGACCAAGTTCGCTCATTTTTTTGCCATCACTAGCACATTTTTACCAGCTCAAGTTGTAGATTTGTTTTTTCATGAAGTGTTTAGATTGCATGGGTTGCCAAAAAACATTGTGAGTGATAAGGACAACAAGTTCCTAAGCACCTTTTTGCAAGAAGTTCTTAGGATGAGTGGTACAGTACTTACTCTGAGCACTAGCTATCACCCTCAAACAGATGGTCAAACTGAGACAGTGAACAAATGGTTGGAGGGCTATCTTAGGAATTATGTCTCGTAGTAGCAAAGAGCATGGGTGAAATGGCTCCACATTGGAGAGTATTGCTACAATTCATCCTTCCACATGTCAATAAAGGTTGGAGTAGTGGCTTATGAATTGGAACTACCTTCGAGTAGTAAGGTCCATAATGTTTTCCATGTGTCTCGCCTCAAAAAGGCACTTGGACACAATGTTGTAGCTTCATCATAGTTGCCTCCCTTAGATGAAGAAGGGCAGTTGAACTTGATTCCAGAAGAGATTATTGATTCCAGAGAGCGTTCTTTGAGGAGGAGAACAATCAAAGAGTAATTGGTGAAGTGGAAGAATTTACCTTTGGAGAATGCTACTTGGGAGAATGAGGAAATTCTACAGCATCCAGACTTGCTATTGCTTGAGGGCAAGCAATCTTGGGAAGGGAAAACTATAATGTCCCCTTCTCAAATGTGATCATTTTTGTTGACCGCTGGCCTATTCCGGAGACCCGTAGGCTACTCGGATGGTGAAATTAGGGTTTCCTAATTTTGAGGTGGTTGTTGGTTGAAGTTTGGAAATCGGATTACGGATTCTTTTTGGGTTATCAGAGAGCTTCACAGTGGTATGGTCAGTTTGGCATTGTGAGCAACTTCATGAATTTACTATTTTTAGTAAATTCTATTTTTAGCAGTGGATGGGTTGGGTTCAGTTCAGTTGGTCTTCTTCTTTAGTTGGTTCAGTTGGCACTTCAGTTTTTGGCCTTGGGTGCATTTTCTTGGAGAGATAAGTATTTTCACATTATAATATTATATTTTAATATTACAACACCCCTTTGCCTAGTAGTACAACTTAATGTTGTTTTTAAAAAGGGGGGACTTAAAGGGTCAAGGCGTCATTGTGAGATAAATTATGTTTTAAAAAGTCAAATATTGAGCTAAGTGAAATGGATGCCTACTTGAGGAGATTGACTTTTATTTAAAAAGTGAAATATTTGATTAAAAGGAAAAAGGATGCCACTTTTGGAGGGAATGTGTTTGAATTCAAAATTAGGGTTTGGGCGCCCTTCTTGAAGGTTCTAGAAGGCTCTTCTCACATCTATTTATTCTGGCCTCAGCTCTTCATTTGGGATCTTTTGTCTACTATACTGTTATGCTGCTGGAATATCTTCAGGCAAGCTTTGAGGAAAGCATACCTCCTAGCACATGGCTCAGCTTCTTGCTTGCAATACAACAATTAGTTGAGAGTTGATTGTAAATGAGTGCATTTTATTTGGAGTCTTTGCATTGTAGTAGTTTCCTTGCTTTGTTAAATCAGTTTAAGGCATGTTAGTGAAGTTTTCTGTCTTGCTGGCTCATGTAGCTGATTGTGATTTTTCTTCATATATTCAAAAATAAAAACAATTTCGTTGTGGGTATTGATTCATTATGTCTCATTGATAGTGGCGCCCCTTTTTGCAAACTTACAGATTTTATTAACAAGCTTTAGATTTTATAATAGAAAATCACCCACCTTGAAGGGTCATACCACTTGAGTCTCATGGGAGTTTGTGCATTAAAAATGGGAGCTGGTTTGGGATGGTTTTAGGGTCTTGTTTTGGGCGCTATCATCAAAGAAGAGCTTTGCATTCATTTCCATATGTTTTAATTGAGTATATATTGATTTGTGAGCATTTTACAGTAATCCAGGGTTGTTGAGTGTTATATTCTAGTTGCTGGTCTGATATATCATAATTAAGAAAGTTATCCTTTGGGCTAGGATTGAGTCTTGGGAGTCACATTTGGTAATTGGGAGATATACTATATAGTTGCAGCATTGAAGAACTTAAATCATGGGATTTAACTAAAACATTCTATCATATTGTAAGCTGCTAGTAGTACTAACAACACTTCTCATCTTCATCTCTCTTTTATCTATTGTACTTCCCACTGAATAAGTGGAAGAGGCTGGCTTGCCGCCTATTTACTTTTAGTTGAGTAGTTTAGGGACCCTTTGACCATATGCTCGCCATCACTCGGCACCATTCTTGGTTAGGGTTACTTGAATTCATCATGCATTGATCCTCTGACCATATGCTCGTCTGCACAGATGCAGTCTTGGTTAGAGTTCCTTTTCAGTTTGCATCTGCATTAGGTCCTCTGACCAATGCTCACACCTTGCCCACATCGGGATCTTGGTGTACATTTTGGTTAGAGTTACTTTTCGCATCATTTTTGTTTAGAGCTAACCTTAACGGGTGCGTGTTGAATTGTAATCACATTAAAAAAAACAAAAAAAAAATTCTAGATCATTACAAGGACATACTTAGAATTTATGACAAGCCCACTAATGGGATACTAATAGATCTCACCTATGGAGAGAATGTGATCACCAAGGAATTCTTACTTTTGCATGAGCTCTATTAAGATATATACGATAAATCGTAGGCATGGATCAAGACACATAATGGTATTTCTTGCCCTATGATGGGATCAATCACTCTTCCTTTATAAATAGGACCAAAATTTTCATTAGATGTCTCATTCTCCACCATCTTGTAGTCAGACCAGTTTTGTGTGAAGCTAGGCTATCCATGGCTTCGCTCCATGAAAGTTGTCCATCCGTTTGTGCATAAATGCTTAAATTTTCCCTTTGAAAATGAAGTTTATAGAATCCATCATAGTGGCTTTAACCCATTGTCCTCTAAGGGTAACCTTTCCTTATATTTATTTTGGCCCAAGCCTGTGGAGCCTATAAAACCACAAGAAGACTCTCTTTTTTTTGTCTTATCCAAAGTTCAAGGAAATGAAGATAGCGGAGTTGTCCCTCCAAAACATGTCCCCATCCACCATCGAGCCTACCATCCTAAGTGAAACCATGCTTGAGCCTAAATAAACTCTAAACAACCAAGACCAACCTAAGATAGAAATTTTTCCTACCTCCTACAAAAGACCAAGGGACAATAAAAACAACCTTGTCACACCTAGAATAAAATAGATTTACAAAGTCAAAGAGAAAGTGGTTGAACAACCTCCTGTGGTTCTTTCCATTCCTCCCCTTAGGAAATAATAGAAACTTATAGTTGATCAACCCACTCCTATACAAACAAAACTTGAAAAAAAAACTAAAAGAAATAGTGGTGCTAGAGAGTGTAGGCATAGACATTGTGCCCTTTCTCACAGGTTCCATGAAGAATTAAACAAAGAAAATCAAAATCCAAACTTGACTAAAGAAAGGCATGATGACTCTACTCCTTCCCCAACACAACAACTATGCAACAAGAGTTGAACTCTTCTATGGACATTATTATTCAACCTCCTATTGTGATTAACTCGTCTAATGATAACGAGGTGGCTAAAATTGATGAAGAGGTGCATAATGAATTGAATATATTGTTTTCCTCTACCATGAGCTTAAATGACAAATCTCCTACAAAGAGTGTTGAACTTGATACTAATCCTAGTTTGGTAATTGCTATTCTCCCTTTAGCTAGTTTTCCACCTTCAATATGCAATGAACATGATTGGGATGTGAACAAACTGCTAATAGGTTGACTTGCATGTGCCTTACTAGTCTTTTGCATTAATTCTTTTTTCTTTTCTTTTGTGTGATTGTATGTGCATAATGTGATCCCCTATGACATTTTTCTTTACGTCCTCTCTCTTTGTGACATTCCTCTATTTGTACCTTCATTCTTCTCTATGTCATAAATCTTTTAATTTTTTGCTTTTTATCAATTTTCATTTGTCTTGTGTTTTCCTTTTGGGGATGACACAAGGTGTCGAGACATTCATGTCTCTTCCATGTTGACCCAAAAAAAATTATTTTCTTTATCTCTTTACATTTTTCTTGTGTTTTCCTTTTGAAAATGATGCAAGGCATCAAGGCATTCATGTCTCTTCCATGTTGACCTAACAGATTTCTTCTTTTTCACTCTCTTTGAGTCATTCTTCTAGTTCTATGTGTATTTGGGGAATGATGATAGTTCTGAGCTCTCTTAAAAACATTGCAGCAAGAACCTACTATCCCCAAATCCACAGATCCCTTATGTGTTTGGATTTTCATTTTTGGGGGCAACCCCTCTTTCCTCTTACATGACGTAGCTTCACTTGGAAACACATGACTTGGCATTGGGATTTCCAGGTTAGCTCTCATGTCTACATCTATTGTTTGCATATATCATTTGCTACTTTAAAGTAATTGCTCATAGCATAGTGTCTAGCAGTTTCTTTAAAGTGGGGGAATACATTGGCATTATTCTTTTAAATTTTTCCTTTTCATGGTTCATGATGTAGTTTTCTTACTTCATACGATGCATTTTTCACTTTGTGGATGACATTGGATATGATGTTCCTCAAGAGTGTGATCTCTCTTAGCATATTGCATTCCTCTTAGTGGCTTGATGTGACATATTGCATCCTCTAAGTTGCAAATCTTTTATTCTTTGATTGGTCCTCTCTTAGAGACAATTGGCACAATGTTCCCTAAGTTAAAAGGCCTCACATGAACTAAGTAAGACTCCTTTGAACATCCCTCATTGTTGTATTTGCATTTTCTTTTATATGGTCACCTTGCATAACACAACTTGCATGCCTATGGAGCCATCTTGTTTGCTCATGAGCTCCAAGCATATGAAGTTTTGCTTGTCTCATGAAGCTCGAAAATCATTTTCTTTGTGGTGCCTTATTAAAGTTATCAAGGGGTATAACTTTGGTATGGTTTGAGCGGGAAGCTCGACTGAGGCATGACTTTCCCCATGGACACTTCCGTGTGTATTTGTGTGCATACCAGCCATGAGTGTATGTTTCTCACCTTCTAGGACTTCTCACCCGACAGGCAGCCTAAAGTTATGTCACCTCAGAGTAAGTATGCCTTTCTTTTCAGAAAAATAGCCTAGATTTGATCCACATCATGATGGATAAACGATCGAAGCTTGAGTTGACTCTCTTTTCTTTTACCTTTTCTCTTCTTTTTCATATTTGATAGTGTTTTCTTGTGCTTTTTTTTTTCTCTTTATACTATTCTCATGTGTTTTCTTTTGTGCCTATGTTGGTTTGTCATGGGATCTTGATCATGGGGACTTGATCACCCCTCTCGATTATTGTCATCCCATCTTACTGGCATTGGTGCACTTGGACCCCTCTTGATGTGTGTTTGTCTACTTTAGTGTGAGTTTGAAGCAATTTCATCCTCTCACTAAAGTGGAGGCTAAATGTAGTGTCGAAAAAATGTTGCCAGGGACATTTTCACCCTTGTTTGGGCCCTCCTTGTTTAATTGAGCTTAGTGTTGCCCTGATTTAATATTGTAATGTGGTTGACAGATTCACATTAGGTCTTGGGCCCTTGTGAACTAATGGATTTAAATGGTACATTGCTAAAGTGTTGTGAAGTGTTGTAACTCACTTTCACACTTTTATAAGGTCTTATTAATTAATTACACATAATAAACCTCTTTTACATCAAAATAAACTTTAATCTTGCCTTATTTTAAGTGTTGAAAAGTGTTGTGACCCACTTTCACACTTTTCTAGGCTTTTCATTAATAATTAGGCTTTATTATGCTTTACTTGGCCCTATTTTGCATCCACAAGCCTCATTTATTGCATCTTTTCAAGGATAATCCTGACACCAATCATTATCCAATCATAATTCAGGTTTTCTAGGTTTGAATATCCCAGATTTAGTTATCTGGGACTCATTTGCCACCTTGGGTGAATGAGTCCCACCTAGATCTTTTAGTCTCAAACCTCGTTTCACATATTTATAAGCAATTTTAAAAATGGTCTAAAAAATTATTCTTGGTGGGACTCATTCACCACCTTGGAAAAATAAGTCTTGTGTGGCCTAGGAAAAATAAAAAATAATTCAAAAATTTATGGCGGGATTTCATTCTCCTAGATCTGATGTCAACTTGTAGTGATGTAATTTCAGGAATTCTTGTACAATTGAGTATAAATACAAGGTTCTTTCATTCATTTTCATCTGAATTTTGTGAGAGCATTGCTAATAGAAAATTTAGTTCACAAGAGAATTTAAGTGTCTTCAAGAGTAGGTTATCAAGCATTTTAGAGTAGCATTCAAGCATCAATAATCATGTCAAGGATTTCATGCATCATTTTTTGTTGTTATGCTAACAATTATGGTGTAGGATTTTAAGATTCAAGCAAGTGTTTCATTCAAGATCAACCTTATTCAAGCAAGAACCAAAGTCTACTCCATTGTAGCCATTTCAAGTATATTTGTAGTACTTTATTGCAAGGGTTTGGTGAGTTGCAACATTGTTATTTGTTCATTTATCATTCTCCATTCTTATTTGATTTCATTTCAAGGATTGATTTCCAAAACGGGTTTTCACCAAGGTAAACCCCTATTCAATAACCCAACAACATTTTTCCCTCTCTTTGGGGTGTGACTTGTAGGTCTAGGTTGCAAATTTCTTAAGGAGCAAGATTAGAGAAAAGTTGTAAATCATTCATAGTTATCAAAGTTTTCGTCAAGCCTTGGAGAACCTTGGAGAACACCTATAGGCTGCAAATCAGGGTTTTGGATCCAAAAATCACTCAAGAGAGACAAAGCACATAGAGAAGAGCAGGTTCAGCCTTTGAAGCTCTAGAAAAGCCCAACTGGATTGATTCGCCACTTCTGGTGAATGAGTCCTAGTTCAAGTCAATTTTCATATTTTTACAAATTTAGATATCCTTTTGGAAAATTCCTGATCCTACACAGTTTTCTAGAAACTAGACTGATTCGCCCATCTTGGCGAATGAGTTCCAGTCAACGTTAAAAGTAGAATTTACAATGTTCCAAACCTCCATCCAATCATTTCTAGATTCTCATGTGCACACCTTCCTATCTTCAATTTTTTGTTTCATTTCATTCACTTTTCTAGATCATTTCGTATTGCATTGCATTCAATTAGGCTTTTACATTTCATCTTGCATTTCGTTATCTTTTCCAAGTCTAAACTTGGTGGTGAACCCCTTATTATATCATATTCAGCCCCTAGAACAACCCTCTTACAAAATCTATCTTTTGCATCAAGATCTCAAGGGTTTGTTCTTGAGTGAAAATTAGTGAAAATTTCCCTTTTAGGTCCTAAACCCTAGAGGGGAAGCAAAACAATTTTCCACCTTTCAGGGGGTGATGTCATCATGATGTGGATAGTTATCAAGTTGAGGTCTTTCAACATTTAGTTATTGTTTCCAATTTGTGATGGTCTCTTGCAAGGTATTGAGACTCGCAATTTGACATGCACATAGAGTGAATTTTAATTCTAATGGCCACTTCCTTTATGTCCACAGTTTGGTTAAGATAGATACTTCTTTTTCACAAATGTGAGTATTTTACTTGCTATCAACATGCAGGAAACCATTAGTGAACTGCTTGTGATAAGGCTCCTAAGGTTGATTTCAAATGGGCCACCCTCAATAGTGACATCACCAAAAGGAATGATGATGTCATTGTGACACAGTGTGCAAACAATTCTATATGAACTAACATTTTAAAGTACATTTTAAAGGGGATGTTTACTAAGGCTTTGGATTTCAACAAATGTTCAAACATAGTTGATAAACTACTTGATTTACAAAATTATTTAGGTGAATTTGAGTTTTAATATTATGATTTCACTAGCAACTGAACTTTCTGAACCAAAGCATTTTGTGGGAGAATACGATTGAACTCACTACGCGGGATTTTCTATGCAACTAGTTTTGGGCTAGACAGCTATGTGAAACCTACAAGCTAATAACTTGCTCATTTTGAGAAATTTTTAAAAACTTCAAAAGAAAATTTATGATATATTTTGATGCTCTTTCTATTCACGATGGAATTTTGGTCATATGAAGAACCAATTTTGAGAAATTTCAAAGATCTTGAAAATTGATTAAAATTGTAGGACAAGGAAAAACAAAAGCCAAAAGCAGAAGGGGTTCTTCTTTTGTTAAAAAAAAACGAGACATGTTGTGAAGACACACAACAATAACATACTCTAATATCATGTGGAAAATCTATATAGATCCTATTCCTCACACCAGCTGAGAGCTTATTGTAACAGCAAGAAAAAAAAAATCATCAGCTCAAATATATTGCTTAAAATATACTTAAACAAAAGAGGAATTACCAAAAGAAGCAGACATGTGATATGATGTTCAGCAGAAAATTAATCATGAATATTATTTTCTTAAAATTAAATATTGATATTTTTTTGTCTTAGTTAAAGTGTATAAAGAGACGGAAACGTCTATCCAGTCTTTAGAATGTACTTTTGATCATATTTATTAATTTATTGAAAATAAAAAATCATTGAAATATAATTTTTAATTAATTAATAACTACGATTAAAAATACATTCTGGAGACTGGATAGACAAAAGAGACTCATATTTGTACAGGTCGCAGCCTTTAGAAAAAGAGTTCACAGCTTCGCAAAACCAACAATTTGCAGCTTCCGAAAGTCTACATGCAGTTTTATTTGTTAAAAGCAGTTCATCCTTTTTCCATTAAAGAAACAAATAATTCGTGAATCAAAACAAAGTTCCATGCAACCTGCACATGGTTGAAAATGATATGGCAGTGAAGCATCATGGGTCACATATCGATACTCGACTGCAGAATGCGAGACAGTTGTTACTTAATCTCATCCGAACATAGATCCGCATATCAAAATAAAAGCGAGGAATCTATTTTATTTTATTCATGGAGTGAAAGAGTTGCATAGAAACACGGTTTGAAAATTAGCCTAGAATGCTTTTATATATTGCCACCTACAGCTTTTAATAGAGATTCCTGCGAAGAGCTCTCTCGGCCTGTTATGACATATTGCACGATGAAATTGAGTGAGAGGCAAACGAAACATATATCAGCCAATAGTCGATATCTAAAACATCTAACACTAAGCAGGTTATCAGTGACTGTAATACAGTGATTCATCTAACAAATCATACTGCTCAGCACTACTATAAATTCCCTCCGTTCCTTGGTTATCAGTGACTGTAAAAGATTCATCTTGTTCATGTAGCCAATATAGTCCTTCCAAGTTATTTCCAGGCCTTGCTAAGAATTCTTCGACTCTGAAATCATCCAGACTGTAGCATGGGAACGAGAGAAGATCATACTCCGCAGATTGCACTTGATTGAAATTGAATAAACTCCCTGATGCATCAGATTTGTTTTCTGTACAATGCTTAGAGGGTAGGAAGGGCGAGTTGACTAAATTGGGTATGCAGGGCGGAGAATGTTGATCAATGATTTGCACAGACGGAGATCTTAATTGAGCAGAATTATTCTGAGCTGCAAGGTTCATGAAATCAGACTCATTATCTCTCAACAACTCCTCGCTTGGTGATTTCGACCACGATTTGCAGGCTGTCGTATTTTTGGCAGCGTCAGTGGAATTGAAATCTTGATGATCTGAAATGCCACTGCCCCCATATTTGCCGCAGTTCTTTGATATTCTGACCGCCGTTGCTTTGACAGGAGTATATTGCAGGATATGATCATCTCCAGGATGAGTAAGATTTGATTTTGTGTTAGGCTTTGGAAGAGGCTGGTTGTGTGGAAGGCTCTTCTTTCTTAGATGTGTGCTCAAGTAGTTCTTTATTTCATTACTGGTTCGACCAGGCAGTCGTCCAGCGATCAGAGACCACCTGCATATTGTTGGATAATAACAACAATTAAAGCAAGAAAAAGCAAAAATCTTATTGAAAAGATAAAAGACAAAGATCGATAAGGAAAGGGAAGAACACATCGGCCGGAAAGTATCAGGCACGATTAGAAGCAACGCCTAGAAAACAACAAAATAAAAGAAATAAGAAACAATTAAAATAATAAAATAAAGTCTGATTGTTTTAAGATTAGAAAGTGGTTGTTATGTTGAAGATATTATATATATCTTGGTGTCTTAAAAGAATAATGATTTGATTTGTAATTGTAATTGAATAATAACAGTTGTGTGAAGATTGTAATCAGTTTCTTTCAATAATAAGAATAATAATACTTTGTTTGTGAATATTTTTTTTTGACATATTGTTTCTGCAACTTTTTCCACATCTCTTCAGACCTGGAAATACGAAATGTTTTCGATTATGGAGCTACCAATATTGCGTTTCTTGGAAAGGTATAAGAAGTAATACATTTATTCTAGTTTACCTGCTTTTATGGGTACAGATCTCCATCCCCGAGCGCCATGCATTGTGATATATTCTCTCAAAATCATGTCTTCGTTGGCAGTCCAAGCCCCACGCTTGACCGCAAAATGTTTAGAACAGCAAGGAGACCTGACCATTCTTATGCGATGATTAAGAGGTTACAGCAATACCAGTGTTATTTAGAGTAACATGACCGTGTTTATATAGTGCAAGGTGCCGTAACAGCTGTTAACTGTGGACGATGATGAGCATGCGAGTGCCATATCAATACTATTTTGTACAAGTTTTCGTTGAATCGGAGACAGTTAGATATCATAAGTTAATCTATACGTCATTTAATTTCATACGCAAATCTGCTTTGACAATGATAAAAAAAAACAATGCAATTTTCCACAGGGTTGTTCGAGCATCTTCATCACAATGACATGGTGGCTTTATAAAAGTCATTACATTATTTGACCACCCACAATCCAATGGCTACGTAACTATTGGGTCTTAGTATTTATTATTCCATGAGAAATTGGTGTTTTCACGTTATCATTTTTTTTATTAATTCTATTTAGGGAGACGTGCTCTATCAAATTTTAGAGTTATATCTTATTTTTATTTTTCCATAAATGATTATTTTCTAAGTTAGTTAATTGATTTTAAGAAATTTTTATTCGTAAAATTTGAAGGAAAATCCTCCTTCATTATAGATTGAGCTCGTAAAAACTAATACTACTGTATAATATTTTAGTCGTGCAAGGAAGAAAATTAAAGAGATTTATCAAAGTTTTTAATTTCAACAATTGACATCTTTCTAGTATTTAATGTCATATAACATACATTACTAGTTTTAGCATGCATTGTTAATTGTATTTTGGATGCATTATCTAGTGTATCAATAGAGGTTGTGGGTAGAGGTGTGATGGGTTCATTTGGCTACTAGTAGAACAAACAACTATTTGTTTTCTACATTGCCAAAATCATTGATTAGTAGTTTTACCATTATCCTTACTACTTATGTGAAAATAGAAACTTTGGAATAGGGCATGGACATCTATCAAAAGATAAAATAAAGTAGATTTTTGTTAGATGTTATAGTTGCAAATGCCTTGGTAGACAAATATGTGAAACATGGAAGTATAAAAAAGGCACAAAACTATTAGCAGAATGGCTCAAATAGATTTATCCCCTTCGATTGCAATGATTAGCAAATATACACAATCAAATTGTTGAAAAGTTTCTAGAAACGCGCAAGCAAAAGTAGAGAGGATAATAAAAAATGTTACGCGTTATATCTTCAAATGTGTCAATTACAACTATTATCTTTCTTATCATTTTTAACTCTTTTTTGAAGTGTGTTTTGTATGTAACCCCCTCTATCTTCTTACAACTATAGTCTTACTTACATCTCTAAATATCATTATTTTATTTGAATTCTTAATTTTTTCTTTATTTTTATATTGGATATCATATATTAATTAATTAATTAATTAATTAATTAATTTTATTGTCCCTTCTTAATTTAGTTTATTTAGATTTATAACCTGCATCTTATTTATTTATTATCTTAATATGATCTGAAAGAAAAATATTATCATAAAAATTTACACACAATTTTCTATCAAAAATCTATTAATAAGTCTCCATCTTAATTTAAGTACAAACTTTTTTCCTTTTTATCTATGTTAATTTTATCATTCACAAACTAATTATTTAACCTTATATTTACAATCCATATATTATCCTTTTCTCTTCCTCGTACCATTGAAAACTAAAACCTTGATAAAATAATTTCCAAATCAATCCCCATCTTAAATATAAACTACCCATTGCCTGATTTTCATTTCCTTTTTTTAAAAATAAAATAAAAATAATATTCAATTGGAAAACATCTCTTTTCAAAATAAGTGTGCTCTCTTTACAAATCGAAACCATTTGAAGTAAATCAATTTCCATTTTTGAGAGAGCTCATATAATGTAAATTGATTAATCTTTTTCCGTTCCGTGAGCAATAATATGATGGTCGATATTTAAAGAAAGCCCTCCCACCTTAATGTGGCGGACTCGTCGATTTGTCGTTTGGGATGCCAACAATCGGGAATTCCCTAAAGCTGTGCAAATTGCTGTCACAATTATTGTGGACGGTCAATAGGCCTTCGTACCTTCATTTATGGAAATTGCCCCACATTACGCTTGAGGACGCAGAATTAACTTTTCTATTGCTTTATTTTCGTTAATGTTAAATCATTTCTAAGGGCTAGTCTAGTATGATCAATATTTCAATCACGAATAAAGTTGTACCTCTTCATCTACTTGGTAGACTAGATTGATTCAATAAGATGGGAAATTCCTTCGTCTCAATTACTAGCTTAAAGGTAAACACTTTTTAAAATGGGAAATTTAGATTTTTACAAATTTATAGGAGTCAAATAATTAGTTTTAGTAGGAAATATTGGCAATAACTTGAAATTTAGTAAAACTTGTCTTCTAATAAGTAATCAATTTTGTCATTCAATAAGTTGTTCACAACAAGTTCTATAATTTGTTATCCATATATTGTCATGTTAACTTCTTCAAAGATTAGAGATGGTCCAATACTCATAAATTTTTCTTTTTCACATTCAAAGTAGTCTATAAGAAACTTCTCTCATTACTCATTATTTCACCAAAGCTCAATGTACATTATAACTACAAGTTTAGTTAATATAAGTGCAACAAACTTAGTCTTCAAATGTAGAAATCCAAAGTTGATGCACAATCCTAATTTACAGCTTGCAAATTCCTTCACATATAAATTCTCATTAGCACTTGGCTCAATTTCCTCCACGTTCCCTAGCATGTCATTTTTGCACCAACATAGAATCCATCGACCATTCATTATAGTACTAATCTCATATTGGAAACCTATGGCTTTCCCTCTTCTCTATCCTCTCCATTCTTTTTCCACATGCTTGGTCGTGGAAATATGCTCTCTTAGAAACATCCACCTCTCATAATCTTTTTGGTGACCTCCTTTAGTGTTATTCTTTTCTCATCAAATTGAGCTTCAAATGATCTATTATAATTTGATCCATCATATTGTTCACATATCCTATTTTCTTCATATACCATTTGGGTGGTAAATTTATGTTGGAAAATATCATCCATAACCTTGTCTTGTAATTGTGAAAATTTGAGGGAGTTAAAAACTATTCCCTCATGAGATTCTATTAGTATCCTATTAACTAATTTTAATCTCTAAGTATCTAATTGGTTTTGATTAATATGGGACATAGGATTCTTCTTCTTCATGGTAGGAGTTTTGAACTTTGGCTAGGTTTGATCATGTTGTAGGACTGGTGCATTGATGTTTCTAACCGTGTTTACTCCTACTAATAGTGGATATTTCTATTCAACCTTCATTGATTTAAAATTGATGGATTATAATATGTAATCGATCAATGATTGTTGGCTCTTTTATGAAATATCTTTTTTTATTGTCGTTGATTTTTCTATTTCCTTGATCACCTTATATAATTCTTGATGTGTTTGGATTGTAATAATTGCTTATGCACAACTACTTGTATCATTTGGAAAGAAATGAAAATTTGTTGCACTCTAGAACAAAAAGAAATCTTGGCTATGATTGAGCTACACATTTTATATATTTGAGCTCTACTATTGTTACTTGTAATAGTCCCTTGTAACATTTGAAGTTGCTCAATTCAATTTTACAAAAGAATTATATGCAATTTTTTTATTTGATCACTTGAAAGTGATAAATACACTTTGAAATTTAAATTTATATAAACCAATGAAATGCTAACTTTTTTTATATATTTTATGTTTTTTATTTTTATAAACGAAAAAATAATTATTAAATATAATTTTATTCTATAAATTTGACATTATAATTAAAAGTAGTTAATAAAATACTAAAAAAATGAAGTTAGGAGGGCTTCCATCCTTTTATAGTAAATTTGATTTACTTTCTTCAATCTATTTTTTAGAATTATAAATTGAAATCTTATTGTATGTATTCTTTTCACTTCAATAAATATATTTTTAAAGAAATATGATGGATGTGGGGTTACCACTCACGAATAGCTCTCCATATACTACAATCAGTCTAGGGACCCATACCCCAACTTAAGCCTTGCAATACTCACACTTTCAAATTTACAGTCAAATAGTGACAATCCTTCTTACCTAAGTGATAAGAACTACCACAATACAAAAGACCAGAATAACGTCGCCAACTCACTCAATCATTACACAAGGATAATAACAGTCTTAAACAATGACAAGAACAAAAACAACACAACACTTTATTTCAAGGATTAAACACCTTATTACAATATGCTTGACTCCTATAGAAGTCAGTTTTCTAGGCATAACACTCATTCACAATTTAGAGACCTTCAACAGTCTTTATCCCTGATTCGCCAAATGACTAGCACTCCTTGTCGATCCTCGAACTCGCTCTCTACTATATTTTTTGACCATTCCTTCCTTGGTTTTCTCTAATCATCCCCTATGCATTCTTTAGTCTCATTCAACCCGGTCTTTCTCTGATATATCTGACCAACCTTCAGTTCAGGCCATCACTATGTTGATTACTCATCCATTCCATGGCCACTTCGTTGGCCTTGCCTATTTGACCTTCTTTTTTCTTCTATGACCAACCCAACCAACCTCTATTCATCCTTCCTCTATCATGATCGACCTGACCAACCTCTGCATCTTACATTTGAGTCATGTTTATGCATTATTCCTTGTTTGTTCCACAACATAATTCAAACCACCTTCGAACTGCTTGATTATGTGTGTCATAACTTTTGATTCCAGCTACCCGTAAACTATTCATCTCCACATTGTCTTTTCTCAAACTACTTGATCCTTCACAGTATAACTTTCAAACCAAACTATCCATGACGACTTGAATCCCAACTATCCATAACTGCTAATTCTTCTATGCCGAAAGTAGCTTATATAAATTACCTACATCCTTCCCATGTAGTGATGGTAAGCAAAGCCTGCCCACATCCTCTTAACTTTGATCTTCCTACCCAGATAATGATAGGAACTGCCAAGGTAAACCACAAAAATTACAAAATCATAATTTAAACCTACATAGGTTCGATGCCCCTACATCATACTCCCTAGGGGACAAAGAAGTCATGTACCCCTATACATGGACCATTACTCAAAATTGATTCACCTGTATTCCCTTCTTCTGCTTCTTCCACATTCTTTCTAGAACCTTCAAAATATTCACCTAACATCGATGTTCATCATACAACTCCACACTAACCAAACTTCTTGTCGTCACATTCACCCACAAATTAGCCCTTCCAAACATACAAATATTAAGGAACTCCGCATATACGTACCTAATTATTTTCACTTCACCCATCGGGTTTTGTATTATACCAAAGGCATGCTCATCCTTATACCAATCTGCACCCAACATTACATATAATTCCTTCCCAATGTCCCAACTAAACAACCAAAAATAATTTTTAATACCTTCTCTCACATCACATACCACAATACCATTCCCTATTTCAGATTTTGTCTCAACCCTTTCATTGATCAACATACTAAAGAAATACATATCCACATTCTTGGAAAAGATATTTTTGTTTACCTCTACCTGCATTGTTGCACCAACTTCTTTGTTACTATCTACAAATTTTATTCCTTCACCCTTCTTCGTTGTCCCACTTGTATTTATTCCTTCACCAATGATATCCTCCCAAAATTCTTGTTCGATCTTAGAGGATTGAGCTTGCAAATCATCTGCACCATTCTAGTTTGTTTCCCTTTCTTCAAATTCTTCCTTTGCTATTTTTCCCTCATGATTATATTTATCCACATCTTATTTATCCTCTATTGCTTTAGCTTCCTTATCTAAATTTTATGTTGCTCCTCCTTCATTCTCCATGCTTTTTTCATGCCATTATTTTGTTGTTCTTTCAGGCTTCTCATTCATCTTAACCAAATCATTCTTCCTATCTTTCTTTTACTCATTAGTAGACATTCCCCTCTTCCTTTTGTTGATTTCCTTCCTCTTTTTATATATTTCTCTTCTCATTTTATTTTCATCCACAGACAGCCACAACTTTTCCTCATATTCATAAATTTCATTCAAAGCCCCAACATCATCATCATACAAATAAGATTGTCTACCTCTTACCTCACACTTACCATGGTGCTCTTCCTCTAACTCTATTGCATGCTCTGGGGCATTATCATCCTTTTCATCTTCTATGGGCTCTATTATGTTTTCTGGTTCATTGGATTTGTCCACATCTACACCTTTCCTCTTCCCTTGTATTATCTTCTTCTCATTATCAACTTCTTTTATTGTTGTTCCACGCTTCACTACCCACACTGGGTTCTTCTTCTTCCTAAATTAATGTCTTATTGCCTCTGCACTTGGCCTATCCTCTTGTCTTCTCTGATTCTTTTTCATACCTTCCATTTTTTATGCTATTTTAATATCATAAAGGTTAGTACAAACTACTCATTGGTTTCCTTCTACCTGATGTTCCTTTACAATTTATTTTCTTTGCCAAAATGGTACTATATACCCATGATCTACTAATTTTATTTTCTCCTTTCTGTATTGCATATTCACATTCTTATGTCTACTTGCATAATCAAAATCACCACCAAAACTCACTTTTACCACTTTATTGGTTTGTTGTCCTAATTTTCTTACATTCTTGGCTTCATGTCTTGCCACATCTTTCTCTTTCTAGGCTTTCTTCTTTTCTTCATTAGCCCTCTCTTCATCTTTTCGTACTTGGTAATGCACCGCTACTATGAACTGTCCTCTTTTATCTAAGGCTACAACTTGTCTTCTTTCATTCTTATCTTCATTTTCATCTTCAGGCTCTCTTCTTTCCCTTTCTCCTTTTTCCTCCAAAGGTTTGTTCTCAAACTTATTCATACCTGCATTCACACTAAGTTCAAACAAATCAGTAGCAAATAAATCAAGAGACCAAGATGTCTCTTCAAGTGCCTCTTTCATGGACACTATCTTATCTTCTTCTTCAAGTGCTCCTTGTTGCACTTTATCTTTTCTCCTTTCCTTACTATCTTTATTCAAGTACTCTACAATGAGAACTTTCCTCATCTTTTCTTTTCCACTTCCTACAATCACAACATTGTCAGGAAAGTAACTCTTTTCCATCATATCCATTGTACTTGCAATCTTCTCCAATTCCTCTCAAAGTTTTCTACTTTCCACTCCATCCCAATATCTATCCCAAGATGGGATTACGACGGGTCTTCTTACACTAATACCCATCCTTCTTACTACTACAATCCACAGTCTCTACTCAAACTTCAAATACAAACTGCCTCTCCTTCAATGAACGGTTCACACAACAACACACATCACTTTCCAATTCTAGCACAGGTTGCCTCTCCTTCGGCGCTCTACCTAAGCAAACTTGTTGTATCTTTCCTTCTTCTGATACCTACCTCGGGCTACTCTTCCCTTTGCTCTACGAGAAGCCTTTTGAACCCAAGTTCTTCTCTTTTCCTCTGTCAATCTACAACAAAAAACTTTCCAATAATTTATGCTTCCATCAATCTACCAAAATAATCAACAACTAGTTACAGCCCAGATCTTTCGGGGCTCTAGGTTCCTTCAATAACCTATTTTTCTACAAACACACATAACACTCTAAGATTCTTATGAACATCAAACTACCAAAACAAATAGCGAACTTTTATTGCCCAAATCTTTTGGGCTCTAATGCCAATATGATGGAAATGGGGTTACCACTCATGAATAACTCTCCATATACTACAATTAGTCTAGGGACCCATACCCCAACTTAAGCTTTGCATTACTCACATTTTCAGATTTGTTGTCAAATAGTGACAATCCTTCTTACCCAAATGACAAGAACCACCATAATACAAAAGAGCAGAATAATGTCACCAACTCGCTCAATCATTGCACAAGGATAATAATAATCTTAAACAATGATAAGAACAAAAACAACACAACACTTTATTTCAAGGATTAAACAACTTGTTACAATATGTTCAACTCACATAGAAGTCAGTCTGCTAGGCATAACGCTCATTCACAATTAAAATTCCTTCAACGGTCTTTATCCTTGATCCGCCAAATGACTGGAACTCCCTATCAATCCTCGAACTCGCTCTCAGCTATATTCTTTGACCATTCCTTCCTTGGATTTCTCTAATCGACCCCTATGCATTCTTTGGTCTCATTTGACCCAGTCTTTCTCTGATATATCTGACCAACCTTCAATTTGACCCATCACTATGTTGATTACTCCTCCATTATGTGGCAACTTCATTGGCCTTGCCTGTTCGGCCTTCTTCTGTCTTCTACGACCAACCTAACCAACCTTTATTTGGCCTTCCTCTATCATGAATGACCTGACGAACCTCTACAACTTATGTCTGAGTTATGTTTATGCATTCTTCATTGTTCGTTCCACAACAAAATTCAGACCACCTTCAAACTGCTTGATTACGTATGCCATAACTATTGATTCCAACTGCCCATAAACTATTCATATCCACAGTGTCTTTTCTCAAACTACTCGATCCTTCACAGTATAAATTTCAAACCAAATTGTCCATAAGCGCTTATTCTTCTATTTTGAAATCAACTTATATCGATTACGTACATCCTTCCCATGTAGCGATGGTAAGAAAAACCTTCCCACATCCTCTTAAATTTGATCTTCCTGCCCAGATAATGACAGGAACTTCCAAGGTAAACCATAAACACTACAAACTTAGAACTTAAACCTATATAGGGTCGATGCCGCTGCATCAAAATATTGAAAATATTGTGTATTGAAAACACAACTATTGTAAAGGACATCCACTTATTGTCTTAATTATTTATATCACATACAAAATGATTATATCATCTCATCATCAAATTGCTTTTCTAATGCATCATAAAACAAAATAATATTTTCATTCACACAAATCAATCTTATTTTTTCATTTTTATGACCAACTTTTAATAAAATAAGAAAGAAAATATAAATATTAATTAAATTATTAAAATTTAAATTTTTGAAAAATATATTTGTAGATCTACATAGACTTTTTATAGTTTTTGAAAATGTTATTTATGTGATGGGGAATTTTGAACATTCTAAAATTTTAAACAATTTTATCTTCTTCTTTTTTAAATTGGAATGAAAGTGATGTTGCATATTCATCTAATGGATACTTATAGATAAAAAAAAATGTTTCAAGTTTTATATCTAATTTTTTGGAATGAATCTAGGTAGAATATATTATGTTTATCAAAATCAAATTTAAATTGAAAATATTTAGATTTAGTCTTGTTGATAAATTGGTGTAATGTGTGAGAGTAGGAGATAATTTTAAACTTTCATCCTCAAAGTGATGGTGAAAGAAAATTAAATCATTTATAAATGACCATTGTTCACATTAACTAAACACACTAGAAAATAGTTGTAAACTTGATGGAGTTGAATGATAATGATGTCAAGAGGTTGTTACGATGTCAAACATAATGTTAAATTTGGCTTGCCCATAGTATTTACATTTACAATGTCATTATAGTGTACTATACAATATACCTAAAGTGATTATCATATCAAATTTTACCTAAAGTCTATTGCATCTTAAGGAGAGGTTCTTAAGTATGTATCTTAAAACTTGTCGTGTTTTATTATATATGCTCATTTTAGTTTTGGTTATACTTTTTAAGTGGATAGTGACATCTTAAGTAATTATTGGTAGAAAAGACTAGAGGAAATGACCACTCCTAATTAAGCATATAGAATTTGATGCAAACAATTCAAGTTCATATCTTATAGGAAAATGTAACTATTGCAATGACTATCTATTCAATAGTTTTAGGACCTTAAATCCTACCTACTATAATGATATTCTCAATCATGTCAAATAGGTTAACCATATTCAAACCATTTTTGAAAAAACCTAGTTATGATATTTAGTTGCATTGTGCAACATTTATTCAATATCATGATAGTTTTGATATATATGTAAAGTTTAAGATGGTTATGGTAATGATGACATTCTATTTAAAATAAAGAAAAAATAGGAGAAAATAAAAGTTATTTCTTTAGCTTGGAATACTATAAGTACTTAATAGACTTACACACTACTGACATGGCAAAAGCTAGTTGCTAGAAAGCCATAATAAATGATCTAGAGGTTTTTCATGTCATTAATCCTAATATAGTTGGAATGAAAATAATTAGTGTTCTATAAAGAGTGAAGTCTAAGAGGTGGAAAGTCTAACTAGCTCTCAAAAAGACTATCAGAAACTTCCATGAACTTCAAGAGTACACAAATAACTAAATATGCCATGTATGAATCATGCCATAAAAATTAAAAACTTTAGAATTAATTTGAACTTATTTCTAAAGAATATCATTGTAAAATGTCCTCTTATAAATTGGGAGATCCAATAGAGAGACCGTGGTGGTGGTTTCAAAAGAGATTCTAAGCTCCCCTATTTATTACTCACTTGATTCCAGAAGTACATTACAATTCAATAAGCTACAAATAATGCTATTAAATCAAGGATCCCAAATTTCCTTTCAGCATTTAGATTGAAAAATCAGATTCAACACTTGGCTAAATATCACGTATAATTTTTGTAATGACGTGTGCAATCAAATAATGAGCTCATCTTCATCATCAGAAACATTTCCGTTCTTGATATGTGGACGAAGGTACTTGACAATTAAGTAAATCAATTTATAGATTCGGGACAATTAATTTTAAGTAAATCGAGCAATGATATGAAGATCAATATAGAAAGAAAACTCATAAATAAAGTACCATGTTAATGAATTGTCTTTTGGGGATGACAATACCGAGGTAGTTGACAATTGGCTTAGGTTGTTCAAATTTCCTGTCACGAATATTGTACTCGACGATGAACAGCCATTTGCACCTTTCATGACGCACCTTAACAGAATGCCCTAAAATATGATATATGGCTTAGAATTCCCTGCACACACGTTACAATAATAATCAATGAAATTAAATATTTTATTTTTTCTGTTGATAAGATTTTACGTTTAATTGTGTATGTTATTCAATTGATGTTTCTGTCATGGTTGGTGATCTATTATTAAAAAGAGGATGGTCATGGATCATTGAGTGTCATCTAACATCTGATTGAAAAGGATAATTGAATTCAGAAGCAATCTTTATCAAATCTATATAGATTATGGAAAGCTCATTCTCACTGTTCTATTACTTTTTTCTTCTATATGTTTATATTTGTATAATAAAAATTATATTTTCAATGCCAATACTTTTACCAATATTGATTTCTTTTAAAATGACATTATTTCAAACAAATACACAAAATGAAAATTCCTTAGACATTCAATATTAATGTACTTTTCATCTCATATTATTTACTAAAGAATATTTGAAAATCTATTAAAATATAGAATCCAATCAAAATCTTTAAACTTTATTAATGATTTCAATTGTCGCATCTTGTTGGATTTGATAGGATTCGATTTGTCACTTCTCATTGTATTTAAAATATAGTGTAGTAGGCAATTTTAATTAATCCCTAGGACAAATGACAAAATTGATGCCATAGGTGCCAACATTGTCCGAAGGTCGCCAAAGTTTGCATGGAGACAACAATCCTATTTTTGGTACTTCCTTTATAAACTGGACCTTTTGATAGGTAGTTTAACAAAAAAAATGTTTTAACCACAAAACCTCTTTGACAACTATGAAAATGGAGCTATAGGCTATTGATGTAAAATAAACAATACTATTTAGTTCTCAAGCCTACACTTAAATTATTCCCTGCTAATTTATCTAGTTTCCTTC
>VDFB02137365.1:5258709-5355876 GCA_007258455.2 Sequoia sempervirens | reverse complement strand
ATCACTTGGAGTTGAGGAACAAGGTATGCCATCATCCCCATGTCAACCTCAAGGTATTTCTTCTATTCCACACTCAATTGAAGGTATGCAATCTAGCCCACCTCAATTAAATATTGATGAAATTGCTAATGTTGAGATGTATGTACCTAAGAGAACACCACCTAGAATTTTGCATAGAAAGCCAAAGATTTTGATTAATATTGATGAGGATATTTTGCATCACATGGAAGGTAAGATTCTAGAACGCACTTGTAGAAGATATGCTGATAAGATTTGGAAAATGTTCTTTGAAAGGCTAAATGAGACTGCAAGATGTCAACTATTTGTTCAAATGATGTAGGGTTTAAAGTACAGAAACATCATGAAGACTCTTGGGTTGAGAACATCGAATGCATCAAGTGAAAACACTATTGTGAAGAATCTAATGGATGCTTATGACACTGTGGGTAAGGCCTCACGCTCAAAGGATAGTAATGTCAACCACAAGTACTGGGCTACATTGACTTTGGTAAGCTATCATCAAACAAAGAGATATCAGCCATTAAAAAGACAAGTGAACAAAAAGGAATTAGTAGAAAAATTTTATCAAAATCCATTCAAAGGTGGCAAATAATTGAGGGCACCGATTCAAATGAATTATGGGAATTCTTGGGAAGACTGCCACATAAAGATTAAAAATTTGCTGAAGCATTGAGAACACTAATTGAAGATTATTGGAAGAATAATACAAGGCCATCTCTGAATCAAAGGGATGTCGTAAGAAGGAGAATTAGTAGTTGAAACCGTGAGCCACATCCAAAGCATTTTTTGGATACGACTCAAACCCAATTTTTTCATTACATCGACTTTGGTAAGCTATCAAACAAAGAGATCTCGCCTCATTAAAAAGACAAGTGAACAAATGGGAATTAGTAGAAAAACTTTATCAAAAGCCGTTCAAATGCAGCAAAGAATTGAGGGCACCGATTCAAATGAATTATGGAAATTCTCGGGGAGACTGCCACACAAAGATAAAAAAAGTTGTTGAAGTATTGAGAACACTAATTGAAAATTATTGGAAGAATAATACAAGGCCATCTCTGAATCAAAGGGATGTTGTAAGAAGGAGAATCAGTAGTCGAAACCGTGAGCCACATCCAAAGCATTTTTTTGATATGACTCAAACCCAATTTTTTTATAAATTTCAAAATGATTATCCTCAAATTAGTATTTCTCAAGGATTTTTTGAAATTATTAAACCTTTTTATGTCAAGATAAATCACACACGCACTACTTATTGTTGTAAACTACATATTGAATTCTCTAACCATTATGATGTTTATCGTTCTATATGTTTAGATTTGCATACTAATGATGTTTTGCAGGATTGTGGCATAGAAGCCCTACCAAAATCTTCAAGAGAGTTCTTATCAAAAAAATTATGTGAAATAGAGGATGGCCAAATATTCTATAGGACAACATGCTTGGATGGTTCGTGCGAGCGTTGTGGTGACTTGCAATGAATGCTAGTATTTCAACATATGGAAAGCACATATTAGGTGGGACAAAAACTAGTAGAGTTTGAAAAGTATAAAATAGTGGCATATGCTACAAAAGATGGATCTGAAGCAAAAAGGTGTGAGTTGGTTATTCAGAAGATTCTAGTGTATCAGTTCATGTCCATGTTTCGTGAGAATCTAGTGTATGAGTATGCAAGGCATACCCATAGAGTCCGATGGCTTGACATGCAATTCAAGATATGCAAGGACACCTTTCCACTTGGTAGCATAGTATTAGTGGTTGACTTTGTAGAGAAATACACTCTACAGCCACAACGTGAGGTGCAGTCACAGTATTACAAATCCACATAGGTTTCGATATTTGTGCACATAGCATTCATACATGCAACTGAAAGTACAAAGGAAGAAAGGAAGGTATTGAGGGAGTATCACTATTGCGATGATCGCACACACATTCTCTAGAGTTCGTGGCAAGGTTACTTCCGATGCGTTCTGCCAATCATTTGGATCGAGGGGCATAATCATAACGGTCGCAAGATATAATATGGTTAGATAATCCATGCAAAGATAAGAACACGCATGTTCTACCGGTTGTGCGTGATGCATCTCACTACACGCGGTTCAACATATGTGGAACTTTTGTGAGGCCTGACATGGAAAAGGGGAGCATGATGGTGCAAGAGCATGTACGAAAAGAGCATTAGCTTGAGAAGACAAAGTATAAAGATGTAAAGGCAATAAATTGACAAATGCAAGATCAATCACCGAAAGTGGTGTAATGCTTCGGAGCGGGTCCAGGTAATGAAGGTACGTCTTCAGTTCGTAGATTTTTTTGGTTGATGGATGATACTAACATTACACCATATGAGGATTGTTGTACACTAACAGGATCGAGTGAGTTGCACTCTTTCCTTAGCTCAAATGCAGGTTCATGGAGTATCGATACACGTAAGATGACATGCTTTTGTTCTTCATGTACAATGCAAGCCTGGAATGATTGTGAGTCAGGGGAGTGGGTTGACAAATGATTGACAAGTTATCTTAGCCCACTTCACACGTATCGCCCTCCGATGGCATTGGAACTAACACAGATGGAATCGTCGGTCGACTTTGACCATGTATCAGATCTAGTTCAACCAGGTAATATATCTACTTGTTTAGTATTTGAAATTCCATATTGTTATCTTACTTTGTACTGTATTCATAATGTTGACTAATTTTAAGTAGATATGATGCACATATAAATGTGTATGTTTATGCGCTATTGCGTATGAAGATGCAACAAAGAGGGGTACAAACTATTACTTGTAGGTCATTTTGTTGCGGCAAAAAGAAATTGGAAGCCCCAATTATAGATGGAGAAACATCAATACCCCATGTGCCTGCCTAGCTGTTACTAGAATGTAATGTAGGAAGGTACCCACATAAGAGGCAAACATTGGTTGTTTGAGAATTTGACACGCATCGTTAAGATTCTGGGCTTACTCAAACCTTGTTGTGGCATCCACATTCATTTGACCAATATGGCGGTAGATTCCTCAAACAAGACCTTGTGGAAGGTCTCATGAGTCTTGGACCATGAGGCAATACTTGACAATAAAGAGTAGAGCGTGACCGGTGGCTCATTGGATCAATTTGTGCATATGCACAAACGGTTCTTATTAATTTATACTTGTATCCACGCCAATTTGGTTGATGCCAATGCTATCATCTTATTTTACTTTGTGTATTTGTATAAAATCAGAAAACATTGATTGGTGTCCCCTAATAAATGTGTAGATTTATGAGCCATCCAAGAGAATCTCAAGCAAAAAGGAAATGAAACATCCTTATTTTGATGATCTTGAAAAATCTCAATTATGATTTTAATCCATTACAAAAGTGTGTGCGAAGCTTGGTGAGGCAATTTCAAGTTATTCATTTGAATTTAACCTTATCATGACCACCTATGACATAGAAATTATAAGAGCATCTCGAATTTCAAGAAATTCTATTCATGAGAGGTGTTGTGTGCAATAGGTATCTTGGAACTCCCAGTGAAGATGTATGACCAAGACTGACTAAGTTGAGAGACTGTCATGCCTATCTGTAAGTTCTTTCCATCTATTTTGGATGAGCAATTTCTTTTTATTCTTTTCCTTTGCGTACCTGTAACTAAACTAGTAAAAATTGATTGGTCCCTCCTTGCAAAAAATGCTGATTTTTGAGCCATCAAAGAGAATCTTAGCCAAAAAAGCAATGCAACATCCTTATTTTTATGATCTTGACAAATCTCAATTATGATTTGAACAAAATCTTGCAACAAAATTTCCCTATTCATAAATTTCTATGTTTTCTTTCAGTTTTGTTAGATTTGTACTGCCTATATAGTAGATTTAGGCCTTGTCCTTTGTAGATTAAGATAATACAGAGAATTAGGTTTCTTTTGAGTCCATCTAGAAGAAAATCCATTGATTTTTTCCACTATTAGAGCACATTTTCTGAAATTCAGTTTGGAACCCTCAATTTGAGGTTTTGAGAGTCAAGTAAAGAAATAAAGCATACTCCATTGAATTAGGCTTGTAGATCAGTGGAGTAGGGTGATAGTAGGGTGTTAATGGTGCAGGAGCACCAAGGACAATCAGCACCACAAGGTCGTCAAGTGGTAAATTTTGATTTGTAGTCCGTGAAGAATGTTGTAATAAGGTCACAAGGACCATTAGGAAGTGTTTTAAGTCAATCTAGGTTGGTAGGATATGAGGTTGCAATGTCATGTTAGCATGTTGTCAATTTGGTGTAATGAAGCCTTGAATGGCCTAAATGTGAAAATGTATGTAAATTTGTAATGTAAGGGTCAAGATGATGTAATGAGGCCATCATAAGGTCACTAGTTTAGGTATGGAGTCATTTACATCAATATGCCAAAAGTTGCACATAAAAATGTAATGTTGTCAAACCAAAAGTTGTCATTTTGCAAATACTTAGAAGTTGAAGGGTCACACTTGTAAAAGAAGTTGAAAAGTGGTTGTAGTCGGTTGAGGAGGTTGATATGCCTTCAAAAAGGCCTTGTGAACGTTGTATGTTGTTGGCAATCATACTTTTGAAAGTAGGAGCACCAACTCCATCTTTTCAACACTTGAACCCTTGTGGTTTCTATTATTTTGTCATTTGATCATTTAGGGTGTTCTTAGATGGTTTGAGGTCATTCTATTTCATTTAATAAGGATTCAATACCATTTTTATATGTATTAGATCAATTGAGTAATGATGTAAAGAAGTTTATCAATAAGGGGATTCATGTGGTGAACCTTGTAATTTAAGTGTTTTAGGGTTATTTGTGTTAAATAAGGGCTTTATAGACCATTTATCATGTAATGTGAGTCTTAGGAAGGAGTCTTTAAAGAGTTTCATAAGAAATATTGAAAAATTGCAAAATGCAAAAGTTGTAAAAATTGCCAAAAGACAAAATTAGCAATTTTAGTGGAAGACACAAAGACAAAAGTTCAAAAAGAAAGCATATGCGTTGGGGAAGATCAAGAGACATTGTAATTTCTATTTTAATTCCATTCAAGGCTAATTATTCAATATAGAAAGTTTGGTTAATTTTTGATTCAAAGTTTTCAACGCTTTATTTCTGATTTTTCATTGTATTTCCTGATTTTACTGTATTTTCAGAGTTTCCTTCACCTGTACGGACCCATGCATTCTTAGAAGGATTTATCATTCATTTTTTCATGTATTATTGTGAATTATCTTCCATTTTCTTCCATTTAGGGCTTCCAATATTCATTTTGGAGGGAGAAATACTAATTTTTCTGTAGCAACCCGTGTAACAGATTTATCACTGTTTTGTGATTAAAAAAATGTAATTTTTGTCTTCCCACCTACTGTAAAGCCATGTGACTCAGTGGGAAGACTTACATGCATGTATATTAGGTGTGGAATGAATTTTCTTTGCGAGGGGGAGTCTTTAAGTCTGAATTATTATGATGCCTAGGCAGAAAATGTTAAGTTTCTATGTGAAAATGTTGGTTTCAAGTTGTCTTTTCATGGATTTGTGTTGGGATTGAGTTTAGGAAGGGTTGGAAGGTCTGAGCAGACCTAGTGCAACATTTTTTATGTTTTGATTTTTTGTATTGTGGCTGTTTGAGTGAAGATCTTGAGAAACCCTAGATTTTAGGAGGGAAAATGAGGGTTTGTTGGAGCAGCAGGTTAGTAGACTTGTATAGAGTATTTGACCAAAAAATTTGTGGTTTTGAAGCACAATTTGTGATTGTCTAGGAGATCTTCTTATGAAAATAATTTTAAAGGTGGGTTTGTTTGTAAAATTGGGCTAGTTCTTGTAGCCCTTGAGCATAATACCTTGATGTTTCTTTAAGCTTTGGCAGATGAATCTTAGGTGGAAGCTTGGATTTGTCTTCTTGATGAAGTATGAATGTTATTTGGATGATCAATGGATTTTTTTACAATTCTCTTTAAGGAATTGGTCTTTTAGTTGTTCAGTGGTGAATTGGAAGACTATAGTGCTGACCTTATGGAAGTTAGATTAGATATATGAACCTGAGTTGGTTTCTTGGTTTTTAAGTCTAAATTTGTATTCCTACACCCTGCTCTACATCAGTTGATATGCCTTCAAAAATTCCTTGTGAACATTGTATGTTGTTGGCAATCATACTTTTGAAAAAATACCAAAAAGCTCTGTTTCTAACATTTTTATCTCTGTAATAGTCTGAATTCATGCCTTGTATAGACCTGTAAGGTCTTTAAAGGAGTACCAATGCACGTGGATTGCTAGAGCAGAGTCTTATCCTTCATAAGAATCAAGTTTGAGTGAATTTCATTAGGTATTGAGAGTTTTAGAGGTTTTTTTCCAAATCTGACCGTGTATTTTCTATGTTAAGAGTTTGAAGACACTAAAAATGGGGATTTGATCCATTCCACCATCTGTGGTCACTGTAACTCGGTGGAATGGATCATAATAGGTAGGTTTAGGTGTGTAGGGGTCTAATTTTTGTAGAGGTGTTCATTGGTGCGTTTTAATGTGATGCCCTAGGTGGGTTTGTGAGGGTTTTCAAGTGAAAAATGGTGGGTTTGTATGGCTACTAGAGTAGACCTAGTTGAAAGGAGATAATTGTCAAGATAGATACTTGGGGTTTTGCAAACTACTTGGGACTAATCTAAATGTGTTTTTTGAAAGATTCCAATCCCTTTCTGCATCATTTTATTATTTTGATTGAGTCATATTGTGTAGGGAAGTCAAGAATGCAAAGGTGGACTTGTTGCTACAAAGCCAAAATCTAAGTTTTTCATCAAAAAATGGAGGTTTTATGCAAGGTATGGAAGAAATAATGAATGCATGTATAGGAAAATGATTCTAAAAGAATTTTTAGACATAATAAGGCATCATCCAAGTGTTGGCTGGAGTGTTTGAGGTTTCTTAGAGTGAAATACTTGAAACCCTCACTAATTTTTGTGATTTTCACCCTATAATCAAGGGTTTATAGATTTTGTGTATTGCTGGGCATTTTCCATCTTGAAACTTGTTTATTTGAGATTTTTTACACATGGAAAAGACTGTTTGAGGTTTTTTGGTATTTTGGTGATGATTAAAGACTACTTTCTTTATTAAAATGGTCTATTTGGGGTTCTTTAGAAGCAAAGAAGTTGGGACAGCAGACATGTGTTCTAAAATAAGTGTATTTAAAAATGATATATATTTTTAATGGCCAAAATGGGTACCCTAAAATATATTTATCCTGTAAAGATTCATTGTGGTTTTCATGTTACACCTGATTTAGTGTTTTAGCACTTACAAGCAAATTTGGTCTTCTAGTGCAAGAAATTGTGAAATCTGATTAAACAGTGTTGTAAGAAGGTGTTTTAGCTTTGTTCATGTCAAAATAAAGATGAATAGAGTGTACCAAGGTCTGGTAAAATTTGGAAGCAAGATTTGAAGGTTAGGTGTCTTTTTGCCTTGTGAAAAGTTGCAAAGTCGTGCAACTTTTGTTCTCTAACTCGTATGACCAAACAAACTGTTCCAACAGGTTCAAATAGGCATTTTTACACTAGGAATGGTCCTCTTTCACACCCAAATATGTGGAATCACTTTGAGCTACGTTCAACTGGATCAATCCCTTAAGGGTCCAAAGGGCAAAATGACTACAAACTTCAGCATGAGGTTACTCAGACACCGTGACACTTAGAAACTACTCATCTAATCCTATGGGATTGTGTTGAGCCCCTCTACAATAACCTCTCTTGGTTTTCATTATCTCAGAGTTTTTTTTTTGTAGTGTCCAATTTTTAGTTGATAGAAAAAGTGTCAAATGGAAGTAGTGGAAAGTTGCAAAGTGGTGCAACTTTTGTTCTGCAACTTGTGTGACCAAACGGATTGTTCCAATGCATTTGAATAGGAATTTTTATGCTAGGAATGGTCCTCTTTCACACCCCAACACGCGGAATCGCTCCGAGCTAAGTTCAACCGGATCAATCCCTTAAGAGTCCAAAGGGCAAAATGGCTGCAAACTTCAGCACAAGGTTAATCAGACACCGTGATGCTTATAAACTTCTCATCTAATCTTATGGGATCATGTTGGGCCCCTCTACAATAACCTCTCTCAATTTTCGTTATCTTGGAGTGGTTTTCTCGTAGTGTCTAGTTTTCAGTTGATGGAAAAAGTGTCAAATGGAAGCAGTGGAAAGTTGCAAAGTGATGCAATTTTCATTATGCAACTCGTGTGACCAAACGAACTATTCCAACATGTCTAAATAGGCATTTTTACGCTAGGCATGGCCCTCTTTTACACCCAAACATACGGAATCGCTCCGAGCTACGTTCAACCAAATCGATCCCTTAAGGGTCCAAAGGGAAAAATGGCTGCAAACTTCAGCATGAGGTTACTTAGACACTGTGATGCTTATAAACTTCTCGTCTGATCCTATAAGATTGTGTTGGGCCCCTCTACAATAACCTCTCTCTTTTTTGTTATCTCAGAGTGGTTTTCCTGTGGTGTCTAGTTTTTAGTCGATGGAAAAAGTGTCAAATGCAAGCAGTGGAAAGTTGCAAGGTGGTGCAATTTTTGTTTTGTAACTCGTGTGACCAAATGAACTGTTCCAACATGTTCAAATAGGAATTTTTACACTATAAATGGTCCTCTTTCGCACCCAAACACGCAAAATCGCTCCGAGCTATGTTCAACTGGATCGATCCCTTAAGGGTCCAAAGGGAAAAATGGCTACAAACTTCAACATGAGGTTAATCAGACACCATGATGCTTAGAAACTTATCGTTTGATCTTATAGGATCATGTTGGGTCCCTCTACAATAACCTCTCTCAGTTTTCATTATCTTTGAGTGGTTTTCCCATGGTGTCCAATTTTTAGTTGATGGAAAAAGTGTCAAATGCAAGTAGTGGAAAGTTACAAGGTGGTGCAATTTTTGTTCTGTAATTCGTGTGACCAAATGGACTATTCCAACGCATTTGAGTAGGCATGTTTACACTAGGAATGGTCCTCTTTTGCACCCAAACATGCGGAATCGCTCTGAGCTACGTTCAACCGGATCAATCCCTTAAGGGTTTGAGTGTAGTATGTTGAAATAGGTCATTCCTCCTATTGTTCAGGTTGTGTCTCGGTGATATGGGTCTGATGTAACTTGAATTGTGGTAACTTGATATATAGAGTCTATTGATGCTAGGTTTCAATTTGTATGATTTTGAAAAAAGAAGCCAACTGAGTAGAGTTATCAACATTATTTGTAAATCAAAAGAATTTGTTTAGTACACTAGCCATTTTGATGCCTTCTTGTAGTCTCAAACATTATTTTGTATCATTGTTGCATTGGTTTTCAAAGTGGCAGCTTAATATAGCTCCATAATACAAAATCCGTTTCACGTTGATTTTCACGTGAAAAAAATTTGAATCAAATCACGTTGATGTGAAAAAAAACCATGAGACCTTAGCTTGTGGTGCAAGAGCACCTAGGTCATGTAATGCCTTCAAAGGCTAATTTGTCAAAAATGTATTTAGGTCCATGTAATTCCAAAATTAAATGTAATCAAGGCATGAAAAAGCACAAAGTGTAATATTGTCAAAATGCTAAATATGTAAAAGATAGAAAAAGAAGGAATGTGAAGAGACAAAACAAGAAAATCAAGGAAGAAGACGATTCATAGGTCGTTCAAGGAAGATGAAAAGGTAGTTGATGGTTGGAAACTTCTTTAAAAGCATTGTAAAGGCTGAGCAAGGAGATCATTATATTCTAGAAGAATTAAATTAACAAAGAGTTCCTTGTTTTAGCTTATTTTCTGTGTTTTTCTGTTGTTTCTTAACTTGTACAGAATGTGCAAGAGTTTAGGCTTCAAATTTAGATTGTTTCCAATAGGTTGGGGAATCACCATTTTTTTGTATCCATTTGGGAAGGAATCCATTAAATTTAATGCTTGTTTGAGCATTCTTCTTATGCCTCGGTCTAAAATCTTGTGCATTGAGTTTTGAGAGTCTTATAACGCATTTCCACACTACTCCACCAATGTAGGTTAGGTAGATTGGTGGAGTAGGTTAGAGATAGGTTATTTGTTATGTTTTGATGTTTTTGATTGGAGGAAAAAGCAAGAATACCTTGAAGGAGCTGTTGCTACACAGGAAATTCTGAGTTTTACAGTCAAAATGAACAGTTTCCAACATGACAGTGGAGAAAGAACAAGTGCATGGGTTAGAAGATGTTTCCAAATGACTTTTTAGATGTATTTTGACATGTTCCAATGTTTGGCCAGAGGTTTTGAGGTTTGCATGTAGCCTATATAGGAAACACTCATTGATTTTTGAGTTTTTCACCCTATAAACAAGGGTTTGTCAATATACTGTCAAAAGGAGTCTTTTAATCCCTAAAAATGGATAAATTGGGAGTTTTGTGTTATTTCTGATGACTTTTTTTAGGTTTTAAGTGTTTTGGGAATGTTTGAAGGGGTTCTTCTTTGAAAATTAGACCTATTTTAGTAGCCTTTTTAACAGCGTTCAGACTAAAAATTGCTTATTTCTTCAATATAAGTTATTTTGAGTTTTTGATATGAGGACATGGGCATTAAGAGGTATCTAAAAGTGTTTTGGATCCTGGGTTTTGAAACTAGTGTGTTTGGTTTACCCGATTTAGGGCATGAATGTCTCATTGAGAAGTAGTGCCTTGACTGCTCAGAGAATAGAAGTTTGACCTAACAGTGATCGGTGAGTTGATTTTGGGATAATGTTGTCTAAGTGATGGTGTCAGGGATGTATGGAGTCTTGGACAGGGTTTAGAAGTGAGATATGTTGTTTTGACAGTTGGACAGTGAGGAGACTTGCTGTAAAATAATACATGAAATTGTAAGTTTAGTCAGAACAAAGTTAAGAGAGCAAGTTCCTGATTTGTATCAGTTGTAATAATGATTTTCACAGTGCTTGATGGTTTGGTAAAAGTTTGAAAGACAATTGTAATGATGGATTGACTATTTTGGACAAGTTGAATGAATTGATTGAATGGAAGAGTGCCTTGTTGAAAATGGTGTTTTTGAAATGCATGTTGATCTAATTGATTGAATCAAAGTTTTCTAAAATAGTTTTTTTCTTTGAATGAGTAAATTGGAATACAAATTTGTGGAAGGATGAATGATGAATGATAAGAGAATTTGAGTGGATGAAAAGTAGATTTCTGATGAAATGTTGAAATTTTGTTTGATCTTCTCCAAGATGAGTTTGGGACAAGAGTCCCCTGAGTTGTTGAGTGGTTTGGCAATCTTTGTATTGCATCTGACTTATTACCTTTACTATTATGCTTTGATAGATTTTTTCCAAGCATCGATAGCTTGTTCGAAAGCACCTGTTTTAGGCTTTTAGCCATAGCAGCAAGGCAATGAACTGTTTGATAAAATGCTTTGATAGACATCTATGAAAAATGTGTTAGCATAGACAAGGCAGTGAACTCTTTGAAAAAATGCCTCAAAGAAATGTGGTTTCATGGTGATGGAATGGCATGGCGAATGCCATGACAAGCAAATTGCTATGGATTGTGATGGCATTCCATCACCATTGAGACCACATTTCTTTGAGGCTTTTTTTCAAACAGTTTGCTGCCTTTTCTATGCTATTGCTTATTAGTATGCTTTGATAGATTTTTTCCAATCATCCATAGCTTTTTTTGGAAGCACCTATTTTAGGCTTTTAGCCATAGCAACAAGGAAGTGAATTGTTTGATAGAATGCTTTGGTAAACATGTATGATAAATGTAGTAGCATAGACAAGGCAGCAAACTATTTGTAAAAATGCCTCAAGAAATGTGGTCTCATGGTGATGGAATCAATCCACAAAAAATTGCTTGTCATGGCATTCCACCACCATGAGACCACATTTCTTTGAGGCATTTTTTTCAAATAGTTCATTCCCTTGTCTATGCTATTGCTTACTATTATGCTATGATATATTTTTTCTAAGCACCCATAGCTTGTTCGAAAGCACCTGTTTTAGGCTTTTAGCCATAGCATTAAGGAAATGGCTGTTTGATAAAATGCTGATAGGAATGTATGAAAGAAATGTTAGCATAGAAAGGCAATGAACTCTTTGAAAAAATGCCTCGAAAGGGAAATGAGGTCTCATGGTGATGGAGATACCATGACAATCAAAGCTTGATTGTCATGGCATTCCATCAAGTCATGAGCCCTCATTTCTTTGAGGCATTTTTTCAAAGAGTTCACTACCTTGTCTATTATATTGCTTACTATTATGCTTTTGATAGATTTTTTCCAAGCATGTATAGCTTGTTCAAAAATCCTTGTTTGGGCTTCGACATAGCAACAAAGACATTGCCCAAGACTATTTGAAAAAAGTAGTTTGGTGAACGTAGCAAGAAAAATGTGGTGGTATAGACAAGGCAATGACCTGTTTGAAAAAATGCCTCAAAGAAATGTGGTCTCATAGAATGCAATGAAAACCAAATGCAATTGGCAGCTGCTCCTAGTTATTAGTTATGCAATGTGAAGTAATTGCATAACTACTTAGGTTGACTTTGTAAAAACTATATTGTAATTGAAATTTTGTCATCTATTAGCATCTAGTTATTAGTTATGAAATGTGAAGCAATTCTTTTAGTTTGAAAGATGTGCAATGCAATGTAATCAACGTTATGAATATAAACTAAAAAAATCTATTTTTTACTAAGTTACTAGTTTGGTTTTGGGTTTGGGTTCAGGTTTGAGAACTTGGTTCGCCGGTTCAGGAAATTTTTTTGGGCGGTTGGGTTCGTTTTGGGTTTGGTAATACAAAAACATATAAAAATAAAAAATATATACATATTTGCAGCAGTAATCAAGTTCATAATACACCACCATATTAATAGTCAAATAACATAGCAAAAATACCCCACCACTTTCATAGTGAAATATTAAAATATTAGTGATCTACTCAAATGTCATGATACAAAATTATAAATTAAAAGTTCAACCTTAAAAAAATTCAAGTGTTTACAATCGACCATTATTGATCATCGATCAATCGAAGAATGTGAACATTTTCTTGTGTGGAAGGAAAGAAACAAAGCAGGTGTTATAATTATTTACATTGTGAAAGAGCGAAAACCTTTTTCTTGCAGATCATCGAAGAATCTCAGTGATTTTTTGGCTGTCCTTGCCTTGGAACAGAACTATCCTAAGCCATGAATGATTGACCAGGAACTATGAGAAAGAAATAAGACAAATCATTCAACTTGTTGCATTCTCCTTGGAAAAGGTAAGGTTTTCTTTTAGGGAGAGTCTCCTTTAGAGTTTGAGCATTGACCATTTCAAGATGAGCTCCAACCCGATATGTCATCTAGGTTTGAAGCTTTGGTAAAATGTTTGCTTCTTAAAATTTTGTTCAAAGAATTGAATCTGAGCTCTCTCCTTAGGGAAGAGGCCTATCGACCCTAACACTCTTATGCAACACTTCTTAAGTTCTTGTTGATGCAGTATTAGATGTGACGTTTCAAAATAGACATGGTTATATAAATTCTCATCTCACGACTATCATTGCATCAAATTAAGACTTTTCAATCCTTTATGGTCTATACAAGAGAAGTATGGAGTAGTGTTCCAATGCTAAAGTCTTATTGTGAATCTCTTTGCTATGAGTGGTTTAAAAATGAGGAATCTGTCTTCTGCACCAAATGAGAAATATTCACAATATGTGCTAGGAAGGAACATAAGTCCATAAGATCGAGTATGCAAGAACTGAGAATTACAAAATTGGCTTACATTTGACTTCCAAACACATAAATTTTCACACTTTTGATGTTCACACGTAAGTCAAAAAGTATATGTGTGTGTAAGTTGTAAAGTATATACACTTGAATACACGTAACTCATATCTATTGAACCATGAATTTATAATTTGCAAATATGGACACCATCAATAAAAAATATTTGTATTAAGAAAATATCCATGTACGCATACATCAATATATGTCAATATAAGTATAAAATATAGTTAGAAAATAGCCATATAGGCTTACGAGAATGCCATATATGAATACAATGTCAAATATATCCAATACAAAATATGTACAAAATTTCCATGTAGGCATACAACAAAGGGCTCTGCATTCAAAATTCATTTCTCTCCCATGCTCTTAGTTCCAATGCTACTCTTTTAATATTGTACATCGGGTTATGAATAGTCGGCGCTTCAGAAGCTATCTTAACTCCTCTATTAAGTCACATTATCGCCATTATATTGTTATTTAGTTGTTTAGGTCGGCCTATGTCTTATATAGGTGTGTCTAAGTCGGCCTAGGTGATATCCTTGGCATAAATAGGTATATATAGGAGGTTGTGAGTCTTATTTCATCATCAAGTTGTGAAGTGTGTTCTCATTAGAGATATTTGGAGGTTTGACCCCTCGAAGTGGCTTATTATTCTCAGTTATTATCAAGTATTTGCAGCATATTTCATATCATATTCTTCTATTGTGCAAGTTATTTCATAACAAGTGGTATCAGAGCATGATCTTGGCACCATATAGGCAAGGTTTTTCTCAATTTTGGAGGCGATTTTGGGAAGAGCATATCTTTGAGATTTTGGCGAATTTTTTTCTAATGTTTAAAGGGTTTTTGAAGAACATATTGAAGAAGCTACAGTCCAGATTTCAGAAGAATTTAAGCAGAATTAAGCGAATTATTGTAGAATTAGGGTTTCCACACTATTTTTTTGGAGTCTACATATCGCGCACATCTTGTTGAATTGAAGTCTGATTTTTATTGGGTTTTTGAAGACATAACAAAGGAGATTACAGTAAAAATTTCAGAGAATTTAAGTTTAATTTGTGTGATTTATTTCAACATTAGTGGTTTCCATCATGACGGGGCCTACAACAAGGGGTAAAAAGAATGATGTCACTCCGGGGAAGACTCCTGATAAGGATGGTGAAAAAATCGAGGATATTACTCATAATGAAGAAATAAATAAGTTCAAGGAAGAAATTTCCTCAATTAAGATGGATGTGTGTGACCTAAGAGGAGATATGTCGGACATGCGAAACATGTTAAGCACCTACATAGCTGAATCAAGAAAGGAGTTCTCAAGCGGCCAAGGTGAGAATTCTAGGTCAACTACTACTAACACAAGCTTTAGTACTCCTATGGGATCTAGGAATTTATTTCCAAAGGTGGATATGCGCAAGTTTGATGGTAAGGATCCTCTAACATGGATAAACCAAATGGAGAATTTTTTTGAAGTACACCAACAATTAAATGGATGTAAAGGTCACGATGGTTTCCTTTATATTTAGGAACCGTGATCAATTCATTTGTATCGCTATTCTACACTCATCGAGGTGCAAGGCTCACCGTCTCATGGTCAATTTTTATAGGAACTCCAAGCAATAATATAGCAATAGCTGGCCATGCATAACTTCTTCAAAATTAGTTACAAACTCAACAAACAAAGGATCAGTTAAGGATTATATCCAGCAATTCCAAAAATCTATCCCATGGTGATCCCACTCACGGAGGAAAAACTGAATGACTTATTCTTGGTGGTCTCTCAAGGATCACATTCAACATGAGGTAATGCATGTTTGTTCTAGTTCCATAAATGAGTCTTTTATCTTAGCACGCAGGGTAGAGGAGAAATATTTGATTCCTAAGAAGCAAGGGGCTAATGTGACAAGAGAGAAAGGATATTCAACACAACCTACTAAGTTGACTCCCCAACAAATTGAGGAGAAAAGAGAAAAAGTCTTGTGTTTCAATTGTGATAGCAAATACAGTCGGGGACATAAATGTAGTGAAAATAAATTGTTTTATATTGAAGGAGGCTATGTGTACAACTCCAGTACTTGCCACTCCTGAATTCACCAAGGAATTCATTGTGGAATGTGATGCTTCTAGAAATGGGATAGCAGCAGTGCTCATGCAAGAAGGTCGACCAATTGCTTTTGAGAGTTGTCAATTAAAAGGTAAGAATCTACTCAAACCTATTTATGAGAAGGAAATGCTAGCAATACTCCATGTAGTGAAACAATGGCGGCCTTATCTATTGGGTAGACATTTCAAGGTTAAGACAGATCATGATAGCCTAAAATATTTTTTGGAACAATGACTATCTTTTGAAGAGAAACAAAAATGGGTCACTAAGATGTTAGGATATGACTTTGAGATTGTATATAAGAAAGGAAAAGAAATATTGTCGCAGCATGCAATCGGCCGTATGGGGCTGGATGAGAAAGATGAAGCCCTATTGTGTGCCCTTCAATATTACAAGAAAAATTGGGTGGAGGAAGCCAAAGCAGAGGCAAAATGATGTCATGGCTGGCAATCCTAATCGAAAGCAATTAAAAAGTGATCCTAGTAGTCTCGACATTTTGTTGGAAGGAGATACTCTTGGTAAGCAAGAGCATTTGTATCTCGCAAGACCTAAACTTAAAATCAAGATTCTTTACAGAAGCCGCATGAGTCTCAAGGTGGTCATTCAGTGTGATTTTGGAAATACATAATAACGCAGCTCAAGCAACATTTTCTTTGGGGCTACAAGTGATGTTCAAAAATTTTGTGGCTGAATGCTTCCAGGTGTCAAAGGTATGACAATTAAGACACCGTGTCTTGCAACCCCATCTATTCTAGCCATGGAAGAGATATCCATGGACTTCATCACAGTGGCTTCCCAAATCTGTTATTGCAATGTCATGGTGGCGGCTGATCGCTCACTCAACATGTGCATTTCCAATGCATTTTCAGCACATCCTTTACAAATGTATGCAGTGGCTAAAGCTTTTGGAGAAATATCCAAAGCTACATGGTACACCCAAAGTTGGTCATAGTGATCATGATCCCATCTCTACTAGTCACTTTGAAAGATTTCATTCTCATGTTTAAGTACTCAATTGGTTCTTAGCCTTCACCACCCCAACTCATGGGTGCACGAGGTTAATAAGTGTTTGAAGGATATCTACATTTCACTTCAGAGAAACAGTCCCGTTGTAGACATACCACTTGGTTTTAATGGTGGTATAACACTTCTTTGAGTAGCTCATCAAAAATGCTCCATTTTGAATTTTATGGATATCATCCTTCCTCCATCACATCATCAATAAAGGTTTCACCAAGAGTTCGGGCAATAGAAGACCACTTGCTTCATCAACAACAAGTACTTTTAGGACTCAAGGATAATTTAGCCTTGGCAAAAAATCACCGAAAACAACAGTGCACTCAACATCATAGTGAGCAGTTTTGAAGTCAGATTGGGTCTTTCTTTGGCGCATTGCAGCCTTATAAGCAAAATCTCACTAAAGCAGCAAAGAAAGAATAATAAGTTGTCGCTAAAGTATATGGTCCATACCAAATCATGCAGATCGGTAGTGTTGCCTACAAGCTTGAGCTGCCACCTACAACAAAGATACATCTAGTTTTTCATGTTTCCTGTTTGAAGAAGGTAATTGGGCATAATATTCCCACTCAAACAACACTTCCCGAGCTAGATGAAGAAGGGAGAATCATTTTGGAACCAGAATGCATTCGTCAAACACGCATACAAAAGAAGCTATGAATAGAACTAATAATCGTAGTATCTCATCCAATGGAAGAAATTACCATTGAAGATGCCACATGGGAAGATGAGGAGTTCATTAAGAAGTTTTAAATCCTGATTAGCATTGAGGACAATGTTTATTTGAAGAAGGGGCATGCTACTTTTAATACATTGTACACTCCAAGCTATGAATAGCCTTTGTGGCTATCTTAACTCTCTATTAAGTCATATTATCATTAGTATATTGTTATTTAAGTTGTTTAGGTCGTCAAGTCTTATATATAGGGTAAATCTAAGTCGGCCTTAGGTGATAGTCCTTGGTATAAATAGTATATATAGGGAGGTTGTGAGTCTTATTTCATCATCAAGTTGTGAAGTGTGTTCTCATTGTAGATATTTGGAGGTTTTACCCCTCGAAGTGGCTTGTTATTCTAAGTTATTATCAAGTATTTGCAGAATATTTCATATCATATTCTCCTATTGTGCAAGTATTTCATAAATATCTAAATACAATTTCTTTTCCTTCATGTATCCCATGGCTTATAATTCCTTTGCCACCCATTCTTGCCGTGGCTTGAGGAGGCTCACTGCTCCTCCTAGTAAGAAGCCTGCAAATTTCAACTATTACAATAAGAAGTAAAGACATTATTATATAGAAATTACATTATAAAAATTAATATATTTAACAAAAATAATTACCATACCATCTCTACTTATCACTGATGGAAATATTTCAGCAACGCCGATGTTCGTGCATGCTCAAGCCCTGTATAAACCATCCAAATAGGAATTAAACTATGAATCAATAATGGTTTGATTTTTCACTAGAACTAGTTCATCTATAACAATGAATGTAAATTGAAATTTAGTAATTTGCCTCATACCTCCCCTATCAGAGCCATCGGGGATTGTATAGCGGAGGAAACACCAATATCCATTGCCCTCGTAACATTTGGCAGTGTTTCTGTCACCAACATCTGAAAATAAAACAACTTATTCAATCACAAAAAAGTTACAATATCGATCCATGTGATGACTTATAACGTATGAGATCTAATGAACAAAATTTTGAGTACAAGTATTAAACAGATATATTTCGAATTATTAGTTATCAAATTTGAAGTAATTCTTTGAGTTTGAATGATGTGTAATGCAACGTAACCAACAACATGAATATAAACTACACAAATCTATTAAACTTAGAATTCATTACTTAAGTTCTCTTTAAATTCTATATTACCTCCGTGAACGTTTGATCAAATCTACTGGCACTTGGAGGTGTTTCCTTGAAACCTCTAACAGTACCTTGTTCAACATCCAAAATCACATATTAAAATACCATTCGTAAAACAATGCTATTAACACATGTAATAAATTTATAATTGTTTACTAACTTTACATACCCCACCGATAGGTGTACTACAAAAATAAGTAGGTGGATGACTGGTGTATCCAGTCTCTACACTATGACCCTGCAATTTTATTAAAATAGTAAAACTAAATTAGTTATTCTTGCATTTCTCAATCAAAATTTAATAAATTAAATTCAATGAACATGCTCAATTTTACTTGAGTGTCAATGCCATATGCATCATGCAAAATGTCAGCCATCCTTTCCATCCCCGTAGATGCATACAAATTAGGCTGCGTAGTAGCATATGGATCCTACGTAGCACCTTCCTGAGTGCTGGTAGGGTCATATGAACAAGTCGCCCTGCAAGATTGACACACGTGGGTTCGAAGGCCACCACCTGAAGACTCCCTTGGATGGCGCTATACAATAGGGCTAGTGTGATGGATGAAACTCTGGGTCAAAGTTGTGATCACCTACAATGTCTCTATGTCAGCACTCTCCTTCGCAACGACATGCATCACAATCTGCTCATGAGGCGGCCTAGCGAGAGGTCGTCTCCCTTGTCGCATAAGATCTGGCTGTGCACTGGGCCTATCTTGAGCTGACCCCCCACCTCTCCCCTAAAACTCCATCATATCAAATACTCAGATTTGGTTCAATACAAACTCACTGTATAGTTTCCTAAGAAAATATTGGGAGACTTCACAATTATTGCACAATGGGTAATCAAAGACCATATACCATCTTTCATAAAAACGGTTCTTAATCTCTTGGTGGTGGCACCAATGAATAGGAAACCTCTTTGCATTGAGGGTAAGATTTTGATTTGTTTTAGGGTCAGTGAATAGAGAGAACAAATCACCTTTAGTAATTTTTAAATCTTTTACTTGTTTATATGATAATTTTTCTGCATAATATGCCCTGGCTGTCTGCCTCCTATCTTGCCATCCAGATATTTGTTGGGTGATTGCATCTACATTTTTTAACATGTCTTTTAATGAATTTTCTAGAAGCATTCTTTCTGTGGTTGAAGCATTTGGATCACTCAACCTACTGATAAGATCCTCAAGTTGTTTTCTATTGTTCTCAATTTCACTCCTCGAATTTTCTTGAGTGCCAGGAGGGAATTGAGAGAATGGTGGGGGAGGTTGATTTTGTTGTTCAGGTTGATTTTGTTGAGGATTTTTCTGTTGAGGATTTACCTCCTCTTCTTGTTGAGGATTTACAAGATTTCCTACAATTTTTTTTTAAAAATCAAATCTAGCCTAAAACAAACAAAATCAATTTCAAACTAACAAATTCAAAACAAATAACAAACAATACTTACCTCCCGCATCTGTTCGTCATCGTGGCACCATATTTGCAAACAAAATCCAACTATTCTTGATGAAATTTGTAGAAATCCTTTCTCCTAGAACGCAACCAGAAAAGTGAGGATTTTTGGCTGTGGGGAGAGCTGAGAAACAGTAAACAGTGAATGATACACATTTGAATTTTTTTTCTTTCAAAATCACAATGCGCTCACGTTATAATGCGAGTGCATTATGTCTTTCCAAAAAAATTTCCCATTTGGCCACAAAAGTGTTATCAACTTCATGCTCCCGCCCTATATATATATGTCTATGGTTTCATACAACCCTAAACCCTTCAAATAGATAGCTATAATTCCTCCTATGGTAATGGCTACAATGCCAAAGATATCCACAAATGATGAAAAGGCTATTTCAATATTCAATGTTGTGTATGCACAACCAGGTGAGGTATTCCTATTCTTCTATGGGATAACTATTTTTTTATTTTTTGCATAAGAAGAGTTTATAAGATTTGTAAAACCAACTGCTTTGAACATAATCTCAACGATTCTCTTTAGATTCACATAGATTATATGTGTGGTTCTATTTGTAGAAATTAGTAGAATTATGTTCTCCAAAAAAGTGCAAGCTTCATTGAAAATTTCAGCTACATCACCGCAAATAGACAAATTGTAAAAGACCTAGTAGAATAATAATGGACAACCACCAAAGTAATTTTACCTCCAATATGTTAATGCTTTCATACAATGCTAAATCCTACACACAAATAACTACAATTGCTCCCATGGTAATGGCTGGAACACCAAAGATACACATAAACAATCAAAACAATAGACCAACAACTTACAAATAACCAACCCCAATGACCATATTTTCTGATGGAAGAAGGAAGCTTTAAGTGCAATTTATGCATCCATATAGAACGATAATCTCTTATAAATCTATGAAATGGGTATACACATAGACAACCAAAACAATAGGCCAAAATTTAAGTACAATTGCTCTTAAGGTAACTGGTATGTATATGTTATATATATGTACAGATATACATAAGTATATACATGAATATGTTGTAATACTGAGCTGCATTGTTTGGGATTAAATATTATAGAGAAATAGGAAAATTGTAAAAAAACTATAAGGAAAACACTGGAGAATGACATACATCTGATTCGTGAGTATCATCCTAATAGCTCTAACATCTATTACATAGACTTCTTGTCTTGTACCAATATGTTTCGTAGCAATCTAACTGATGAAAACATTGAAAAATGTGGTGCATAGTACAAATTTTATATTTATCTCTTTTATCTATTGCAAATCACTCTTTCAACAATGCAATTTAATCAATATGGGAGGGAACAAAAGAGATAAACAATAAATTAATCATTTATGTAAACTACCCATGCAAAACATCTTACTAATTTCGTAGCTCAACAGTTTTATCATTGAGCTTGCATGCTTTTGATTTGAATATAGTGGGCATCTTCTTTGTAGTCTACTAACAAATAGTTATAATTTTATAAGAGGAGCTACATTATCTAGCATTTAGTTCTATAGAGAAACAGAGAAATTGTAACAAAGCTGGTGGTAAAACATACATACATGTGTTTATCCATATATACATATATAAACAGATGTATAAACATTTATTATCCCATAGGCTATTTTGTTTGAAGTTGCAGCTGGGATACTCTTTTATACATGGGTATTTTGCATAAATAATTAATTTATTGTTAATGTCTTCTTGCTATATGTCTCTATATAAAAAGAGCTGCATTATCTTCCATTCTGTATTATACATAAATGGGCGAATTGTAATAGAGCTATTAGTGAAACATACATACATATATTTATCCATATATACATATCTATACACATGAATATATATATATATATATATACATGTATATATATATACATGTATATATATATACATGTATATATATATACATGTATATATATATATATATACATGTATATATACATACATGTACAATACATCAACCCATTCATGAATTGAAGCTTTCACATATTGTGCATATTTTCTGATAGGTGCTTGCTCAAGATGTGACTAGGTTTATCCCTATGAATTTTTTGTCTTCTACCTTTTACCATACGAGAAATTGTAGTTGAACCTTTTTTGTTTGCTCAATAAATATGCTTAGGGTTAGTATTTTTGATTGCCCTACATTTATTTTTTTGGTTTTTTTTTTTGCATCTATGCTATTGGATGCATTAACATAGGACCATTTGTAGATTATGAACATGATGGATATAATATTAGTTTGGCAGTTGGTAATTGTTATTGTTTCTAATATATCATTTATTTGTTCAATTTATCTGTTTGAACTTTCAAGTGGGTTCCCTGTGTGCTTGGCTGGCAAGAGGATTTTTTATGCAATTGGTCTTTTGCAAATTCTCTATTTGACTACAAAAATTATTTCTGGTTGATGTAGCTTGAATTTTTGATTAAGCCTGTGCCATTGTGGGGAGGCTGTGCAAATTATTGGTGCTTATTGGCTCTATGAGTTCTATTTAATATGTGTTTCGTACCAAACAATGTAGCTTCAAAGTTGAATTGAAAAACCAAGTTTTACATAGCCTACTTGTGTTCTACGAGAATTTTTAGTGTGGGTTCCAACTCATCTGTGATCTAGCTATGATTTTTAGCTTTTATTTTAATAGTTGTTTTGCAATCCAATTTTGTCTATAATATTTAGTGGGAAATAATGTTGCTTGAATTTTCAATTGAGAAACTAGTAAAGGATGTGTTTGATACCTGTTATACAATTCTCTATTTGTCTTCAATATTTTCCTATAAAGGATGTAGGTTGAATCTTGTATCAATATGTTTCAAATTTTGTTTTCTACCTATAATTTCAAATAAATCAGCAAGGTTTTTTTTACATAAAAAGATGTAGGGTCCCCAAAATGCAAGTAAGCATCCGGACTGTATTTTCCCTCATCTCACTAGTTAAGAAGGCTTCAAATTCAACAATTTTTCTGCCTATACTAATGCCAAAATTTGGAGTAGATGATATGATATAAGCAACCAAAAAGGTTTGAATTTTCAGCCTTCCCAATCGGTTAATTGAGTGGAAAAGAAATTTGGATGTTTCTTGTCTTCTTAAATTCCAAGCTCAAGAGTTAGATAGTGATAAAAAAAATTCTATACACAAGTTTTTAGATATAGTCTTGTGTATATAGACACATATATACTTATGCACATATGGATACATATATATATGCTTATATGTGTGTGTTTGTAAATGTGTTCATAAAGGGGAACTTCAATGCATATATGTATTTAATTATTTCTTCACATATATACATGCATATATTCTACATTCAAGCTCCAATATTTTCCATTAAATATTATTGACAAATAGAAAAATTGTAAAATAACTATTAGGAAAATTCTAAAGCATGACATATGTTTGATTCTTCAGTAATGGTTGTTGTTTCTTTTGTTATTAAGGAAAAAAAATATATTGATTAATTTGCATTGCCAAAAGAGCCATAGTGGTGTTGCTTTAAAATTATAGTATTGTAAGAATCATCTTCTTTGGATCTCTTTTCTAACAAAATAGAAGTTTATCAAACTATTGTGCTATGGAATCTGTAAGTTGTTATGCATTGGTATTTTGCATGAATATTTTTCCCATAATATTGAATACCAAGCAATGTAGGCCGAATCTGCAATTAAGGTTGTGATGTTATACACATTTTTGGATAGATTATTGCACCATATGATTCTTTCCATAACATAGTAAAATTTACAATCTATATAAATACATATATATAGAAAAAATAAAAGCATGCATGCACACACATAAGAATCCCTAAAGATAGAGAGATACATATGAGGGTATATGCATTTGCATTTATTATTTTTATTCTTCTTGATGTATCCCCTGGTATTTGCATACCATTAAAAGTCTATTTCTATTCTTCTTGTTGTATCTCATCTTCTTTAAATAGTATTCAAATTGGAATGGTCATAAACTGATATTTGTAAGTTGTGTACCAATTAGCATTTGGATTCTACAATACACTAATATTTTTTTTTAATTGTGAAATAGAGTTTTCAATTAGTGAATTCAAATTGCAACATTGTTTCACTACAAATAAGCTCGTAGAACTATGTGTACGAAAGCGGGCTTTGTGGATGGGTTCGCAGAGGCCCCTAATATTGATTTGTTGCCAACCCCTATTGGTCTCTCCACAGAGTCTAGCTTTGAGGGCATGGCCACCCGAACTTCAAATCTCGATTCCGTAAGTATGGTTTTGCTTTTTCTTGTACTTGTTGTAAATTTGGTATTATTGTTTCCAATTCTCTTCGCTTATAGGTGTACATCTACATGGGCCATCTTGACAAAGCATATAGATGTGAAACTAGATATGCATTCCTATTTTCCAACATATAAAAGGATTGCTTTCATGTATATGTATCTCTGTATGTATATGTATGTTTATATATGTTTATGTATATGTGTATGTATATGTATATGTATATGTATATGTGTATATATGTCTATGTATATATATATGTGTATTTATGTATATATGTATATATGTATACATATATGTATATGTATATGTATGTATATGTATATGTGTATGTATATTCATGTGTATATGCATATGTGTATGTCTATGGGCATGCAAAAGAAAACACTACAATATGATAGATCAATTATGAGGACAACATATTTTGTGCTTTTGTTATGAAATAAATGGCACAATGGCTCTTTTGATAGTGCAACCTAATGAAAGTATAGTTTTTGACACTGTAACAATAGATATTTTATATGTATATGTATATGTATGTATATGTGTATATATGTCTATTATATATATATGTATATGTATATATATATGTATATTTATGTATATATGTATATATGTATATGTATATGTCTATTTAATATTATATATGTACATGTATGTATGTGTATGCATGTATGCATATGTATATGTATATGTGTATATATATGCATGTGTATGTATATGCATATGTATATGCATATGTGTATGTCTGTGTATATGAAAAAATAAATACTACAATATCGTAGATTAGATATGTAGACAACAAATTTTTCCCAATTACTACGAAATTAATGCCAGAATGATTGCATTTAAAATGCAGCTTAATCAAAGTATAGTTTGTGAGACTACAACATTCAATATTGCATTTACTCTGTCCACTCGCATTTACTTTGTTTTACTTTCCCCCATTGCACAACAACGATAGGATGCATTAAGCCTCGCACAAGCACAAATTTACTCCCCAACCCTCCTTGCCCCAAGGTTCCCAAGTCCTCTATGTATATTCATCTAGAATTTAATATTTCCTAATGTTCAACCTATGCTATTCCTTTTTTGGTCATTAATAGATATTGATTCATATACAGATGGATAGACATATCTATTTTGTTATATGTTTATGTATAATTGCCACGTTCAATGTATGTATATGGGTATCTATGCATATTCATATATCCTAATGTACTTGAGCTTGTATGTATACTCATAGGCTATATGGGCAGAGTCAAGTTGCATAGCCCAATCAATTGCTAAATTTAAAAGGGGTAAAAAATAGCAACGAAACTATTTCTACTATAGGGAGCATAGGAGGGAATATCCATGAAGCGTGACAAAAAATACTTACAACAAAGGATAGATACAACAACCACATCTACACATGAAAATGGTAATAGTGCTCCCTTGCAACATGAAATTCAAATGGAAAATGCACACCCTTGTATACAATCTCAGAGGAGCTCCCCTACTGCATGAACACAAGAAGAATATCTCAAATAAATATTCAACGATCGCTATCTTTTTGTGGTAAAATGATTTTGACATCGTATAGATGCATTTTCCAACCTTTTTGTTTTCCAAATGTGTAGGGAAAGCTACATCGGGATGCACACTTGAATGTTAGGGTCATAAGCCATATGTGTAAGGTGTTATTCAGAAAAAGGTTCCCATCGGTTCAGCTCTACAAATGGAATGGATCCAAGCCCACAACCTTTATTACTCATAAAGTTAACACAAGTTGAAGAGATGCTTATTGCAAGGGTGGCTCTAGTTTTACAGGTCACCCGCACTAGAGGAGGCCAATTTAAATATAGTGGTCACACAATAAGCTTCCCTCAGGATACCTCAAGCATCACAAAACTTTTGCTACACCGTCTGCAAGACCTTGAGGTCATTATCATTCAGAGGACCACTATTGAAGGTAGGAATTATGATTGTTATGTTAATAAACATCATGTCATGGATGCATTGAAATAAAAAATCCAATATGAAAAATACTAAAATGATGTTGAGATTGATAATGAGGCTCTTAATATGTTACCTGATGTTCCTATTGATGTGTCCAGTTTGTTGCATACAATAGAGCAAGTTTCAGGTGAAGACCTAATGCCATCAACCAGCTCAACAAATGTTAGACAAGAAGAAAATGGCTCTTCAAAATTTTCATCATTTATTCCTTTCTTACCAAATGGTAGACGAGAGCTACAAGCAATAAAAGACGTCTTGTAAATTGAAAAAGAAGACCAAAATATCTTATCTTGGCCTAAAGTTAGCTATTCTCCTATTAATGATTACAACACTGAAGGTTTATTTTCAATGGCCTTTCCAACATTGTTCCCCATGTGACCAGTGCTTCCCCTTCAACCGAGAAATATTAAAATTCACTTGCATGAATATGCCCTCCGCCTAATGAGATATTTTGACCATAGGTTTGGAAAACTTGTGAGGTTTAGATATTTTCTCTACAACTTGATTATGAGACATCGTAGTCAACAAACTATCTTTGTTTTTGTTAGAGTGGATCTAGAGGATAGAATCCCTAGGTCATTGACTGTTTTGAGGCAATAGCTTCAAGCTACTCCCGACCACAAACTAGTTGATTAGTTGATGCAATTTGGTGTGTCGTTACATGGGACCCGCTCTTTTTTGAGTTCTTGGTAGGCCTAGGTAACTGCTATGATCGAACAACTTGGTACACCCAACCTTTTTTTCATTTTGAGTTGTACAAACAAAAAATGGGCTAACCTGAAAAATGCTTTCTCTTTTGCATCCCGTTTAGCGATGGAGCCTTGAACTAATATGCTAATAGATAGTGTTGTTCAGAATCCACATATAACATCTTTATATTTGCATCATAGATTCACAATTTTCCGTGAGGAGGTGATTGAAAAGCTTTTGCATGCAAAAGATTATTGGTATAGATATGAATGGCAGCATCATGGCTCTATACATGTGCATGGTTTTCTATGGATTTCAAAAGCTCTTGTCATGGATAATCTTGATTGGTCCAATGACCATGATCTTACCATAGGAAGGCACTTTTCTAATAGATATGTTTCAGCTTGGAATCCACGTTGCCCTACACAAAGATTGCTTAGAACATATCATTGCTTTGAAGAAAACATGTGCTTGCTTACCACGAGCCAGATCCTGACCAATGATCCAATCATAGATGATGAAGAGTTGCTAAACATAATTAAAAAGCACACAAAATGCTCTGAATATACTTGCTTAAGAAGAAAAGGAGATAAATTGCAATGTCAGTATAAAGCACCATGGCAGTAGCAGCTTACCTCTACATTGACATCTGATGTTGACTCTAAAAATTCCTACAAACCAAAAAGAAATGATGATCACTTAAATATTCACAGCCCAACTATGCTTGCAATTTGGCGTACCAATGTTGATTGCTAGCCAGTTGTTTCTAGGAAAATTCTTTTGAATTATATTTCTAAATATGTAGCTAAATCTGAGAAAAAAAAAAGTTATCTAGATATGTTGAAAAGAGTTGCAAATACAAATATAGTTGAGGATAGAGCACTAGTTGCATACCAAAATTTCATGATGAATATGGTTGTGGATCATGACATCTCTGCACAAGAGACATGTTATATGTTACAAAAATTTCCTCTACTTACTTCAAGCCGACAATATGTTTGATTGAATGTTTGCAAAGAGACAAGGTTTTGTCTAAACAAATATGATATTGATGAAAAGATGCCAACAAACTATATTTATTGCAATATGCAAAGGCCCCCATAGTTAGCTACTTTATCCCTTATTGACTCGTTCCACCTATATACACACTCGCAGTAACGCAAAATGGATAAATGGAAGCCAAGGCCCAGCCTACAGTTTTCCTTGTTTACCCGTTATTCAAGACTACTCCTATTGAAGATACAAATATATTTGAGAATTTTTTTTGGACTGAACTTATGTTATACAAACCTTTCCGGAACATACAAATAGATATAAGTCTTTGGAGAGAACAGATAATAGAAAATTGTAAAATTTTTAAAAAGGTTGCTTATCATCCTTGGCATGTTAATAAAGTTCCAGTTACATCCATAATTAAAGAATAGGATGATAGTGATACTAATGATTTGAACCATCATCCTTCTATGGATGAATATGAATGGGAAGTTTTCTCTCAGCTTGGTGCTACTACTAACTTTAGTATAAATCAGCTTCAACTATTGGGTAGGCAAAATTTTGATATGAACCATCCATGGAATGCAAACCATGCTCTTGAAGAACTCCATAATATTGCTTTGCAGTTCATCTCATCAGTGAAGGAAAAACATGAGCAAGCTATGGTTCAATTCTTTCTGTAGATATGTCAACCCATCAACTTTCACCGAAGCAGCAATTGGCCCTTCAAATAATCCAAACCCACCGTATGCAACCTTCACCAAAATCTCCTCTCCAAATGATTATTTAAGGGACACTTGAGAATGGAAAATCCTTCCTCATAAATTATATTTGACAAGAAAATGAACACCTCTTTGGCTAGACCCAATAGTTGCTTGCTCACATTGGCTCATACAGGTGTCGCTACATACAACATATGTGCCTCTACAATCCATACAACACTTTGGATTCCCATAAAGGATATGAGTCCTTTGCAAGGGAAATAATTGACATTATTCCAAGAACAATTTAAGTATATTGAGTACATATTGATCGATGAAATGAGTTTTCTAGGCCCAAAATTACTATTGCAAATAGATAGCCAATTACACCAAGTGTTCCTAGATAAGTAGGCAACCATTTGGCAGTATTTCTATGATCCTTGTTGGTGATCTTGATCAATTTCCACCTATCATGGATACACCTATTTATGCTTCATCCTCATCGATTGTAGCTTTGTGGCACACTTTCACGGTCTCAATAATCGTAGACACTATCTTTCCCAAAAAGGAGATAGCCCTTTGCAACAAAAGTTTCATGAAATCCTTCTTCATATAAGAAATGTTGACGCTTTCCATGATGATTGGGAAGAGCTTATGAAATAAATAAATAAAATTATCTCAGCCACAGAAAGACAACCATTTGATTTTGCTACAAATTTGTTCATGAAAAATGACTTGGTCGCATTCCACAACAAAAAAATGATCAAACAGTTAAATCTACCAATAGCCATTAGCATTGCTCAGATGGCTCAACAACAGGCATTTGTCATGGAGATGATGACTAGCCTTTCCCAAAATTTTTACATTGTTTTGGTGAATAGGTGATGCTAACAATGAATTTGTGGATTCAAGCTATCCTCATCAATGGATCCCTTGGTGTTGTTATGACTATTGTGTACAATCCAGATTCTAAACCACCAAACCCACCTGACTATGTTTTTGTTCGCTTCCAAAATTACATTGGCCCACCATGGGACCCAAAACATCTAAGAGAAATCCCCATCTCAGCTATAATTCATGGGAGTCATACACAAATTCCACTCACTATGGCATGGGGAATGATAATACATAAAGTATAAGGCTTAACATTGGATATAGCAGCAATAAACATAGGTACCAAAGAGAGGCAAAGGTTTACTTTTACAACCATCTCACATGTAAAATCAATTGAAAGACTTTGTATTGATCCATCCTTCTCATTTGAGAGATACTCTAGGATTGGCACCAAAAGGTACACTGCTTGTCGCCATAGCGAAGAAACACACCTCAATCTTGCATCTACTCCAGCTTGTGTTCCATCGCCTCTTCAAACATTTTCTAAGTTGCATCTTTAAAAACCATACCAAGTAATAATTTATGTAAAATGGGTGTAGTGCCAAAGATACACACCATGCACAAATAACTAGATGCCACAACTTGTACAGGCCAGTTCCATGTTTTGATTATTCTATTCTATTAAACTACCAACTTCTTCATCTAAGATTTCATTGTGTGATGCTTTTACTATATGGCATTCAAACCAATACACTCTTTTGTATATTCCATTTTACCATATTTGTTTAAGTGTTTTAAAATTCCATGAAGTCAACTATTTATTGGCATACCTACAATTCTCTTACAACTGATTTTAACATACAGTGGCGTAAACATATAGTTACAATTGTTACACATTAATAACTATGCAAATACAAACAACTCTAGCTCTCTAAGATGCATGGAGATTGGAACCAACAATAACTATATAACAAAATTTCTATAAGTAAATAAAATCTTTGCAACATTCCAATATATTAACCTTTATATGCACATGTTGTACATGCATTCTAAAAAAAAATTGTCTTCCATTTGATTAATAAGTTTGAAATCCTCCAATGATGTTGTGCTTTCTATTCTGACAGCCTATATACATTGACTTCTCACATTCCTCCTTTGTGCTTTCCTTCCACAAATTTAAATGTCTTCCTGTTATCTTTTCTATTAGCTTTATTTGATTCAAATTGCTACAAATGCTAACCTACAAAATTCTATTTCCATCATTTCCCTGTTTCACTGTTCCTATGTACTACATTCATAAATATATAGTGTTGTGTACATTGATTTTCTTTTCTGTGATACATGATAAAATTCCATGTTATTTGTCCTAGCTTGCTCAAGCATGTCCAAAATGACCATGGAGTTTATTTCCTTCTTGGTTTCCTCATCATGCCCCACTCAACAAACAAAAAATGGTAGGTGTTTATTCATATGCCAGTTGATAATATTTATTGTTCTAATATAATGATATCAACTATTTTGGTTGCCTTGTGAAATGACAAAATCTAGTGTTTGTTTCATAGCAAACCTATCAAAGAAATTGATATGGACCTCCCTTGCATGTCGGTTTGGAGAGCTCCACAGCTGCCCCCATCCCCAGCCTACGAGACCTTCGCTACTATTCTTGCTATGGGCCATTTCATAATTCCTTTTCCCCATTCCTTACTTATCTAATTTCACACATGTATTCTGATATAACAATACAAAATGTTCCTTTGTTGTTGTATTATGTTGTGCTCAATACAAAGATACATGAACAAGGAAAAATGCAGCCCATGTATTCAATAATTGGTGCTAAAAAGACGCCCACAACTCTAATTGTAAACAAGGTTTGTTTTACATATTTATATTTTCCTATTTTATACAATCAATTTTCCCCTCCCTCCATGGCTACATACCCTCTATATATTTCTTGCTTTATATAAACAATCATGCACAAATTTATACATATACTTGACTACAATAGTTATCTCTTTCTGTTATAGCTTAAAGCCCATGCTAAACATATTAATACAAGATAAGTAATTTGCATAAGAATTGAGCTGTGAATTAAAAATTCAACTTATACTCTTTCCTAGTCAACCTAAATGAATAAAGAAATTCTAAAAGAGCTATTAGAATAATACTTCATAGCCAAAAAACTACTCTTGATCTACAATTTCTTCTATGTTAATGGATATAACATGAAAAGTGCACAAAGATACCTTCAAACAACAAATGGACATTAGGGTATAGACTATCACTATCCATATTTCCTGGCAACAAAAAAAACATTTAACTATAATTTCTCCATGAAGGCGTGTCGTAGAGAAAAGGAACCTTTGCTTGACATGGGATTAATTCATGAGAATTGGACTTAATGAGATATTAATTTAGTGTTGTGAGGCATATTATGTGTCCATGCTAGGTCTTGGACCTTTGCAAATTGAATAAAATATATTTATTAACATCTTGTAAAGGACTTTCATGCTTTTCTAGACCTATTGAACATATTTCTCCTTAATTAAACATTATAAAACATATTTAATTACATCATCACATCAATATAGAAGGCTTGTAATGTAAACTTAATCATAAACTAGTGTTGTAGTGTGCTTTACACATTCACATTGGTTTTTGTGCTTTTCTAGGCTATGTGGACCTAATTTTAGTGTGGTAACGTGTATTTAATCACAATTTCACATTGATTTATGTGTCCTAAGCCCTATTTAACATTTACATCATCATTAATATTCCTTTATTAACCTATATTATGCATCCTGAGGCTTTAATTGATCAGACACCTGACAAGATGGCATTTTAGACCTTATTTCCTGATTCCTTGAATGAATCATTAGCATTTTTGGCTCTACCTTTCTCCTTTTAGGTGAAAAACCCTAAAGTGTAAGAGTAGTCCATAGGGTCCCAAAGACCTATGTTTTAGAAGGTTGAATCTTTTTATTTGCATGGAATGGTGACACATATGTAGACACATATAAACACTTTGTGCATCTTTGGTGCTATACCAATTTTGTACAATTAGCCCTTTTGAATCCCTCTAATTGATTTTAGTTCAAATCCTTACAAAAAGGACACTATAGATTCTGAATGGCTACACAATTTATTCTTCCCTTTGCCTATATAGATTTGCACATTCATTGAGCTACCATGGTTTTCATTTTGCTTTGATGCCCACCTCATTTTTAGTGTGCTAACAAATAGAGGAATTGTATAACGACAACTGGATTATCTGCCATTGAGTATTATAGAAAAAAGGGAAATTGTAACAAAAATATTAGTAAAACATACATACATATATTTATCCATACATACATATATATACAGGTGCAAGTAGGCATGCATTGATCTTTTCAAAGACTTCAAAATATATTTTCCAGAACAATTCTATCCATGTGTTGTGATGATATGTATTTTCCTTCATTGCACTTGTTTGTCTTATTTTAATACCACTTTTACAATTTCTCTATTACTCTATAGTATTTAGTATGACACAACGCATGTGGAATTTTTAATGAGGTTTTTGTGGTTATACTCTTTTTTACATGGGTATTTTGCATAGATGATTAATTTATTGTTAATGTCTTCTTGTTATGTCTTTTTCAATAGGGCTTCCATCAACCTAATCATGAATAGAATTTACTATCTAATAGTGCTCTTATAATTCATGCATTTAGAAAAATAGATATGACTTATCCATGGCTTTTATTGACAGTCTAGAGCTTTCCTCTTAAACAAAGGATCTACCTAAATCTTCCTCATTGATCAATAGACACAAATAACCAAAACCATAAACCAACGGTGAACAAATTACTAACTCTCAACATATTTTCTAGGGAAAGAAAGGACATTTAATTGCAATACCTCCATCCATACAAAACAATAATCTCTTTCAAATCTCAACAATGGGTATAACGCCAAAGATACAAACATTTTACAAGGGCACATAGACAATAAATTACCCATCTATGCAAACTACTCATCTAGCATGATGTACAGTATATATATATGCATGTATACATATATATATACATTTATATGTATACTAGATCACATGTATATCGGCATGGATATATACATGTATATGTATATTGAGTACTTTGCATTAATGATTAATTTATTGTTCATGCCTTTCAGTCTCTTCTTATTGTTCCTTTTGATAGCAGGTTGGAGGGTTTTAACACTCATGTGCTGCAAAATCTATGAGGAAGTATATTGATTAAATTGCATTGTCGACAGACTCATTGATTTTTTTGAACTTTATATCTTTAGTTGATACACTATTTGTTTGAATTTTCTATTTGCTAAGAATAGACCTCTGACAATGCAACTAAATAAACCTATTTTCTTGCATATTTTGGAACACATATTGATAATACCAGAATTCCTATTCTTACAATGCAATTGAATTAAAAATATTTTCTTGTGTATTCTAGTGTATACTTTCCCGCATTGCTACATTCTCAGCTTTGTGCATCTTTCGAGCATTCTAATTCATTTAAGTGGAAATCCTTAGAAATAGGCTATTGTACGTTGTTAATCACTCCATAAGTTATTCTTCTCTTTACATATACAAATTTTCACATTGATTGAACTGTTTCTTTGTACCATCCTAACAAATAGAGTAATTGTATATGCTAAGTGTTTGCTCGCCCATGCCCTAATGCATTATGTTGTTGTTTTACTATGGAGGTGGAAAAAGTAAATGTAGTTGGTCGAAGTAAATGCAATATTGAATGTAGCATTGTGGGAAAGTGTATTTTAATTAAGTTGCATTACCTGTATATATATATATATATACATGCATATATATATATATATATATATATATATATATATATATATATACATATATATATATATATATATATATATATATATATATATATATATATATATATATATATATATATATATATATATATATGTTCACATGTTGCCATCCAATATATGTATACATGTATATATATGTATGTAAATGCAATATTTAATGATGGTGTCTGGGAGAGTATACTTTCATGAAGTTGTATTCTCGGAAGAGCCATTGTGGTGTTTCTTTGATAACACACTATTGTTAAATTCGTTGCGTTTGGCTTCATCTTTTGGCAGGTTGGAGGCTATTCAAAATGTTGGGATGCACAATCAGTAAGCTGTTTTGCTTGGGTATTTTGGATAAATGATTAATTTATTTTTTTAATATTTCGTTCTCTACTTATTGTTCATTTTCATAGTAGGTTTCAAGGTTTGAAGACTGATGTGCTGCGTAAGTTCCAAATCATTCAACACTCTAACATCTCAATCCAATCCTGCTTTTGGTTCTCAAGCATAACCAACAGTACATGTAATGGAAAAACTTCTCCATAATCAATAAATAGATCTTGTGACCGCCTTGCAAATATTATTTGTTGTTTCTACTTTCTAATTGTGTTTATTGATTTTTGCTATATATTTACTAATCTTTGATCCTGCCTCACTCATCTTCTTTCCCCGCCCATTGACATACCTTTCTCTTCTATTTGTAGGTGTTAGGCTAAAGCATAGATGACAATTCCAAAAGATTGAACTCCACAAAATTTCCAGTGGGAATTTCATAATTCTTTTGCTCAGGGGTTTGGCTAGGGTCCCTAGGGCTCCATGGTGCCAATATGGAAGGGTGGATAATGAGCATGGTTTTTTTTTTTCCTTTTCATTCCATATATCTTTTCTCACAGAGATACATGTATAGAAAACATGGTTTGTAAAACATGTTTCTTACGTACTACCAACTGGTTGCATCTTTAGCTTATGTGCTATTTGTTTAAAGTTTCCATTTGTTGAGAAGCCAACATTTAACCGTGCAGTATGTGCAACATATGTATAGTGCCAAAATGGATCTTTTCAGAATGTAACTGAATCAATATACTATCTTGGATATTTTGTACTGAAATTTCTCTTCCTGCAACATTATCTATTTTGACTCTCCAATTGCACTATGAAATCATTCATTTAAAAGTGGAATTTTCTATTCTTAATTACGTTGTAATCTGTAATACTTGTGCTCTATGAAATTTTTTACTGTGGATTATGGCTCATCTTTGATTTAGCTATAATTTTTAACTATTCTTTTAGGAGTTGTTTTACAATTTCCCTATTTTGTCTATAATATTTAGTGGCAAATAATCTAGGTTGAATCTTCAATTGGGAAACCAATTGTTAGATACAAATTGGTGTCACACCTTGTCTAGATAGCAATAGAATTACAAGTGGAGATTCCTATAGCTAATTTCCATCTCTCGTCAAAAAACACATGCATACTAAAACTTTAATTTCCAAAACTATAGAAATATATTAATTATAAAAAGTACTCAATATTGAACATTTTCCTTTCATGCAAAAAATGTGTACTTTTTTTGTCCAATCTTACAAAATACACACATGCGTGATGACCCTTACAAAAAACTTCCATTAACTTCAAAATTAAATGATTAATTTATTCAATAGCCTACACAAAAAGTGACAATATACATGTGCATTTGTTGCCATTAAATATAAAATTTAAATATTCTTGCTAGAAGAAACAATTATTTTAAATTTAATATTTAATTTTTTTTTTTAAGTTCCCACGTTTAAACAAATTTAAAAATTGATTTCCAAATTTACTAATAGTATTAAATAAAATTTATACAAAACATTCTTCATGATTACTTGATTCATACAATCTAACTCATTCGTTTCATTCACGGTCACCTTTCCAGTCAAATAAAAAGCTTCAACCCTCCTAACCACAAATGTTCCCTGATGCGGTAGGCCCCTATCGGCTGATTGTCACATGCCTATGCATACGACTGCTAGTATTTATAAAATTAAAATAAAAATCCTACTCCATCATAGATTAGGCTTGGTAAAAAATCAAAGTTACTTTTTAATATTTTAATCATACAATAAAGGAAATTAATGATATTTTCCAAAGATTTTAGTTTAGACAATTGTTCTATTTCTAATACTTAGTGTTGTATAATATACTTTAACATTTTTAACATGCATTGTTAATTGTATCTATGATGCATTACTCAATGGAACAAACAATTATGTATTTCTTGCATTACCAAAATCATTAATTGGTTGATCAAAATGACTTTTTCTTATGAAATTTTATTTCTGTCTTTTGAATCAATACCAAAATAGAAGCTTGAGAAGAGGGTATTCCCATCTATCAAAATATAGAGTAAAGTAATTTTTTGTTAGATGTTATAGTTGCAACTATCTTGGTAGACAACTATGTGAAATGTGGAAGCATAGATAGGACACATGAACTAATTTTTAGAATGGCTCAAACATATTTTTTCCCTTCAATTGCAATTATTGCAATGTACACACAAAATGTAATTGTTGAAAAGTAGAGAGGATGCTAAATTTTTTTTTGGGATATACCTTCAAATGTGTCAATTGCATTTTGTACGCCTTTCCTATCATTTAAACATTTTTTGTTAATGTATATTTTGCTGCAACTCTTATCTTATTTGCATATCTAAACATTGTAATTATATTTAGACTCTTAATTTTTTTAAATGTTTCTATTGAATATCATATATTAATTAATTGATTCATTTTCTTGTCCCATCATAATTTAGACTGGTAATCCACATCTTATTTGTTAGTTATCTTGATATACTATGAAATTGAAATATTGTTATTAAATTTACACAATTTTCTACCAAAAGTCTATTAATTAGTCCCCATCGTAATTAAAATACAAACTATTCATTGCACTTTTTTATTTATTTTTTCTATAAAACTGTTATATGTGCCTTTCGCTGTCACATCTCAATTACTTGAAGTTAGATTTGCAATCTATTTTTTATTCAATTCTCATCCTTGATTAATATTTTCGCTTCCATGAGCAATGATATGAAGGTCGATACAGAAAGAAAGTTCTCCCACGTTGATGTGGTGGACTCGTAGATTTGTTGTTTGGGATGCCACTAATCGGGAATTGCCTAAAGCTGTCCAAATTTGCAGTCAGAATTATTGTATTGGACAGTGAGGATGTAGAATTCACTGCTCGCCAACGAAATTAAATAAGTTTTATATTTCTTCATTTTCATTAAAGTTTAGATTTGTATAATAAATGCTATATTTTTTAGTGATTATGTTTCTTTAAATGACATTAATTTTCATTTAAATATTTAAATAAATATGTAATGTTCAAATTAATTGAATGATCATTATTAATGTACACGTCATATTATATTATTTCTGAAAAGAAAGTTTGAAGAAAATATTATTATATAAAAATTAAATAAAGTATGTAAATTTTATTGATACATTTAATTGACATCAAAGTGATACTATAGATGTAATTAAATGGCACTTTCAACTATAAACTTTGTTGCTTAGATCTAACGTAACTATAATGAATCCACCTAGAAATTATTTTGACTAGAATTAACTTTCAATTGAAAATGTTTAGATTTAATTGTGTTGATGCATTGGTCAATAGTGAAATACAAATTTCAACTTTTATCTCAAAGCAATGGTGAAAGGAAATGGATGTTTTTATACATGACGTAGTTTTACATTACGTAAATATGTAAAAAAGCATTTTAAAATTAGAGTTCAATGACAATGATAGTGGGAGACTAGCTACTATAATCTCAAATATGGCCCAACAACGGTATTTACAATTACAATGCTAGTATGAAGTGTTATAGACTATGGAATGAAAAAGACAAGTATTGGGTGTTTAGATCATACATTAGAACCAATTAAAATAGGAAGTGTATATATCATCAATATTCAACATGAGACTATTGTCTTTTAAGGAGAGGTTGGTATAATTAAATATGAACATCTCATCAAAATTTGTTGTAATATTGTATAGGGGAAAAATAGGGTAGACCCAAGTGCATGAATAAGAAGATCTCCCACTAGTTTTTCTAAGACCCTAAACACCTAATTATGTGTAGAATAAGATGCCAATAACAATTAGAAATGCAAACTAACTATTATAGAAACTATGGGGGATGTTTTTAGAGCATAAAAAGTTGTTTTTGTGCTACAAAGGACTCATTCACTTTCAGTGGCGAATGGGTCCTTCTAGGGTTTCAAAAAACTAATTGTAGGGTCCTATTCCTTGATGTCTACACTCTCAAATTCCCTCTTATCAAGTCCTAGAAGTATGTAGTTAATTTTGTAGCTTTGATTATAGGATTTTTCACTTTGAATGACAACTTTGACATTTTTTCTCCAAATCTTGCTCAACTTGATCTTCAACCTGTAAAATTTTGGATGATGTCTTGTGAAACAAATCTACAAACTATCATGTAGTGGCCATGAAGAATGTAGATATTGGATGTGAAATGATGCTTGTAAATGGATCGTCAATGCAACATTAGCTATCTTATCTCAACCACATGCATGAATGTATTAAACCCTTGTCATGATGATATGATCTTGAATTGTTGCAATAAACTCTTGAAATCTACCTTGGAATGCCTTATGAATCCTCTTGAAATGCTCTAATGCTTGATAACTTGAATGCTTGAAGTCTTAGAATGAATTTCTAGATCTTGTTAGGAGAACCAATGTGAATTAACTCCTTATTTAAACTAGATTATGAGATTACCCACAAAATTGAAAGAATTAAGCTGGACACTAGATTTGGGAAGAAACATTAAATTCCCACAAGAATGAAATTCAAAAAGGGGGGTCTCATTAAGGGAGGACCCATTTGCCACCTTGGGCGAATGGGTCCTGGATAGATTAACTAGGACCTAACCCCGGGGGATTGAAAGATGAATAAAAACCCATTCCAGATCAACTAAAAAAGGGGGGTCCCATTAAGGGAGGACCCATTTTCCATCAAGGCTGAATGGCTCCTAGCTCAACTTATCAGGACCAACCTTTTCCCCATGAAATAATTTGTTAATTAAATTATAAGTGTCGGGATAGATCTTCGGGAGGTCAAAATTAAAGCTTAAATTTGAATTAAAGGGGGTTAATTACTCCCATTAGCCACAATTAATTTATGACCACATAGATAAGTGTTAAAGTTCCTTATTAACACTTTACAACACTTAAACAAGGTGCAAATTTTATTCAGAAAGGGGTCCATTAGGCTTAATTAAGCAAATATATCTTATAAAAGTGTGAAAGTGTGTTACAACACTTTACAACACCCTTGCAAAGGATCAATTAAGGCATTTTTTAGTTAAATAGAGGTCCTAGAACAATTTGAATGTGTACAACACATTACAACACCACTCCAAGACATCATTAGTTTGGTTTTAATGTTAATTATCAAACCAAGTATGGAAAAAGGCTACTTTTTTCGTTACTACAATTTTCCGCCACTTGAGTGAGAGGATGACCCCATGTCAAACTGATAGTAAAGTATACATCCAAGACACTTAAGTATGCATCAATAACAAAGATGCATGATCATACCCTGCCAAAGTCCAAGAAAAATAAACAAAAATAAAGGATCAAGCACAATCATTTCAACGCGATGTGAAATGGGGTTGTTTTTCTGTAACATATGTTGCTCACTTTGGGGCAGTGGAACCTCACTTTGTCCACTAGGTGATTTTTCCTAAAGAATTGGTTTAGTGAGAGAGTCATGCCAGTGTATCAGCTTCCCATCGTATAATGAGAAAGTCATGCCAATGTATCAACTTCCCATCATACTAACCATACCAAAGTTATCCTCTTGATAACTTTAATAAGGCACCACAATGTAAATAATTTTGTAAATGCTTTTGTCATGTAAAACATTTGTTATAGGGGAATTTTATTTGTTCTTGTAATGGTATTCCTCTTAGGGAGAATTGTGCCTAATGTCTCTAAGAGAGGACAAGTCAAAAGTGTCAGATCATTGCCCATGGGATGCCTTGTTCGTATCATGCCATGAAAGTAGATTGTACACTTTTGGATGACATCAAACCCAATGACACCACCAAGAAGAGGGCACATCACAAGAAAAAAGCAAAATCACGTGCATCGTGGAATTTTGCCAAAATATGTCATCGTTGTATGCCCCTACTTTAAAGTAGTTGCTACACCATCGCTCTCATCAATTGATTTAAAGTAGATAATGTTTTTGTCCTAAGACATGAGAGATTTCCTTAGAAAACCCTATGCCAAGTCATATGTTTCTGAAATAAGCTTCATGAAATATGAAGGAAGGGTTTTACCCATAAATACATAAGGGATCTATGGATTTGGGGTCACTATGTTTGTGCTACAATGTTTTCATAGAGCATGGAACTATCATCATTCCCCAAATACACATAGAACTAGAAGAATGACACAAAGAGAGCAAAAACAAAGTAAAAGCCTTTTTGGGTCAACATGGAAGAGACCTAAATGTCTCGATGCCTTGCATCATACCTAAAAGGAAAATACAAGACAAATGAAAGATGGTTACAACATAGAGAAGAATGAAGATACATATAGAAGAATGCAAAATAAGAGAGAGAATACATCAAACAAAACATCATGGGGGATCACATTAAGCACATTCAATCACATAAAGAAAATTGAAAAAGAAAAATACTATTAAACACAGGAGAGTTAACCTAAACAGGTCATCAGCCTCAGAATCTTGATCGGTATAAATGGAAGGCGGACAACTAGACAAAAGGACATCATCAAGTTCCAAACTAGAACATGCACCAAGTTCAACACTCTTTTTAAGAGATTTTTCATTTAAGCTCATGGAAGAAGAAAACAAAGTATTCAACTCATCATGCACTAGTTCATTACTTTTTACAATATCCATGTCATCATCTAAATTAGTCACAATAGGATTTTGAATAAAAATTTCCATGTAATGTTCTTGTTTATGTTGCAGCGAGGGTTTAGAGTCATTATGCATTGCTTCAGGTAGGTTCGTATTTTTATTTTCTATATTATTGTTGTTTTCTTGAGTTTACAATCTAGGAGCAATAGCACGACATCTACATTGTACACTCTCTAGCACTTCAATTTCATTTCAATTTATTGTCAATTTGTTTTTTTGTAAGAGCAGGTTTGTCAATCATAGGTTCCTTCTCTTCCTTGGGAGGACTAGAAGAAACAACAGGAGGTTGCTTAACTGCTGTCTCTTTGACTTTGTAAACTTGTTTGACTCTAGGAGGGACAACAAGATAGCTTGTATTATCTCATGGTCTCTTGTGGGAAATTGTAGGATATTTTTCTTATATGTTCGAAAGCGCTTTTGGTTCAATCATTGTCTCATTAGGGATGGTTGGTTTGGCTAGAGGTTGAGGGATGTTTCGAAGGGATAGTTCCACTATTTTCTTTTCCTTGAGTTTTTGATATAATTTAAAAAATAAATCTTCACGAGGCTTGATAGGTCCCATAGGTTCATGCCAAAAGTAATCTAATAAAAATTCCCTTTTGCCAAGGCAATATTAAATCCACTATGATGCACAGTGAAGATTTCATTGTGAAATGGAAAATTTAGACATTTATGCACAACTGAAGGGATGACATTCATGGAGTGAAGCCATGGATAGCCTAGCTTTACATGAAATTGGTCTAATTGTGGTATGATGGAGAATGGGATTGTTAATGTTTTCGGTCACACCTTTATAGGGAGATCTATCGAGCCTATCGTAGGGAAATCTAATACATTATGTGTCTTGATCCATGCCTTCGAGTTATCATATGTTTCTTGATGTAGCTCATGCACATATAAGAATTCTTCAATGATCACATTCTCTCCATAGATGAGATCAATCAATATCCCATTAGTGGGCTTATTATTGATTTGACCAACTATGTAAAGAGGACCGTTAGGTGCATGTTTAGGTATGTCATTTTGTGAGAAAGAAATGTCAAGAGGTTGTCTAGTCAAGCCCTGACATGGTCTAGCTTCGATAATTGCTATCACATTCTCTACGGGATGTGTTTGCATATTATCATGATCCATTGTTAACATTGTTCTTAATTTTAGTAGGAGGATTGATTGTGGCATGTATGTTACTATTGTCTTGTTTGTTCAAGTATTCATGAATGAAGCAAATAAGGCTATAAATCATTTATGTTTCATTTCAAGTTTTAAGCACTTTTGTTAGATTTTGTATGATAGGAACCAAGCTAATGTTTATGCATTCACTAAGGATATGAACTTATAATTTTTCTAGTTGTTCATCTAGCTTGTCAATAACATCATACACATTGATTGTAGGAGGTGAAGCCATAGGAAATGAAGTATGCAAACTATGAGCCATGGAGGGTTGATTCTCAACACTATTAGAAAGAGAGTGAGGAAACCCAAGATCCATAGTGAGTGAGATATCATGGGATGACATGAGCCTTGAACAACATCTTATAACTATATTGTTAATAGAACACCAAGTTGTAAAGCTCATGCATGTTTTACAATGCCAGTGTGTAAACCCCAAAATAATGAAGGGACAATGCAATAACCTAGAATGAAATGTAATTTTCAAAGTCTAAGCAATGCAATTTATTGATTACACAATCTAATAAGCTGAAAATGATATATTTCAAATGATGTAATTTTGAACTTTTAACAATGCACTAAAATGAAGCAATTTAAGCAAAATGCAATGAAATTGATGAAACAACAAATCAATGAACTAAAACTAAAAGATAACAACACCAAACAAAAGCTAAAAACTAGATTTTTAGTGTCCTAAAAATGCAGAGCAGTAGCTAACAAGGACTTATTTTCCAGTAAGGGTGAATGGGTCTTGGTTAGGTGTTTCTGAGATTTTTTTATGGATTTCAAAGTGAATTTTGATGCTCTTTCAGTTGCTAGAAGGTTTCGATCAGACCTGATCAGGGAATCATTCACTAGTAAGGGGTAATGGGTCCTGGTTAGGTATTTTTAGACATTTTTTTTATGATTTGCAAGTTCTTAGTTATATCTTTTAGTTCCAGGTTTGAGAAAGTGAGCTTTAGCTTCAAATTTTCTAGAATTTTAGTGAAATAAATATAATGGAAAGATGAAATGAAAGCCCTAATTTGAAATACAATTTCATTTTGAGTTTCAAATGCAATTTTATGAGGTCTAAATGAGATGCAAAATAACTAATTTGTGTTTGTAATTTTTAGACTTAGAAAGATGCAAAAAAATGCAAATCTAAACCCTATATGATATGCAAGATTTCAATGCAAAACAAGTAGACCTAAATGAGATCTTAATTCAATTGATGCAAATCTAAATGCAAATGAATGCAAATCTAAGATGCAATGAGAGACTCTAAAAATCAGAAAATTGCAATGTTGAATATGTTGGGTTCACCAAAGAATGTATAGGGGGAAAATAGGGTAGACCCAAGTGCATGAATTTAAGAGGATGTACCACTATTTTTTCTAAGACCCTAAACACCTAATTATTTGCAAAATAAGATGCCAATAACAATCAGAAATGCTGCAACCTCACTATTATAGAAACTATGGGGGATGTTTTTAGAGCATAAAAAGTTGTGTACGTAGCCAAAAAGTTGTCGTTTTTGAGCTACAGAGGACTCATTCGCCTTCAGTGGAAAATGGGTCCTTTTATTATTTCAAAAAACTAATTTAAGGGTCTTGTTCCTTGATGTATGCACTCTCAAATTCCCTGTCATCAAGTCTTGGAATCCTATAGTTAATTTTGTATCTTTGATTCCGTGATTTCGCACTTTGAATGACAACTTTTTGCAATTTTGCAACTTTGAATATTTTTCTCCAAATCTTGCTCAACTTGATCTTCAACATATTAAATCTTAGATGATGTCTTTTCAAACAAATCGACAAACTATCATGTAGTGTCCATGAAGAATGTAGATCTTCGATGTGAAATGATGCTTGTAAATGGATCCTCAATGTAACATTAGCTACCTCATCTCAACCACATGCATGAATGCATTAAACCCTTGTCATGATGATATGATCTTGAATTGTAGCAATAATCTCTTGAAATATTCCTTGAAATGTCTTATGAATTCCTTTGAAATTCTCTAATGCTTGATCACTTTAATGCTTGAAGACTTAGAATCAATTGCTAGATTTTATTAGGAGAATGAATGTGAATTAACCCCTTATTTATACTAAATTAGGAGATTAACCTTGAAATTAAAATAATTAAGGCCGACACTAGATCTAGGAAGAAACATTATTAAATTCCCACTAGAATGAAATTCAAAAAGGGGGGTCTCATTAAGGGAGAACCCATCCACCATCTTGGGAAAATAGGTCCTGGCTCAATTTACCAGCACCTAACCCTAGGGGATTGAAAGAGGGATAAAATCCATTCTGGATCAATTGAAAAAGGGGGATCCCATTAAGGGAGGACCCATTCTCCATGAAGGGTGAATGGGTCCTGGCTCAACTTACTAGGACCAAACATTTCCCAATGAAATAACTTGTTAATTAAATTATAAGTGTCGGGATAGACTTTCAAGAGGTGTCAAAATTAAGGCTTAAATTTTAATTAAATGGGGTTAATTACTCCCATTAACCACAATTAATTTATGACCACCTAGATAAGTGTAAAAGTACATTATAACACTTTACAACACTTAAATATGGTGCAATTTTTTTTCATAAAGTGCCCATTAGGCTGAATTAAGCAAATGTATCCTATAAAAGTGTGAAAGTGTATTACATCACTTTACAACACCCTTGCAAAGGATAAATTAAGGATTTTTTTATTTAAATAGAGGTCCTAGAATAGTTTAAATGTTTACAACACATGACAACACTACTTAAAGACATCACTAGCTTAGTTTTAATGTCAATTATCAAACCAAGTAAGGAAAAATGCTACTTTTTTCGTTACTACACTTTCCCCCCACTTTAGTGAGAGGATCACGCCATGTCAAACACACACTAAAGTAGACATCCAAGAAACTTAAGTATGCAACAATAAAAAATATATATTATCATACCCTATCAAAGGCCAAGAAAAATAAACAAAAACAAAGGATCAAGCATAACCATTTCAATGTGATGTGAAATGGGGTTGTTTTTCTGTAACATATTCTGTTCACTTTGGGGTAGTCGAACCTCAGTCTATCCACTATGTGCATTTTCCTACAGAATTGGTTTAGTGATAAAGTCACACCATTCTATTGGCTTACCACCATATAATTAGAAATTCATGCAAGGGTATCGATTTCCCATCATACTAACCATACCAAAGTTATCCTTATGATAACTTTAATAAGGAACCACAATATAAATTATTTTGTAAATGATTTTTTCATGTAAAAAATTTGTTATAAGGGATTTTTCTTTGTTTGTGTAATGGTCTTCCTCTTAGGGAGCATTGTTCCTAATGTCTCTAAGAGAGGACAAGTCAAAATTTGATCATCGCCCATGGGATGCCTCATTTGCATCATGCCATGGAAGTAGATCATACACTCTTAGATGATATCAAACCCAATGACACCACCAAGAAAAGGACACATCACAAGAAAAAAGGAAAATCATGCCATGAGATTTTTCCAAAAGATTTCGTTGATGTATGTCCCCACTTTAAAGTGGTTGCTACACCATCGCTCTGAGCAATTGCTTCAAAGGAGCCAATGTTTTTGTCCTAAGACATGAGAGCTTTCCTTGGAAAACCCTATGCCAAGTCATATATTTCCAAAATAAGCTACATCTTAAAAGAGGAAGGACAGGTTGCCCACAAAAATACATAAGGGATCTATTTATTTTGCATCTGTATGTTTGTGCTTGTACCATAGATTTTTGGCACCACAAGACTCTCTAACTCTTGGGTTTTTCACCTAAAAGGAGAGAGGTAGGCCAAAAATGCTAGCTAGGGTCATTCAAATAATGCAATGTATGATGTTATTAAGGCTAAATGAAATGATTTATATGCAACTAAGCTAAGTAATTGATTTATTATGAATGCAAAACCTAAGAAAAAAGTGATGTTTGAAAACACATTGTGATATGCAAAAACACCTACAAATGAATGTAAAATTAAGCAGAAATGAACCAAAATGGAAGTGTGAACCTGGTATCTAAAAGGAGTCTGGAAATGACACTTGAAATTTTTCTAATGCTAATTTTTAGGCCTAGTAGGATTCATTCACCATTCCAGGCAAATTAGTCCTAATTTTGCAAAATTGTGTCAGAACCTGTTTCTAACAAAAGGGTATCTAAAAATGCAAAAAACTCAAAATTGACCCTGGAGTGGAACTCATTAGCCACCCATGGAAAATGATTCCACTTTTGAATTTCAGAATATTCAAGAGTGGAATCCAAAGCTTCTAATCTTCACTTTAGCTTCCTACAGGTGTCTCCTCTTGAAATTGTAATTTATGGGTCTAAAAATGATATTTTGTTGATATTTTGACTTGTTGAATGAAGAGAAGACTTGAGAAACCTTGCAACTTGATATTCAATGATTTCCAAGCTTCCAAGGGACCTAAATCTACAAACACACAAGAAGAGAAAAAAATGGTGAGTGTTAGGGCATGAAGGTTTGCCTTGGTCAAACCCTTTTTAGGTAATTAAACCAAAATGATGAAAGAATAGAATGAAACATGAAATAATGGAATGGATTACCTTGCCATGATGTTGATCTAGGATTTTTGTAGCAGTGGAGGAAGATTCAACTGTTGAATGTCTTTAGGAGATTTATTGATGTCTTGCAAAGATAAAACCCTAAGTTGCTTGACTTCAGGTGAAAAATTAGTGGATGAATAATGAAGAATGGATGTGAATCAAGTTAATGGATGTAAAAATGAGCTAAAAGATTTATATTTATAGGAAATTCATCTATTTCACTTGTTAATACCTCATCATAGGTTGACATAAAGTAATATTAAACTTAAATTTAACTATTTTCCCACTCAAAGGTCAAAATTCAGCCAAATGGGACTCCTTCGCCACCCATGGTGAATGGGTCCCACTTGGATAGGACTGATTTTCCATACATGGTGAATGGGTCATAAAGGGGCTAATTTGATAGCTATGAAGTCAAGAAATAAGGAAATAAGGTTTAAAATGCAACTTTGTTGTGTATTTGATCAATTTAGACCTCAAGATGCACAATATGGGTTAATATGGGACTATTGGTGATGATGTGAATGTCAAATAGGGCATGGGACATAGAAATCAATGTGAAAGTGTGATTAAATAAAATTTACAACACTAAAATGAGGTCCACATAGCCTAGGAAGGCACATGAATCAATTTGAATGTGCAAGACACATTACAACACTAGTTTAATATTAAGTTTAATTCAAAAACCTTTTGTGAACCTAGATCCTAATACCTACAAGAACACAACAAATTAACACATTAATAAGATCAAATGGAAGTTAGTATAGAGGATCCCCATAAAATTCATCTAACCATATTCAAAATAGAAATAAAACAAAAACATGATGAAAGAAGATGAAAATAAGCTAAATCCTATTGAAAACATGCAAACTCTTGATCTTATGGGGGAGTTGGTGCCAATTTGATGTGGAAATTGGCCCTTTCCCAAATCATTTGCAAGATTTTCTGATGAATGGTGATGATGATCCACTTTGTTGAAGATTCAAGTGTGCTCCATGATGAAAAAACTTTCATAACCTAGCTATGGATTCAAAAGTATGGATGAAGATTGCTCTAAATTTGAGTATAGTAAGTTTACTCAATTGGTGGATGGATAAAATGAAGGATGAGCTCTTCATTTATAGAATTCTAAGATGGATGAATGCCAAAAATGAAGCAATGTGGGACTAACATTCAACCAATGGCAAGGTGCCACTTGTCAACATTTGATAGGATGAAGGTTGAGCACATTTTGATCCATGTGCAAGTTTGAAATTTGAATTTGATGAGATGACATGTTTAGAGGGGATGAAAGATGAGTTAAATGCCAAGTGGGAGACATGTAAGAGACAATGTACGAGCTTTAAATGCTTTGTTGGATGGACAAGTCTATTTTGCAGGGATATTTCAAATTTGAGGAATATTCCATCTTTGATGCCTTTTTTGAATGAAAATAGATTATTTATAAAACAATTAAATTGATTTTCATGTACAAGTTACAAAATCTAGAGGATTTGAGTGATTAGGATTAGCATTGATCATGATTTGATTAATTTAAATGATGTTAGTTGATTTGACCATTTTGACTTAGATTTTAGGATTTAAATAACTCAAAATGAGAAAAGAATGATTTAGACTTAGTTAAATAAATATTTTTTATTTATTTAACCAAAGGGGTTGATGTTAGATTAAATTAGATAAATTTTTGATTTATTTAATTTAATTAGATGAATTTTGAGATTTAATTGAATAATATGGATTATTTAATTAAATAAAAATAGGATGATGAAGTGACCAAGCTAATTACACAGAGACGATGATTTAATTAAATCAAGGGATTTATTTAATTAAAAGGAGAATTATGATGACTTTAATCAAATGAGGCTATTTGATTAAATGGTTAGATAGAGGGATAATTCAGGATGAGGCGATGTTAGTAGATCAAGATCGAGTGTGCGATATCAATCTGTATATTTTTGATATCTACATTTTGCCCCTCTTTCAAGTGATGCAATTGTTGCATTGGTTAAAAGAAGAAACTGTCTTGATCAAAATTCAAAAAATTTCTAATTTTTCGGATGCCCCATTGTTTCCCCAGCAAGAAGAATTATGCTGGTATACTGCCCCCTCGAGAGATTGGGTGAAGAGGTTTGATTTGAGGGTCGATCTCTTGACAAAGAGTTTCAAGATCAGTTCAACTCAATTTTTTGATGTAGAAAGATTCGATGATTTAGAAAGTCATAAGCCATGGCTAGCCTCATGCCTATTTTGATATATTACACACTTTTGATCCTGATTTGTACCATGAAAATGACATTATTGATGATGAGATGATTATGATGTTTATATATGTAATGGATGATATGATGATGCATGAATGATATGGATGCACATGATTTGATATGATGACGCTTTTATGATTATGCAATGCATAATAAATGTATGGTTTATGAGATGCCTAGAATAACCAATCTATATTATGCAATGATGAAACACAATGCATGTGAGATGATCAATGTTTCTTATATGATATGATATGATATGTAGATGGCCTATGGATGCAGGATGGATGCATTAGTGATGATTTACGATTAAATTTCATGGCACCATGTTAGCGTGAAAAGCAAGAGATAGAAGAAAACAAGAGATTCCAACAAGACATGAGATGATGATGATGATGATGATTTTCTTACTAAGGAGTTGGGATTTTAAAAGGGCCAATTACCTTATTGTTTGATAACACACCTAGATACAATGCATCAAGGTATAGAGAACTAGGATGGCATTGTACCTAGTGTGATGGACTTTGACTTGATAAACAAATAGGAGTATTCTTGTTCACACTTGACATACGGAAACCTTCCTAGGACATACCTAAAAAATCAAGTATTCGCCAAGTTATATTACAAGAATGTCCAACAAGTGCAACAGATAAAAAGATAATGATCGTTGCCCCATTCCTATCTCTCTAAATCCCTTCGTTGGGGACATCATTAAGAGGTCCTTAGAATGAGAACAATAAGATAAATCAAAAGAAAAGATCAAGTACACAAACAAGCCAATGTTCTTCATACCTTCAGCCAAAGGGATGTGTTTTGATAGGATAAGAATCCAAGGTGATATCCAAAATGATGCCTATTGTTAGAACGATATATCCTAGTATGTGCATTGTATAGGATGATGATGGGTTGATAAGTTGATTTACATGTTTGTGAATGATCAAGAGTTTTGATTTTGCATTTAAAGGTTTGTTGCTTCGATTTTCATCTTGTGTTTGAAGTTTGTTTTTGCTAATTGTTGTGATTATTTATGTTTGTGCTGCCAAAGGATGATGGTGATGATCAATTTATTATGGATGATTGATTATTTTGAGTGAAAACGAGATGAGACAAATGGATTTTTTCAAATATTTGGATTTTTTTTTTTTACGCTTTTGGAATGTTTTGTTGAGGTTGTTTTGGTATTTTCAAATTTTGCAAATGTTTTGATTTTTGCATGTTTGATGTTTTGGGGTTTTCTGAGACTTTATGAATGTTTTTGGATTTTGTGTTTTTTTAATGTTTTTGGATTTTGATGTTTTTTGAATGTTTTTGGATTTTGATGTTTTTTTTTAATGTTTTTGGATTTTGATGTCTCAGGTGCTAGTCAAAGATTAGCCTTCCCTACGTTTAAGCTCAGAGACGACGTAGTTCGGATTCCATGTTTTTGATTTTTTTTTGACTTTTTTAGTGTTTTTGGATTTTTGCATGATTTTGATGATTTGGATATGGATGTGTGTGATAATATCAGTGCTCTATTTTGGGATTTGTTGAAAACCAAGCTAGGGTTGATTGATCATATCGATGGATTGATGATGATAAGATTGTTGAGGATACACAACAATGCAAGGATAGTGTTGATCAACACAAGGATTGAGATGTTGATGGGATTGATGATGATAACATTGTTTAGGATGCACAACAATGCAAGGATAGTGTTAAGCAACAAAAGGATTAGGATGGATATCCCAAGATGATGGATTGATTGGATTTGATTGATCAAGATTGTGAAGCTTGATTTGGAACAAAATTGTTCAAATGATTTGATGTGACGTTTGAAGTGTAAATTAGATGCAACTGATAGTGATTGTTTGGATTGATGTTCGATGAAAGATGAAGCTTGATAAGGAAAATTTGCTCATCAAAATATGCCATGGGCTAGCGATTTGGATTTTGGATCATCAATGCTTTGACCAATTTGATTATGTGTTTTCCAATGTTCGGATCACCACATAAGCTAGAGGATATAGATCAAGATTTATTCCCGAAGCAAGATGTAAATATCTACCCCCAGTGTCTAGCAATATATGTAATGCCATGGATGGATGGATATGGCAAGCATGCAAAGGATGCCAAGGATTATCTTGTGATAAGATAAGGTGTTTGGATAAAGAATGCTCATTTGGATAATGTTGCATAGCTTAGATAACATTGGATAGGATCGGATCAATGAAAATGACGCATGTCAAGATGTTTTACCATAAGCAAGCATAAAGTGGCCCCAAGCTTTCATCAAGATCAAGATAACTTGGATGATGGATGCAAATGGATGAAAAATGGATTGGATAAATGGTTCATCGATGCATGGATTTATTATGGATAAGACGGATGAAATGTTGGCTTTATTATGGATGGGATAAGATGCTTTCACCTGAAGTGCTGCACGTAGATGCTCAATTCTACACATGATGCCTATTTGTGAGGTTTTCGTCATGGTCTTGCCCAAAGCGCCGCCCATGCGGTTTTCACTAGAGGAATTTTTTTTTTTCTTTACTGTTTTCAATCCCTTTTTTGATTTTTTTTTATTTTCATATTTTTTAATTTTTTTTTATTTTTTCAAAAGATTTTAAGCTCATGCTAAATCAAAAGGTGTTGCTGATGTAGATTCCTCTATCATAATGTGTCATTGATAGCCTGCCTGAAGAAGTTGCTTTCCTAAGATACGTGCACTTGAATACAACTTTTAAGTTTTTTGATCTGCTTTGTCGATACCGGAGTTAACTTTGTCTTTGTGCGTACATTGCAATAGAGTGCCTTCTAAATCCTTATGATGAAGGGTCATTGCCAATAGATGGTCAATTTAAGAATTGGATATCGTGTGTGGAGGTGTGGATGGAGTGTGTTTAGGTATAAGAGATGGATTGGCTGACAGTTTGGAACATTTGACTCTCCAAACTTGGGAAGATGAGCAATGATGGGTGGATACGAAAAATGTGCATGGAATTGGGACCAACTGCTTGATACACTTTGTATGCCACTTCAAAAAATTTCTTTTGCTTTTGTGGATATCTTTGATGGATACTTTTCCCTTTTTTATTTTTCCCCATAGTTTCTTTGACTGATGGAGTTTGATAGGGATAATCTTTCTTTGTATGTTTTGGTATCCATGCATATTTGATTTCTCCATTATGCTTCCTTGTTTCTTCTTCTTTGATAATGTTCCTTATGGTTTGATTCAATTCTTTCATTTGATGTTGGTCCCAATTCGTGGATGGGGTGATGGGTGGATGAATATTCATGATGTGGCTGGTTGTAGTATTGGCATTGGTTTCATTAGAAGGATTCTTTGTGCTCCCTATGTTGATGTTTGCTTGAGACATAGTTTCCCCTAGTATGGTGGTAATGGCACCTTCATTCCTTGATTCTGCTTGTTTTGAGGGTTCCTATTTAGAATGCATTCTTTGATAAATGACCACTGTAGATGATGTTATTTCAATTTGTTGCTATGCTAACTTTGAATTATACTATTCCGTCTGACTTGTTTCCTTGAGCGGATAATGCTAGATATCGGCATACCCGATGTCCTCAATCTAAATTTGGGATATATCTGATCTTGATGTTGATAACTCATTTTTACTGTAGGAACATAATTTTGTTCTAGATGATCATCTACATGTCCATCCATAGAAAGCATCTCATGGGTAGATGAAGGAGTCTGTGCATCTTGTATAGATAGGAGAGTGTCCATTAGATCATTATAGTATATTGGAGATACAGATGCTTGATCTTGAATAATTTCATAGTTGCTTCTGACATGCTTTGGATCAAGTTCTTGACATGGGTGAGTTTCAAAGGATGTTGATCATTTTTTTTGCACAACAATAGCCCAAATAGAATATGATATCCTATCTCTCTTGAAAGGTAAATCTCTATCAGCAAGCCTCAAGAGATAACCTCAAGGTCTCTAATGTCAGGTCTTGACAGTGTATAAACAACTCAGTAATGAAATGTGAAAATGCTGGTAATCACAATGGAACCTTACTACAAGAAAAATAATGAATCGATTTTATTAGATCTAACAATCTGATGATACTTCAATCCTTGATCTAACCCAATAAATCAAAGAAAATAAAAAAAGGATAAGGGTTTCAAAGAGACTTCTAAATATAACACTACTCCTAAGATTAACAATGAAAATAAACAATACTGAAATGGACCAATCCCTCAAAACTCATCTCTACTTGACCCAGATAAATCTACAATCCTAGAAAAATAGTGCAATCTTCTAAGGTGTTAAGATTTTCAGATCATGAACATTCATTCAAACAACCCTATTGTGATTGAAATGAATAAACCAACATAATCAAACTTAAGCACAATGAATATAAAAGTCCAGGATAACTTTGCAAAGCAACTAACAGTTAGTTGGTTGTGAAAAGTATGGACTTAAGGATTGCTGCAACATTCAAGTATCAAATTATAAACATTATCGAATCAAATCTAGTTTAAATATTAGCCTCCTCAATGCAATTTTCAGGATGGAATAACAAGAACCATGCAAGACAAGAGAACACAAATATGGCACCAAATCACAAAGTCATTATTTGCATTCAAAATATCCATTGTAGCAACAATTTCAGCTATTTGTTACAATATTTGCTTGAGAGCCACTATTCGCTAACCCTAGCTCTACTTGATTAACTATTCTACTCTACTTCTATCTTCTAACTCTTTTCGACTAACTTTCTAACTATCTAACCCCTTACAAATGAGGTGAAATGCCAAATATATAGAATTCCCCCAAGAAAACCCATCGTCCTAGCAAGGGTTTTGCTGCATTAATGGCATAATAACTCGGCCAAGAGAAAATTTGAAATAGATCAAAAGAATGTATTAAATGAACGTTCCATCCAAGTCATCCTGGGATCCGCAATGCAGTTCGGACCAATGCATGGGAAGATAATAGGGAAGCACAAATCACACTACAACCCATCATCAACTCCCTTCCCTATCATCCGTATTCCAACCCATCATTTCATGAACCTTCAGAAGCATCCCATCCAAGTCAACTATCGATGGAAAAGGCAGAAACCTAAGTCAATTTTTAATGGACGCAATCTCTTCTCTTGACGGCTTGATTGACCTATCCCAATCTACCTTATATGTCACATGCTTTTCAATAACTGCGAGGTAGGTGGCCGCATCATCCAGTTGGTGCTAAGAAACAGAACCATCATTAAGTGGTGCATAGAAATCATGCCACCATTCTATCAACTGTTATAGGCTCAAGTACTTGGGCGTGATCTTCCTTCTTCCCATCATGATTTCAAAGAAGGCAATGGAACCATTGTAAACCCTAGTTAGGGTGTCATCAATCTGCTTCCTTTGTTTGTAAATCTTTTTCAACAGTTTCTGCCTAATTTGCAATGCTTCAAACCACTCCCATGGTTCAGCAGCTCTAGAAGAAGGAAGGATCACATCATTCACCAATCCATCTCGAGTGTATTCCATTATAGTTCTAGTTTTCTGTAGAAGAAGATCCATATCTTCCTTATCTTGTGCTAACACCGCTTTCAACCAATCAGTTGCCATAATAGCATCCTTCCCTATTGAAAATACTTCCTTAATAGCCTCATCACCCTTTATTTGCACCCCTTTCAACCAATTCGTAGTGGCAAGGGTGGAAGCTTTCATCTTTTCTAGTTCAGTGATGGTCTCTTGAGGTAGAGGATTCATAGCAGAGGAGGAAGGGTTAATGGATTGCAGGGGCTTCATTAATTCCTCTAAGCATTTCCTGAGATTTTCATTTTCTTTCTTCAGCTCTTGCTTGGTCTTCATCTCCCTTCTCAGTCTATCCAGAATAACTGCACTAGAATCCTAGTAATCCTCAATATCTTTCTCAACGAATGTAGGCCCAAGATTGAAAGTCTGCACATTAAAATCTTTTCCAGCCACATCATCTTTTTTTTTATCTAGAGCAGGGGTGGCAATATGAACATCCTCATCATGAGCTTCATCTCTTTCAATCCTTGAGATCAACCTAGCCTTCTTCTTACCTTTATCTTTTCCAATTTTGGCTAGCAGTGCATCCCAATTCGGTGGACTATCCTCCACTACTACCTATTTTCTATTTATCTCTTTGTCTAGCCAACCAGGGACAGTGGATTCCAATTGCACCTCACTTTTCCTCTCCTCTTGTTGATCCTTAAGTGCCTCCTCACTCAAATTGTGTTTCTCAAGTGGTCTCATCCATTTCACTTTCCTTCCCCTTAGCATGCCCTTCCTCTTGTTCAGGTGAGGGAACCTTCACTGCTTCTTCTTCTTTTGGAGGGACTTCTCTAGTTCTGACAGGGGAATCCACATATGTAACCATAGGGGACTACATTATCTTTTCAACCTCAGCCTCTGCACTGTAAAGTTCTCCTTCATGGAAATATTCACCTTTAGTGTCTGGATGATCCTCAACATCCTTCGACTCACCTGGCTTGCTTTGAGCTTCGTGAGTGGGAGGCACATCATCATGCTACTCCTCATGAGAAACCACCAGAGGTAGGTCAGCTTTAGGCACACTGTCCCTCGGAGAAGGAGTCCTAGAATTCCTTGCATACACTTTGTCCTTCTCCTTTGAGCTTTCAACATTTATCACTAGTGCGAAATTTCTTCCTCCCCAATCTTGGAGCTAGCCTTCTCTGAAAATTTTATAATTTTTCTTCTTTTGGGCACAGGATCACTAGTCTTAGGATTCTATTTTTCAGTCTCTTTCTGCTCAGACTTCTTAGTCCTAGTCCTTTTCTTGGCCTTTGGCCTCCTCTATTTTTCTGCTTCTTGGGCTTCTCCTGGAACACATTTAGACTTAACTTTGGTAGGAGAATCTAGCTTGCCTTTACCTTTAGGATCTTCCTACTCTGTGGACTCCTTAGAAGTTGAATGGATCCAAATCTCCCATGAGTGGATAGGTGAATTTCACTCCCTTATTCTTCAATTCCCATATTGTATGCTTGAGCCATATCCTAGTGAATTTGATAACTGGATCCATCAATTATTTTAGTTCTATTTTCTCTTCCTCTAAGCAATCCACATCACCAATCGGTCTATCCTTTATGGCCTCATAAGCATGATCCTATATGAAGTTCCCATTGTCCTCCAATTGATCAGGAATTGCCTTCACATTATACAATCAAACTGACTCAACTGGAAACCAAGAGAATTTCTTCTTTCTGACCTCAAATTTATCACTGCAGTTGGCCCAGTAGTCCTCCAAATTTACCTTATGGCTATATTCTCTACTAGCCTTCTTTTGAGCCTCCCCTATGATGTTAAATCTGGATCTCTTGGAGTGGAAAGACAAGCCAAGAGCACTCAATTCTTCTTCTGAAGCTTGGGAAGAACCAATGGAAGGACATACCTCTCTAGTGCCAATCCTTAGTTGGAAATCACCACCAAAACCAGTCTTATGCTTGTCCTTCTTGACAATGGCATCGAAGTCACAAATCTACCTGGTGAATTCCAACAATATAATGTGATCAGTGGGGTATCTTGGAAGTCTATATGGGGCACTTTCACAGCCATCAATCTAGATGTAGGAGAAGGTTGGGAACTAAATAAACCATGCTCCATATTTCCTGATGAGCTCCTTAGCCAGATCTGAAATCCTAAGATGCTCTACCTCCTAAAGCATTCTAGTGATATACATAGTAAATGCATCATTTTCCCTCCTATAGTTGGAACCTCCCAAGTGCAAATGAGGGAAAACTTCATAAATAATATCATGCCCAAAAATTCCCTTTGTATCCAATCCTCTATAGGGATGGAATCTTGCAAGTGCATAGACCATATATGAGGTCATTGTGAAGGTCTTTGTTTACAACACATTAGACAATTGTTTATGAATTACTTGGCTGATGATCCCTACCCAATGGTAGTTAATCTTTTCTTGCTCCATCCTCACAATGACATGGCACATCCAATTTTCAAATGTACCAACACTCCTCAATTCAACCACCCTACTAAGAAACGTGATGGCATCATAGTATTCCTTCTTGAATTTTCCTCTAAACAACTGCTTAGGCAACTTGGAATAGTGTGACTTGGGCTTCTCCAGCTAGGAATTGATCAGCTGTAGTGACTTCACAGTCTGTTCATCATAGAATTCCTGAGCTGCTTCAATGGTGAATCCTACCACATGAGATCTATCTGGCATATCAAATGTTTGGGCAATGGAGACCGGGTTGAGATTTGCAACAAATCTCCCTTGAGGACCAATTATCCTCTGTCTATCCTAATCATAGTGCCTGGTGCACTCAAGGACCAACTCATAACACTACACCGTAGAAGGGAAACCAGCAACATGTGACAATCCCGATTCCATCATCCTTCTAGTCACCAAATGAGGATTCTCAACCGCCATTCTTTCTTTAAATTCTTCATAATACCATAGGCCAACTTTTGTATCAATGACTTCTGACTAGACAAAAGTGTTCTTACTCTCAGGGACCTTGCTCTTAATGTCTAGCTTAACCCTCTCTGCATCAAACAATGAAGACCCAGCTGCCGCCTTGTTTGATTCAGCCTGTATTCAACATGAAAACATAATAAAAACCACAAGAAAGCAAGGTTAATCCATCAAAACACCATTAGAATGCATGTCATATAGTCAAGGTGTTATTAAATCTCATATGAAACGATCACAACAAATTTCGGGTTTCAAGAGCATTCGCAGAATCTGGGCCAAAGAGGAATTTCAGGAAGTTGCAGACTAATCAGATTCTAGCTGAAAAAACTAGGAAACACCTACTTAACCATTAATTGTGATCATAATCAATCAACAAATCACATGGGAGATCCAAAGATAGCATGAATAAATCATAAAATGCATTGAAAATCACAAACACATCATCCTATTCCATATTCCTTTATATTTCATCAACTTTCGAGAAAATCCGCCAGAGATGGATTCCCGCTCGAAGAACGAGCCAAAGAGGATTTTTCGGGAAATCTAGGAGACACCGGATTTCAGAGAAATCTAGACCTAATGGACATCCATGGTTAAGGAAAAATTCCAGACCAATCTAGATTCTCGAAACGAAGTTTTCGGCAAGAGTCAATCATCTTGCCGAGAAGTCTTGGTGAGTTCCGGGAGACACACCGAAGGATGTCATCAGAATAGGTTTCGCTAAGACTGAGTGGTTTCGGTGTAATGTCTCGGCGAAAAAGGACATAGCAAACATATCGGCCAGACTGAAGTTTTTTGATATGGGGTCTCACTGAAGTTGGGGTGTTTTGCCGACTAGCAATAGGTTTTGAATTCGGCCAGAGGTCTCGCCGATCGCCCAGTGCTTCGGCAATATGAAGTCCCATCGACATAACCTCTTGTTGACATTATGAAGTCTCCCCAAAAAAGATCTGGGCTCGCCAAGAAAATAAGGCTTCGCCATGAAGTCCTCGTGACCGTTAGGAGTCTCGCCGAAAACGAAGGTGTCCGCAAGAGTAATGAGCTCGCCGAAAGGTCTCTTTGAGTAGACAGAGTCTCAGCGACTGAAAGGAACAGAGCTCGACAAAAGTGAAATGTGCTCGGTGAAAGGTCTCACTGAAGGAAGGATGTCTCCACGAAGCAAACGGGTATAGGTATAACTAATGAATTCCGCTATGACCTCCTGCCAACAACGGCTTGTCTCGCCGATGGCATACATGAAAATGCATGTCGATGAGAGGCTTTCTTACGGGGTGAGGTCTCAGTGAAGCCTCTTTGTCTCATCGACAGTGAAAGAGATTTTATTGGTGCGAGGAACGATACTGTCACAACGATAAAATATGAACCTACGAAGGCCTCTTAGGCAAACTACAGGGTGATCGGTATGACATCTTCCTGATTTTGAAGGGTCACAGCGATGGAAATTTTAGAAAGGATGGAGAGTCCCGATTTCATCCAGACACGGAACCAATGTAGAATTTCAAAAGGTTTAACTCAGGACCAGATAGGGATGGACCCTTTCATAGATTTTCCTTGTGTTTCAGGCTTGTTTTAAGATGAAATAACCTGACATGGCCCTACCCTAGGTTTCAAATCCCACCATCCACCATTAGCGCATAGGACAGCTCTAAATTCTATTGTTTCAACTGCTAAGTCGTTACTAGGGTTTACTAAATACTCTCAGGAAAGATTCATCAAAATGCAGATAGACAAGTGAGTTCGAGACTTACCCAAGAGATGACAAATGATGCAAAACTGAACAACCCTAGCATGAAATGATCACTCTCATAACCTCAAAGTGCCATACATAATTCTCAATCAAAGGTAGGGCAATAAAACACATACCATTATGAAGCGGAAATTGATCTCAGAAGCAGTAAATGCGAAGCCCAATGGTGTCCACAAAGAACAGATGCAGGAACATATGTAGGAATGCACAAGAAATTGCTACCAAATCAATCAAATCGCCCAAATGCCTCAAAATGAAGCCAACAACCCAAAGAACAAACTCTAAGGATGTAGTTCTCAACTCAGACAATGGAAAATGGTGAGCATAATGGCACAAAAGATCTCAGAAATCAAGTAAAATCTAGCCTTCAAAGTGCGTACGAAGCCATTAATGCAATCTATAAGACAACCAAACAACCCAAGAAGCTGACGATAGGGTAGAATCCAGGAAAATTCGGCCCATACGAAAATCTGCTAAAAATGAAAATCCCTAAACAACAGTGCACGGCCAGAGTCCAAGTGGGATCCTAGAAAATCCGACCAGGGTGGAAAATCCTGAATCAGGGTAAAAACCTGAAACTTGATCCAAAACTTAGGATTTTCAAAGAATAACCTAGGGAAACACCTAGGCAATAAAAATAAACATTTAAGCACATGCCTAAAGTAAGACAAAACCTAAAAAAGAAAGGGCCAGGAAACCAAAACCGAAACGAAAGAGGAACCCTGCTTTTAGGGGGGCGTGTGTGCAAAAACTTGCACAACAAATGGCGACTTCTGCTAGGAAAATGCTCCAGAGCATTTGATGATGAACAGTAATCGAGAACCCAGAATCTCTGGTTTCAATCTCACCATCAAACAAACAAGTCAGAATGTAAACATTTAAAGAATTAGAACCAAAGGATAGACTAGACCTTCCATAAATTGAAAATCAAAGTGTATGCATATGAGTTCATTTCCCTCCTTAAGCTACTACAAGAACCAAGTTCAGTCAAGTCAAGCTACGTAAGGATTCTAACTTCAAAATCAACTTGGATAGGGTCTCGCTGCCAGTCAGGCTTCCATAGCCCCAACGAGGTTATCGCTGTGACTCTCCTGAGCACAGCTCTACTGCCAGCTAGGCGTCCATAGCCCCGGTAGAGATATTTAGGTATCCTTGATAAGCTGAATTTATTCTTTTGATATTCAATATTTCATTTTTCTTTCTTTTGATATTCTTTATATGTTACTTTCATTTCAACCTGTGAACAATGAAGTTCACACTCAGGGTTGAGAACCACAGTGGCGCTGAAGCAAAAATAATATTTTTCACTTGACAAAACTTCATAAGGATTCCTATAGTAATGTCAGGATTCTTAAAATATAGGAGAATAAGATTTCAGAGTACTTCAAATTCAAATCAAAGCCAGTGATCAATCTTCTATAGATCTAACATTAAGACTGCTGACGATAGCAAAGACTTCAATCGTCCTTTCAAGATACAAGACTCTAGTCTACCAATAAAACACTTAGAAAAATTACAAAGAAGATAGATTTGCCATGCCGGTGCAACACATCCAGGAGAAAATAGAGAAACCCCTAGAGCAAGAGCCAAGAAAAACAACAAAACAAACCAAAAGAAAACCTACACTAACCAAAACAAACAAAAGCAAAGCAGAAAGGGAAACCTAATCTTACTATATACAAGACAAGAGCTAAAAACAACTCAAGATTGGAAATAATGCTTCAAATATTGCCCATTGACAGGCAGTGGGATACCCTCTCCAGTGAGGGTTTTCAAACGGAAAGCATTATCTCCAAGATTTTATGAAATATGGTAAGGTCCAAGCCAAAGTTTATCAAATTTTCCATGCTCTCCCTTACGGTCATGGGCTTTATCCCAGTAAAGAACCAAGTAAGATATCCTAAAAGATTTAACCTTGGCTCTCTTATCAAACCATCTCTTGACTACCCCTTGGTGTTTAGCAAAGTTATCTAGGGCTTTGTCTCGTTTTTCCTCAAGATGTAACAATTCAGCAAGACTACGCTCACGTTTATCTCCCTCATCATAATATTCATTAATGAACTAAAGGGTAGGAAGTTTCAATTGTATGGGAAACACAGGTTCTAGTCCATAAACTAGATGGTATGGGGATATCCCTATGGAAGCTTTATGTCTTGTGCGATCTACCCAAAGAGCAAATCTAAGTTGGGTATGCCAATCCTTCAGATTTCTTTCTAACAATTTGTGGGTAATAGTCAAGAGATTTTTGTTGGATGACTCAGCTAATCTGTTACCCTGTGGGTAATAGTTGGATGAAAATTTAATTATAATCCCATGGTCAAAAGCCTAGTTAGAAAACTTCAATGATGAAAATGCAGGACCATTATCACAAACTAAAGACATGGGGCATCCAAAATGATTAAGAATACCAGATTCAAGGAAGTTAATAATTACCTCAAAAGTACACTGCTTGCATGTGAGAGCTTTAGTCCATCGTGTAAAATAATCAGTAAGGGTAAGAATATACCTGTGACCAGTAGAGGAGGGCGGATTGATGGGGCCAATGAAGTCCATTCCCCATTGTGCGAAAGGTTTTACCTCAAAAACTAGCTGGAGTGGAAGAGCTAAATACTTCTCTCTTCCTGCCATGGTCTGACACACATGGCATGTCCTAACATGGTTGTGGGTGTCCTTGAATAGTGTAGGCCAATAGTAACCAGCTTTAAGAATCTGGTTTGTTGTAGAAGGCGCTGATCCATGGCCTATACCATATCTATCATGAAACTCCAACATCACTCTTGTAGATTCTTCTTTTCCTAGGCACCTCAAATAAACACCTTCATGATTTTTCTTATACAGGACAACTCCTTTCAACAAGAAACCATCACTCTTTAGGCGCAATGCTCTTTTTTGTATTGAATTGAGATGATCAGGGCATCTCTGCATTAGGAGGTAATAAAAAATGTCATCATACCACTCTCCTGGAGATACATCCTCTAAATTATAACTCTGAGCTGTAAGGTCAGGGCCTATCTCTGCCATTATCTGTGTAAGTCCTTGTCCTCTGACCAGCTTCATGGGCTGAATCTCAATATCATATTCCTATAACATAGTTACCCACTTGGCTCTACATTCCCCCAGCTCATTCTGCATTAATAACAATTTAACTGTAGGATTGAGAACTATTGCAAAGATTTTGTTTCTAAAGATATAATGCTTGAATTTCTTTATAGCCATGACTAAGGCATAAGCCTACTTTTCCACACTTGGGTATTTCAGTTATGCATCCTTCAATGGTGCACTCATGAAAGCTATGGGATTCTCATTTCTTTGATCTAATTTTTGAGTTAACATAGTAGCACAGGAATGATCAGAGGTAAACGAATATATATAGAATGGCTTACAATAGTCCAGACTTACCAAAACAGGAGCTTCAGCAATTACCCTCTTTATCTTTGCAAATGCTTCTTTTGCTTCTGCATTCCATTCATCTTTTGCCTACTACTTTAACATCGCATTTAGTGGCTTAACTATTTCTGCAAACCTAGTGATGAACTTCCTCACAAAGTTGATCTTGCCAAAGAATGATTTCATTTCTTTTTTACTAGCAGGCGGTGGAATCTTAAGAATAGCCTCTATAAGTTCTGGATCAATTGCAATTCCATTTTTATAAAGAACATGCCCCAACAATTTACCTTCTACTACTCCAAAGATGCATTTCTTTGGGTTGAGAGATATCCCAAACTCTCTACATTTCTAGAAAACTTTGCATAGATCTAAGATATGATCACCTCTTTTCTTGGAAAAGAATATCAGATCATCCATGTAGATGATTATGCACTTACCGATGATGTCTTTAAAGGCTATGTCCATTGCTCTCTAGAAGGTAGCTCTAGCATTAATCAATCCAAAAGGCATTCTTCCATAAGAAAAAGTGCCCCACTTGGTGGTGAAAGTAGTTTTATGTATGTGCTTGTACTGTAACATAACTTGGTTGTATCCTGAATAACCATCCAAAAAGGACATCATCTAAGATCTGTTGACAACCTGGAGCACTTCATCCAGTGAGGGTACTAGATAATTATCCTTTTCTGATGCCCTATTTAGGTTCCTGAAATCCATGCATAACCTAATTTCACAATTTTTCTCCCACACTGGAACCAAGTTTGCAACCCAAGTAGAATGCCTGACCAAGAATATGATTCTTGCAAATAATAATTTCTGCACTTCTTTCTGTATTATAGGTTCCAGCAAAGCATTGATGGGCCTTTGCCTCTGTCTGAAAGGCTTCACTCCTGGATTGAGAGGAATAGTATGGGTTATGATTGATGTATCATAAGTCTTTAAGTCTTCATAACTTCAGGCTATCACATCTGGATATCTATGTAATGCATCAATGATTCCTTTCCTTTCTTCTGGAGTACACACTTTACCAATAAAGACATTTTTGACATCCCCCTGAGTTCCCACATTATATTTGTCACATTGTCCACTGATGGAATCTTTCCTGGTATCTTGTTCCTGATCCCTAACCTTGTCCAGATCAAAGATCCTCTCTAATTGTACCATTCCCCTAGGAATTGTGTTGGTTTTCAGATTGATTACCCCTTCCAACTCCATATCAGCTTCTTGGAGCTCAGTTTCGTCAATTATTTGAGAAGAAAAGACATCATTACTAGTAATAAAATCTAAGATATGCTTGTCATCTTCAAATACCTAGAAGTTGGTGACATTATCAGGTACTGAGGGTACCAGGGTTAGCTCCACAGTAAACTTCTTTAGTCCTGAAAGGGATAGAGGTTGCAAGGTACTTGCTACCTAAGCAAGAGAATCAACTGTCTGGTTCTTATTTCAAGGAATTAACTGAATATTTAAGGCATCAAATCCTTCAATGAGGTCCCACACTCTATGTCTATAGTTGGTCATTCTTCTGTCATGACAAGAGTATTATCTCCTAACTTTCTTGACTATTAACTCAGAATCTCCAAAGACTTGCAAGAATTTAACCCTTTTCTTTAGTGCCATTAACAGTCCATGCACTAAGGCTTCATATTCGACGACATTATTCATACAATGGAATTGAAGTCTATGAGCAGTGAAAAATGTCTTACCTCTTGGACTAATTAGCTCAAATCCCGCCCCAGCTCCTTGCTTTGATTTGGACCCATCGAATCTCAAAGTCCAACAACTAGCAGCTGCAGGGTACTCTGCTTTTTCACTTGTGCTGTTACCACTAGATGGCTCTTCAGAGGGCACCACTCTTTTCCCTCGAGGATCTTCTTGAACACTCAGGATATCACTTCTGACTATAGGAGTGGGGTTGATATGCTTCTGTATTTGTTCCACTATAGCTTTTCATAGGCAACAATCTAGTTCTAAATGAGTAGCATTCTGCACCCTGCACCAATTGGGCAAGAGTAACTCTCCAAAGTTCATTCCTCTTCCCAGCTAAACTTGATCTTCAATGCACTTTTGAATGAACTCTTGAAAATTATCTAGCAAAGCCAGTTGACTATCTTCCATACCACTATCATCTTTAGTTGGTTTGATTAGGACTTCGGTACCACTGGATTCTACTGTAAGGCCAACAGGTGCCATGTGAAACATAAGAACTTCCTCCATATTTGGCTCCTTAAGAGGAGCTACAAGCATGCAGTTACCCATGCTTACTTCTGATACCAGAATTTTAGTAGTAGTTTTCTGATATTTTGTAATCATGTACTTCATTCTGGGTTCTCTTTCAATCCTAATTTGGTTTGGCACTCCCTTCCAGGGAAGCCACATATGGGAATGGTCAGTCGAGACATATCCATTCAAGGACCTAGTAAATTCTCTTCCTAGGATTAGGCCATAAGCATCAAGTATGTCAGCTACCTATATATTAATAAACTGTTGAATCCTAGGATCATAAGCAATCTACATATGAATCATATTTAACTCTCCTATAACATTGACTTCAATCCTATCTAATTGTGTGACTTTCTTTTGGGAATCAGCAGGGGTGATATCCATGGCTCTACAAACACTAAAAGGCATAACATCAAAAGATAATTATGCAATTTTTTACCAAATATGCAGATAGAAATCAAGAAAGGAGGTGTGTCTGTCTTCCCTTGAAATAGAGTTAAGGGAGTATCTACTTGAGCAACTTGAGATTTGTCCTTTTCTTTCCCAACATCTCTGGGGGGCATATGGACTTGATTATGAGTCTGGTTTTGTCCTCCTACTGACTAAGAACCAAATATTCTATTGACCTTCTCGCTAACTGATTTATCTTGTGACATGGAATTTATATTATAAGATCCTAAGGCTGCATTCCTAATGGATGGAACTCTTAATAACTTGAATATAGATAGATTTACCTTTAGTTTTCAGAGTTCTTCAGCAACATACGTGGCCAATTGTTCTTCATTTAAATTTGTAGGAGTCTCCTTTGGGTATTCCACCATCTTTTCTTTATTTGCATCAACATTTCTTCCTTTTGGTACATCAGTATGTCCTAGATCTTGAGATAAATATTGCTTGGAAATTTGAGGCAGTGATTGATTATTGTTGGCATTAGGGTCTGGAGGCATGTTGAAATTATTTGGTGGAATGGAAGTAGTAAAGGGGCCTTCAGCTTGTGGGCTTCTGTGTGACAACTCTCTCAAGTCATACTTCTTGACAGGTCTCTGGAAGGTCTACACTTCTTCAATGTAAGCTTCTTCTTCATCTCTTGGACCATTTTCATTTGCTAAATTCTCATCAAATAGTTGTGTCATTTCATCTCCATTGCATACCTGGTTTGTTTCTTCCTCCAACTAGTCAGATTCTTCTTCAGGTACATTATCCTTACTTTGAGGAAAAGGAGCATGGTTCAGCACCAGCATTGGTGAATCATAAGGATTGGATGGTACTATTTCTTAATCGCTTGCATTGTTCTCCACTTCGTACTGAAAGATTGAGGCTGTTGTTTGGAATTCTTGACAGTCCAACTTAGAATGCTGACTAGTCTTGTGGGGCTTACACCACCCTGATAAATCAGCCTCAGCTAGATATACACCGCCAAGAGGCTTCTCTTGATTAACTGGTTGATTGACAGACTAATTGATAGGTTGACTATCTGGTTGATCCAATGGGGTGGGGACTCCTCCATTGTTGGGCCCTGTGTTCCAAGTCCTATTCTGCCCTAATGGCTTTCTCCTATCGAACCCTTGTCCACTAGCTCTGTCAAAGTTCTGGCCCGAGGGTTGTCCTTTATCATAGTTCTATCTTCTTTCATTATTATAACCTCTGTTGTTATTAAATCCCCTGTCATTGTTGTAGCCTCTGTCATGGTTATATCCTCTTTCATTATTGTATACTCTATCATTATTGTATCCTCGGTCCTGATGTTGCCCTCTATCAAAGTTTTGTCCTTGTGGATTCTCTATGTTCTGATTAGACTGCATGTTTCTCTGAGCAACTTGCAACTGACTGTTCTGATTTCTCAAGTAGGTCACCTCCATATTTAGCTTCTTTATTTGCTCAGACAATTCATCTAGTCTTTCCTTGTCAAGATTACCGTATGAAGGTTGATTCACATTATTCTGGGAGTACCCTACTGCAACATTGGAATTTAGTGATTGGTTCAAGACTTCAAAATTCTATAGGTATGAAGGATAACTAGCTTGGGGCTGAGTGTGCAGGGGTTGATTCACATTTTGTTGGGGGTAACTCATCATGGATAACACTTGTCCAATAGGGGGCCCTGGGTGAGGGACCAGAGGCAATTGAGGTACTGGATTCATGACTGGAGTATGGTTTACCAAAGCCTGGCTGAGAGTTGGAACTTGTCTACGGTGAGCAACGAGTCCTAATGAGGGTAAAGGCCCAGACGGGTGTTTCCTTAGATTAGTGATAACTTTCATAGCTTCTGCATATGCATCAAGTTGACTCTTAGGAGGATTATTACTCCACTTCATAAAGGTCATTGTCAAACTATCAAGTGCCTCTTAATAAACTTCTAAAGCAGTGGGTTCATCAACAATATAAGGGGTCCATAGTCTGGTGGAAGCACGATGAAACCTATTGTTGAAAGATCCTATAGGCTCATTGAACTCCCTTTTAACATTAGTGAACTGACGGTAGAGCTCATTGGAACTAATGGGGATTCAAAACTTTTGCAAGAAAGCAACCTCTAGCTCAGTCCAATGCTGGATAGACCCAGCAGGAAAATGATTGTACCAATAGAATGCATCTTCTCCTAATGAATAAGGAAATAATATAAAAGCTACATCCTCATGGTTTATCCCTCTATCAATGAGGCCCATCTGAAAGAGTCTGATGTGTTACTCAGCAGTCCTATTTGGGTCATTAACATGGAACTTTGAACAAAATTGTTCAAGGTTTTTGGACATGACATTGTAAACGGTGAAACTTAATGGAGATGGGTTGGTTGCTAGAAAATCCATTGGTGGGCGTGGGGGTGGTAATGGTTGCTTTATGACTGGCTGAGGTCGTGGGCTGGGAATGTCCTCAGACTTAGATGAACCTGATGAAAATGAGGATGATGAAAATGAGGGAGGTGGATGGGATGGTGATGATGATTCCCTTCTTTTGTTGGTCCTTCTAGACCTAGTAGGGTTTGGAGCAGATCTTGTTCTTCTTCTAAATCTCTTAGGAGAGATGGCATTCAAAAATTGATCCAGCTTGCTTATTTGGGCCCTCCTTCTAGTGCCAGTTCCTGTTGATCGTGTTTTTTGCACAACAACAGCCCAAACAAAATATGATATCCTATCTCTCTTGAAATGTAAATCTCTATCAGAAAGCCTCAATAGATAACTCCAAGGTCTCTAATGTCAAGTCTTGACAGTGCATAAACAACTTAGTAACAAAATGTGAAAATGCTGGTAATCACAATGGGACCTTACTACAAGCAAAATACTGAATCGATTTTATCAGATCTAACAATCTGTTGATACTTCAATCCTAATCTAACCCAATAAATCAAAGAAAATAGAAAAAGGATAAGGGTTTCAAAGAGATTTCTAAATCTAACACTACTCCTAAGATTAACAATGAAAATAACCAATACTGAAATGGACCAATCCCTCAAAACTCATCTCTACTTGACCCAGATAAATCTGCAATCTTATAAAATAGTGCAATCTTCTAAGGTGTTAAGATTTTCAAATAATGAACATTCATTCAAGCAACCCTATTGCAATTGAAATGAATAAACCAACACAATCGAACTCAAGCACAATGAATATAAAAGTCCAGGCTAACTTTGCAAAGCAACTAATAGTCAGTTGGTTGTGAAAAGTATGGACTAAAGGATTGCTGCAACATTCAAGTATCAAATCATAAACATTATCAAACCAAATCTAGTCTAAATATTAGCCTCCTCAATGCAATTTTTAGGATGGAATAACAAGAACCATGCAAGACAAGAGAACACAAATATGGCACCAAATCACAATGTCATTATTTGCATTCGAAATATCCACTGTAGCAACAATTCCAGCTATCTGTTACAATATTTGCTTGAGAGACACTATTCACTAACCCTAGCTCTACTTGATTAACTATTCTACTCTACTTCTATCTTCTAACTCTTTTCGATTAACTTTCTAACTATCTAACCCCTTACAAATGAGGCAAAATGCCAAATATATAGAATTCCCCAAGAAAACCCATCGGCCCAACAAGTGTTTCACTGCATTAATGGCACAACAACTCGGCCAAGAGAAAATTTGAAATAGGTCAAAAGAATGTATTAAATGCACGTTGCATCCAAGTCAGCCCAAGATCCGTAATGCAGTTCGGACCAATGCGCAGGAAGATAATAGGGGAGCACAAATCGTATTGCAACCCATCATCAACTCCCTTCCCTATCATCCGTATTCTGACCTAGCATTTCATGAACCTTCAGAAGCATCCCATCCAAGTCAGCTACTGGTGGTAAAGGAAGAACCCTAACTCAATTTTCAATGGACGCAATCTCTTCTCTTGATTGCTTGACTGACCTATCCCAATCTACCTTATATGTTGCATGCTTGTCAATAACTATGAGGTAGGTGGCCGCATCATCCAGTTGGTGCTCAGAATAGAACCATCATCAAGTGGTGCATAGACATCATGCCACCATTCTCACAACTATTCAAGGCTCAAGTACTTGTGCACGATCTTCCTTCTTCCTGTTATGATTTCAAAGAAGGCAATGGAACCATTGTAAACCCCAATTAGGGTGTCATCAATCTGCTTCCTTTGTTTGTAAATCTTTTTCAACAGTTTCTGCCTAATTTGCAATGCTTCAAACCACTCCCATGGTTTAGAAGCTCTAGAAGAAGGAAGGATCCTATCATTCACCAATCCATCCTAGATGTATTCCATTATAGTTTTGATTTTCTGTAGAAGAAGATATGTATCTTCCTTATCTTGTGCTAACACCACTTTCAACCAATCAGTTGCCATAATAGCATCCTTCCCTGTCGAAAATACTTCCTTAATAGCCTCATCACTCTTTATTTGCACCCCTTTCAACCAATTCGTAGTGGCAAGGGTGGAAGCTTTCATCTTTTCTAGTTCAGTGATGGTCTCTTGAGGTAGAGGATTCACAACAGAGGAAGAAGGGTTAATGGATTGTAGGGGCTTCATTAATTCCTCCAAGCATTTCCTAAGATTTTCATTTTCTTTCTTTAGTTCCTGCTTGGTCTTCATCTCCCTTCTTAATCTATCCACAATAACTTCACTAGAATCTTGGTAATCCTCAATATCCTGCTCAACAGATGTAGGCCCAAGATTGAAAGTCTGCACATTATAATATTTTCTAGCCACATCATCTCTATTTTTATCTAGAGAAAGGGTGGCAATATGAACAACCTGATCATGAGCTTCATCTCATTCAATCCTTGAGATTACCCTAGCCTTCTTCTTACCTTTATATTTTCCAATTTTGTCTAGCAGTGCATCCAAATTCGGTGGACTATCCTCCACTACTGCCTTTTTCCACTTTATCTCTTTGTCTAGCCAACTAGGGATAGTGGATTCCAATTGCACCTCGCTTTTCCTTTCTTCTTGTTGATCCTTAGGTGCCTCCTCACTCAAATTATGTTTCTCAGGGGTCTCATCCATTTCACTTTCCTTCCCCTCAACATGCCCTTCCTCTTGTTTAGGTGAGGAACCTTCACTGCTTCCTCTTCTTATGGAGGGACTTCTCCAGTTCTGACAAGGGAATCTGCATATGCAACCATAGGGGACTGCATTATCTTTTCAACCTCGACCTCTGCACTATAAAGTTCTCCTTCATGGAACTCTTCAGCTTCAGTGTCTGGATGATCCTCAACATCCTTTGACTCACCTGGCTTGCTTTGAGCTTCATGAGCGGGAGGCACATCATCATGCTGATCCTCATGAGAAACCATAAGAGGTAGGTTAGCTTTAGGCACACTATCCCTAGGTGAAGGAGTCCTAGACTTCCTTGCATACACTTTGGCCTTCTCCTCTGAGCTTTCAACATTTATCACTGGTGGGGCAACTTCTTCCTCCCTAATCTTGGAGCTAGCCTTCTCTTAAAATTTTATAATTCTTCTCCTTTTGGGAACAGGATCACCAGCCTCAGGATTCTATTTTTCAATCTCTTTCTACTCAGACCTCTTAGTCCTAGTCCTTTTCTTGGCCTTTGGCCTCCTCTATTTTTCTGCTTCCTGGGCTTCTCCTAGAACACCTCTAGACTTAACTTTGGCAGGAGAATCTAGCTTTCCTTTACCTTTAGGATCTTCCTACTTTGTGGACTCCTCAGAAGTTGAATGGGGATCCAAATCTCCCATGAGCGCATAGGTGTATTTCACTCCCTTATTCTCCAATTCCCATATCGTATGCTTGAGCCACATCCTCATGAATTTGATAACTGGATCCATCAATTGTTTCAGTTATGTTTTCTCCTCCTCTAACCAATCCACATCACCAATCGGTCTATCCTTTATGGCCTCATCAGCATGATCCTAGATCAAGTTCCCATCATCCTCCAATTGATTAGGAACTACCTACACATTATACAATCGAAATGACTCAACTGGAAGCCAAGATAATTTCTTCTTTCTGACCTCAAATTCATCACTGCAGTTGGCCCAGTAGTCCTCCAATTACCTTATGGCTATATTCTCTACTGGCCTTCTTTTGAGCATCCCCTATGATGTCAAATCTAGATCTCTTGGAGTGGAAAGACAAGCCAAGAGCACTCAATTCTTCTTCTGAAGCTTGGGCATAACCAATTGAAGGACATACCTCTCCAGTGCCAATCCTTACTGGGAAATCACCACCAAAACTAGTCTTATGCTTATCCTTCTTGACAATGGCATCAAAGTCACAAATTTTTCTGGTGACTTCCAATAATATAATGCGATCAATGGGGTACCTTGGAAGTCTATATGGGGCCCTTTGGCAGCCATCAATCTGGATGTAGGAGAAGGTTGGGAACTGAATAAACCATGCTCCATATTTCCTAATGAGCTCCTTAGCTAGATCTGAAATCTTGACATGCTCTGCCTCCTGAAGCATTCTAGTGATATACATGGTAAATGCATCATTTTCCCTCCTATAGTTGGAACCTCCCAAGTGCAACTAAGGGAAAACTTCATAAATAATATCATGCCCAAAAATTCCCTTTGTATCCAATCCTCTGCAGGGATGTAATCTTGCAAGTGCATAGACCAAATATGAGGTCATTGTGAAGGTCTTTGTTTGCAACACATTGGACAATTGTGTATGAATTACTTGGTTGATGATCCCTACCCAATGGTAATTAATATTTTCTTGCTCCATCCCCACAATGACATGGCACATCCAATTTTCAAATGTACCAGCACTCCTCAGTCCAACCACCCTGCTAAGAAACGTGATGGAATCATAGTATTCCTTCTTGAATTTTGCTCTGAAGAGCTGCTTAGGCAACTTGGAATAGTTTGACTTGCGCTTCTCCAACCAGGAATGGATAAGTTGTTGTGACTTCATGGTCTATTCATCATAGAATCCCTGAGCTGCTTCAATAGTGAATCCTACCACATGAGATATGTCTGGCATATCAAATGTTTGGGCAATGGAGACCGGGTTGAGATTTGCAACTCTCCCTTGAGGACCAATTATCCTCTGTCTGTCCTTATCATAGTGCCTAGTGCACTGAAGGACCAACTCATAACACTACACCGTAGAAGGGAAACCAACAACATGTGACAATCCTGATTCCATCATCCTTCTTTTCACCAAAGGAGGATTCTCAACCGCCATTCTTTCTTTAAATTCTTATAATCCCATAGGCCAACATTTGTATCAATGACTTTTGACCACACATAAGTGATCTTATTCTTAGGGACCTTGATCTTAATGTCCAACTTAATCCTCTCTGCATCAGACAATGAAGACCCAGCTGTCGCCTTGCTTGATTCAGCATGTATTCAACATGAAAACATAATGAAAACCATAGGAAATTAAGGTTAATCCATCAAAACACCATTAAAATGCATCTCATATAGTCAAGGTGTTATTAAATCTCATATGAAATGATCACAACAAATTTTGGGTTTCAAGACCATCCGCAGAATCTAGGCCAGAGAGGAATTTCGGGAAATTCTAGACCAATCAGATTCCAGGGAGAAAAACTAGGAAACACCTAATTAACCATTAAATTTTATCATAATTAATCAACAAATCACATGGGAGATCCAAAGATAGCATGAATAAATTAGAAAATGCATTGGAAATCACTAACACATCATGCTATTCCATATTCCTTTACATTTCATCAACTTTCTGGAAAATCCACCAGAGACGGATTCCCGTGAAGAACGAGCCAAAGAGGATTTTTTTGGAAATCTGGGAGACACCAGATTTCAAAGAAATCCATACATGACGGACATCAGTGGTTAAGGAAAATTTTTGGACCAATGGAGATTTCCAGAACAAAGGTTTCGGGCAAAGTTAATCATCTTGCTGAGAAGTCTTGGTGAGTTCTGGGAGTCATGCCAAAGGATGTCATCAGAATAGGTTTCGCCAAGACCAGGTGGTTTTAGTGTAATGTCTCGGTGAAAAGGGACATGGAAAACATATTGGCCAGACTAAAGTTTTTCGATATGGGGTCTCAGTGAAGCTGGGGTGTCTTTCCAACTAGCGATAGGTTTTGAATTCGGCCAGAGGTTTCGCCAATCACGCAGTGGTTCGCCAATTTGAAGTCCCATCCGCATAACCTCTTGCTGACATTATGAAGTCTCTCTGAAAAATATTTGGGCTCACCAAGAAAAGAAGTCTTCACCATGAAGTCCTATGACCGTTAGGAGTTTCACCAAAAGTGAAGGTCTCAGCAAGAGTAATGAGCTCGCCGAAAGGTCTCTACGAATAGACAGAGTTTTAGCGACTGAGAAAAACAGAGCTTGACAAAAGCAAAATGTGCTTAGTGAAAGGTCTCACCAAAGGAAGGATCTCTCCATGAAGCAAACGGGTATCGATATAACTAATGAATTCTGCTATGACCTCCTGCCGACAAGGGCTTGTCTCGCCGATGGCGTACATGAAAATGCATGTCGATGAGAGGCTTTCTTACAGGGTGAGGTCTCGGTGAACCCTCTTTGTCTCATCGATAGTGAAAGAGATTTTATTGGTGTGAGGAACGATACTATCACAATGATAAAATATGAACCTAGGAAGGCCTCTTAGGTGAACTATAGGGTGATTGATATGACATCTCCCTGATTTTGAAGGGTCATAGTGATGGAAATTTTGGAAGGGACGGAGAGTCCCGATTTCATCCAGACATGGAACTAATGTAGAATTTCAAAAGGTTTAACTCAGGACCAGCCAGGGATGGACCCTTTCATATATTTTCCTTGTGTTTCAAGCCCATTTTAAGATGAAATAACCTGACATGGCCCTGCCCTAGGTTTCAAACCCCACCATCCACCATTAGCGCACAGACCAGCTCTGAATTCTGTTGTTTCAACTGCTAAGTTGTTACTAGGGTTTACTAAATACTCTCAGGCAAGATTCATCAAAATGCAGATAGACAAGTGAGTTTGAGACTTACCCAAGAGATGATAAATGATGAAAAACTAAACAAACCTAGCATGAAATGATCACTCTCATAACCTCAAAGTGCTATACATAATTCTCAATCAAAGGTAGGGCAATCAAACACATACCATTATGAAGCGGAAATTGATCTCAGAAGCAGTAAATGCAAAGCCCAATGGCGTCCACAAAGAATAGATGTAGGAACATACACATGAATGCACAAGAAATTGCTACCAAATCAATCAAATCACCCAAATGCCTCAAAATGAAGCCAACAACCCAAAGACCAAACTCTAAGGATGTAGTTCTCAACTTAGACAATGGAAAATGGTGAGCATAATGGCACAAAAGATCTCAGAAATCAAGTAAAATCCAGCCTTCAAAGCACATATGAAGCCATTAATGCAATCGATAAGACAACCAGAAAACTCGGGAAGCTGACAACAGGGCAGAATCTGGGAAAATTTGGCCCACGCAGAAATCCATGAAAACTGAAAATCCCGGAACAATAGTGCACAGTCGGAGTCCAAGCGGGATCTAGGAAAATCTAACCAGGGTGGAAAATCCTGAATCAGGGTAAAAACCCAAAACTTGATCTAGAACTTAGGATTTTCAAAGAATAACCTAGGGAAACACTTAGGCAATAAAAATAAACATTTAAGCACATGCCTAAAGTAAGACAAAACCTCAAAAAGAAAGGGCTAGGAAACCAAAACCGAAACGAAAGAGGGTCCCTGCTTTTAGCGGGGGCTGTGTGTGAAAACTTGCACAACAGATGTATTACTTACAAAGGATTCTTGGACATGATCATTAGTCATTGTAAGTGGTTCAATATCCCCTTGATCTTTGAGTGTACTTGGATCAAGTGTCGAGTTCACATTTCCTTCAATATTTGTAACCATGAGGTCAGAGGGAGTAAACATGTCTTGTAAAGGACCATTGCTAGACTTTAGTGGAAGATTTTGATCTTGCTTTGGAATAAATTATTGAGATATGTCCTCTAACTCATCAGGTGATGTAGAGACATTTTCATCATGATCATTGGTCGATGGATCATGCATTATGTTAATAGGATTAAATAATCCTAACACTCCTTGAATTAGATCACTAAAAAGTGGCTCTTGATGTATGGTGAGTCGATCATCAAATGAGGTGGAAATGTCTTCAATGTGCTCCTTAATTGAGAGATTTTGAACATTGTTTTTAACAATTGTGGCAAAGAGATTGTGAATGTCTTCAACCATAGAGTCAAGTGATGTTGACATTTCTTGAATTGGATCATTGTTGGGTATTTTTGGTGGGTTTTGATCATGACTGAGAAGTGACTCTTGAAATATGTTGATTTGATCATTGGATGAAGTAGACATAGCTTCAAGGTGCTCAGTGATGGATTGATCTTGATCCTTGTTCTCAATAGTTGCCATTTTTTGTGTTTGTGCTTCTGTTTGTTGGGTAGCTTGAGAGGCTTGGGAAGCTTGAGAGGCTTGTTCCACTTGTTGAGATTTTCTTGCTTGTTGCATGGCTAGATATTGTTGGATGGCCTTTTGGTAGGCTTGGTGAGCTTTTAGCGCAATGTTATATTGTCTTGCTACATTTGGTTTTGGTGGTAGTGGTGGTGGATTTGGAATTGTGTTAGATGTAGTGATTGGTGGTTGAAATACTTTTGAAGTGATCATAGTGGTTTGAGAGATGATGAGTGTGATGGGGATGGTTGGAGTGATCGAGGTGATAGGAATGGTTGGAATGACTGAGGTGATAGGTCCTTGGGAGACCATCTTTTGATTTGTCAGGATTGATGTTTTCATTTGATTAGATACCATATGTTGGTTCGATCTCGATGGTATGTTCAAAGGATTTGATGTGATGGCTTGATTGGTGTTAGGTGAATTGATTTGGATGGAGTGATTAGTGCTAGGTAAAGGGGGAAGCCCTAAACCAAGGAATTATGTTGATATGGGTAATGGTGGTGGAGATGTCTCTTGGCACAATGACTCAACTATTTTGGTAAGTGTAGCAATTTGATCTTGCCGAATTTGATCTTGATTTCGATCTTGATTCCCTTGATATAGTTGATTTGGTTTTTGTTCAAGAAGATTTGGGATGTATACTTGTGGTTTTTGAATGGGATCATGGGAAAATTTATTTTGGACAATGTTCTGATATGGGCTGATGTTTAGATTTGGCATGATAGGTTGAAATTGAACATTGTTGATGTTGGGAATCACATTTCCTTAATTTAGGTAACTTTGATTTTGCATGGTGTTACCTAGACTTGGAGTCGTTAACATCTTTTTTGGATTTTGAACAATATTCGTATGATTTCCAAACATATTTATCCCAAAATTTTCCAGATTCATGTTTGGAAAACTTGTAGTTGGTACATTCTCTTTTGGCATGTAGGGATTTGGTGGGATGACACGTTGTTCATTTGAAGGATCATGCATTGATTGTTCGGTTGGTGGATTTGTAGGTTTGGACTTGGATTTAAATCTACCATTGGGAAAGGTGTCCAAAACTTTAATTTGGGCATACTCACATTTGTTGAAGATAATGATCCCATGTACAGTTTGTATAGATGTGAGTGTTGATAATCAATCAACATTGTAAGGCTTTGATAGTTTAGTTGACTTGAATTACTCATGATGTATGGATCAAATTTATATTCCATGTTCCTCTTGTGTTTTGACATTGTTGCAAAAGTGACCACTAAGGTTCTTAGGACCAATGATGAGATGAAGGATAAAAAGGGGGAATGATATGAGTGTTGAACGTTTAGGGACTTTGGATCAATGCTAGACTTAGGGTTTGATTTTGATTGGTTTGATTGGATAATGAACTTGTAAACCCTAAGATGTTGTATGTGGTCTTTAGGATGAACTTGTTCAAAGGATTGCTAATTGAATTAAATATATGAGAAAGGATGCATTCCCACACACCTAACTAAACAAGGCGATTTTGATTTTGATGATTTACCCAAGTCTAGAATGATGTTTCCAAAGCTCTAAAATTGTTTGGGGGGATGGGTTTTGATAGATGTTTGGAATTTGGATGAAGTGTTTTATTTGATCCTAAAATAACCTAGGAAGGACCTATTTACGAGATCAAGATAGTGAAGAACATTCCTTTCTCTAAAAGTAATTCAAAATCAAAAGATCAATGTTTACATGAAAACCAAATGACCAATAGATGCCAAGCACATGTGTGGGGTCCAATTGATTTAATCTTCGCTTAATGGATTATTTTTTACCACAAACACACTCTTGGATAGATTTTGAATCTAGATGTCTAATGTCTCAACTTTCCCCTTATCCCGTAAAGTGTATTATGTGGAAACCAAATAAATTTGAGGCAAGAGTTACCTATTGTTGACCTTAGTAGGAGAAAATTGAGATGAAATCCAAATGTTTAGAAGCCTCTAATGATACGAATCCCAAGGGAAAGCAATAACATGTGAATTTGTTCAAGGATATTTTTTTCTCCTAAAGGGTTTGACATTTGATGCTCATGTTGAATGTTGGTTTTCCAATGTTTTTGATTAAGGCATTGTGTTTTCAAACTGACTCATAAGCAATATAACATCCTAGCTCAATTGGTATGTTTTCCTTAGTGGGCTTGCCTCATGCCCTTCGTAGTAGAAGAGGTGATTTTACATGCAACCAAAGAAAGAGTATAAAGGTATGTTAAGAATGAAGTCTTAACCTCTATACTTTAACCAAGATCAAACATGGCAAGTAACTTTTGGAATCTAAGTTCCAATGCACCACTCTGATAAACTCGTTGGATGGACTGGAGTCAACCGCATGATATTGGCATTTACTCTAATACCACATTTATATCCTGGTTGGAAATACTCTTGGCTTTAGAGTGTTACCGGTTGAGTCGTTCCTTTGGGTGATTACTTTTTCCCCAAGGCAGACCCTCTAAGATAGACAAAAGTGAATAAAATTATTCTCAATTTGATTAACCCTTGTTTAGAAACAAAGGGAGAACACATGCAATAAATTCATTCACACTCACACAAGATTTTGTTCAATTTTAAACCCAAAAATGAAGTGTGGAGGTGATTGCTTTGTCTTAACCTAAAATCATGAAAAAGGCCTTTTAATTCTCAAGATTGCTATAAAGTATGAGAGAAGCGCACATGTCCTTTTTCAGTGAGGTTAGTTTAAGTAAGCCATCACAAAAAAAAGTTGCACTTGTTCATTTTAGATCCCCAAAGCAATTGTGATTTCTTTTCAAGCACCAAAAGACAAATGAGAGTTGCTTTGTTCAATTGTTAACCAAAAAAACAAACTCTAGTAATTTGTATTCCCAATGTTCATTTTAGCCCTTTTGTAGCAAAAAATTGAAATTTTCCTTTTAGAGCCCAAAATAAATTTAGTAGGTCCTAAAAGCTTGAAGGGGTAAAATCCTTAGAAGTGGGATTATAATTGCTCCCCAAAGTGTTCAAAAACACTTGATACAATGATGTGATAATGATTTTTTCTTTGAATTCCATGCTCCATGATCCTTTAAAACCTATAATAAAAGATCCACATGTTAGATTACATCAAGGATCAAAAAGATATGAAGGTTAGATAAATGATTAAGCATAAAAACCCTAAAATTTAGACCAAGTTTCATTATGATTTGACATTAAGTGAAAATTTGAAAATTTTAACTCTATCAAAGTTAATAATAACCTACACCATTTGATAGATTATGAAATTCTACCCCATTTCAAAAAAAAAGCTTCGAAAAAGACCAAAAAATGACCAAGATATGGCCATTTTAAGTTTGCATGAAAAAGAAAGAAATTCAAGCAGTTTTGTTTGTGATGGTAGCTCTGTTTGATTTTGTAGTGGCCCTATATGGCGACTCTAGAGACTCTAGTGGCACAGTTTGATTTTTGAGTGGTGCAGTTTGATTTTTGAGCGGTGTAGTTTGATTCCGGAGTGGTTCTGTATAGCCCCGCTAGACTGTGAGCGGCGCTATATGGCCTTGCTGGACTGTTAGCAGCGCAATATGGCTCCGCTGGACTGTGAGAGGCGTTGTTTGAAGTTTTTAGTAGTGCAGTTTGTTTCTAGTGGTGCTATATAGCCCCGCTAGACTATGAGCGGCACTGTTTCTTGTAAACAAACAAAAACGCGTAATTTTGACAAAAAATGTGATTGGAATGTGAGATTGCCCTCCTTCTAGTTCCAAAATGTGAACCTAGATCCTAATACCTGCAAGAACACAACAAATGAACACATTAATAAGATAAAATGCAAGTTAGAATAGAGATTCCCCATAAAATCCATTTAACCATATTCAAAATGGAAATTAAAAAAAAACACAATGAAAGAAGATGAAAACAAGCTAAATCCTATTGAGAACATGCAAACTCTTGATCTTATGGGGGAGTTGGTGCCAATTTTATGTGGAAATTGGCCCTTTCCCAACTCCTTTTCAAGCTTTTATGATGAATGGTGATGATGATCCACTTTGTTGAAGATTCAAGTGTTTTCCATGATGAAAAAACCTTCATAACCTAGCTATGGATTCAAAAGTATGGATGAAGATTTCTCTAAATTTGAGTATAGTAAGTTTACTCAATTGGTGGATGGATAAAATGAAGGATGACCTATTTATTTATAGAATGCTAAGATGGATGAATGCCAAAAATGAAGCAATGTGGGACTAACATTCAACCAATGGCAATGTGCCACTTGTCAACATTTGATACGATGAAGGTTAGGCACATTTTGATCCATGCGCAAGTTTGAAATTTGAATTTGATGAGATGAAATGTTTAGGGGGCATGAAAGATGAGTTAAATGCCAAGTGGGAGACATGTAAGAGACAATGTAAGAGATTTAAATGCTTTTTTGGATGGAAAAGTCTATTTTGGGGGGAGATTTAATTCTATGAACTTTGAGATTTAATCAAATAATATGGATTATTTAATTAAATAAAGATAGGATGATGAAGTGACCTAGCTAATTACACAAAGACAATGATTTAATTAAATCAAGGGATTTATTTAATTAAAAGGAGAATTATGATGATTTTAATCAAATGAGGCTATTTGATTAAATGGTTAGATAGAGGGAAAATTCAGGATGAGACGATGTTAGTAGATTAGGATCAAGTGTGCGATATCAATCTATATATTTTCAATGTTTGCACCTTCTATATTGTTTTTATAATGCATTTAAACACATTTCATAATGTTGAATTAGGGAGAAATGGGTTCATTAAGCCTATAAATGCATGAAAGTCCTTTACAATACTTTACAACACCTTTACAAGACATCATTACAAGCATGTTATTCTTTTTAGAAGGGTCCAAGACCTAGTATGGATGAATAAAATGCCTCACAACATCTGATTCAAGGCCTCATTAAGTCCAATTTATCATGAATTATTCCCATGTCAAGCAAAGGGTACTTTTTTCTATGGTGCGTTTAGCCCCTAGTTTAGTGAGAGGATGAACTTGCTTCAAACTCACACTATAGTGGAGATTCAAGAGAGATACTCGTATGAAAATGGAAAAGAATGACATAGATCAAAGGAGGTGGTCAAGCCCCTAGGATCCAAGATCCTAAGTCAAACCATCAAGATGTGCAATCATGCAATGGCAAGAACTAAAGGAAAGAAAGATAGGATGGAAAGGATGTACTCACTCTCAGGCCACAAAACTTCAAGCCATCTACGGGGTGAGAAGTCCACAACATACTCACTCTAGGGCCACAAAACTTCTAATGGTCTATGGGGTGAAAATTTTCAAAAGGTGAGAAACATATGCTAGTTGGTATGCACTCAAACACATAGGTGGCTATGGGGAAAGTCATTCCATTGAATGGGCTTCCTGCTCAACCATACCAAAGTTATACCTCCTAATAACTTTAATAAGTTGCCACAAATAAGATGATATCATTTCGAGCTCTATGAGGTAAGGAAAAATTTGCATGCTTGACACTCATATACATTGTTAATGCAAGATAGTGCAAGGATTGTTCAAAGGGATTTTTCTTAGTTCATGCAATGTCTCATCTTAGGGAGCATGATACTTAATGTCTCCAAGAGAGTATAAGTGAAAATGGTCTCATCTTATTTCAAATAGAGGACAAGTGCAAGGTCTCATCCTGGGGAACATTGTGCCAAATGTGTCCAAGAGAGGAAATCACAAGAAAAAGAAAATCACACAATGAAATGTGAGTGGTGATGTATGCCCCCACTTTAAAGTGGCTGCAAACACTAGTACTGTGAGAAATTGCTTTAAAGTAGAAGAAGAGAAAAGAAGACATGAGTGCTTACTTGAAAATACCTATGAAAACTCATATTTTTTTGAGAAGCTAAATCATGAAAAGGAGAAGTATGTCATATGCGAGTCAATCTTAAGATATGTCATCCACTCCCAAGCTTGTTCTTATACGTTCATGAAAGGTTAACGACTAGTCAAAAAGGACAATGACAAATAGCATACAAGCACATGGCTACTAAATCCCTTTCCCCCACTTGCTGTAGGGAAAAGGTGAGCCAAAATGATTAATGAAATGTAGGTGAGAGTGAAAATTAGTATCAATTAGAGGAATTGGGTTCCCCCAAAGAGGGAAGCATACCGAACTCTTAGAAATGTTGGATTATATGACTCAAAGTTTGGAATACATTAGTGGAGTGACCATGAACTCTATGATAGGTGTAGAATGAAGTCTTGAAAGAGCATTTCTTTCAAGTTCTAGGACAGAGGGTGACCAACTGATCTTGGAGGAGTCTCGACAAGATACCCTCTTGATCAAGAGAAGAATGTGGTCTTGTGGTTTGTTTCAAAGATACATTTTTCTTAGTAGTGGATGTTATAGTTACACAAGTGTCTCTAGATTCTGATATTTTATTCTTCCCATTATAGGAAGGTATAAAATATAATGAGTTCAAATCATGAACATTTTGTGAGATAACATTAACATTAAGCGAAGGTATAGTTGTGTGTTCCATGTTTTGTAAAGAATAATGTTCAATACCACTAGTTGTTAAGGATGATTTAGAAGTTTTATTTGTGAGATTTTGGATGTTGAGTAATGATTTGATCTTAGAGAAAAGACAATAACCAAGGCCATGCATTTTTTGTTGTGTGTTAGGCTCTATAGGGTTACAGATGCCTTGTTCTCGATCACCACATCCTTTTCCACTATATCCAAATTGTTTCATGAGTTCATAACCTTTTCCATAAAGCTAATTCATTTCTTTTGGATTGGGTGGTGGTTGATCATAAGCGATATCAAAGGTGACTGTATAGTTTTCTTCTTTGTCTATAGTAGTGGAGGTGGATGCTTTCGATAGGTCTTCCAAATTTTGTGTTGACATGATGGTTGGTTGTTCTTGTTTCTCATTGTTCTTTTGTGTGATTATGTATTCCCCCATAAATGATGGTGTGAATTCTAAGGATCCACAATCATCACCAAATAAGTTAAACACTAATTCCTCATTATTTTTTTCTATTTCAAGAGGGTCTATATTGGATGTTGGAATCAATGTTTTCAGAGGACTTGTAGCTCCTTTTCCAAGCTGCAAGCAACTTTTAGGCTTAGGATCTACTTCAACTTGATAAATATTATTGTTATAGAAATATTTCATTATACGATGGAGGGTTGAAGGCACTGCATTCATCTCATGAATCCATGGTCTACCTAAAAGAATCTATTGTACAAAAGATCATAAGGCATGACATGAATAGGAGTTTGTAAAGTAACCACCCCAACTATAATAGGAAAAGTTATTACACTGAGTGGTTTCTTTGTTGAATTATCAAATACTCAAATAGATATGGAATTAGGTTTTATTGGTGACTTGTCAACACGTAATCTATCAAGGAGATTCACCCTACACACATTAAGGGAAAAACCATTATCAATAAGGGTTCATATTATCCCTATTTTATTGTATCGAGCAATGATCATGAAAGCTTCATTTTGTTTTTGCAACTCTAAAGGAGGCAACTCATTTTGATGAAAAGCAATGTATAGATTAGTTTTATTCATTCGATGGGTTAAAGTTGCTACATCATTTAGAGTTGTACCAAGAGGAACAATAATCTATTTTAAGGCTGTGTGAAGAATATTGTGGTAATCTGGTGAGTTCTGAACTAAATCCCAAAGGGAACTATTTGCAGGAGTATTCTTTAATTGTTCAACAAGATCATACTCCTTTGTGTGTGGGAGGTAACGAGGAGCACTAGGTGGATTTGGTAAAGGTAAGGAGGGTGGGGTTGGTTGCAGTGGTTGTGGATTATTTCAAGTGTTATATGTATGAGAAATGGTATTGTAACTCAGCATTTGTGACACATTAGTTTGAGTTGGGTAGAAGGTGAATTCAAGTTTATGTTGAGGTTGTTGTTTGTGTGAAGGTGAGTAGAGAGTAAACTTAGGTTTAGGTGAAGGTTTATGTGAAGGAGGATAAAGGATGATTTGAGGTTGACTAATGTTAAAATCTTGTAACAAGTGAGAGTCTTCATTGTCTTTCAAGGGCATGTTGTCTTTGTTTTGGGTGATAATATCCTCCCTAGAAGGAGAGTTCTTATGAGAATGAAAATCCACATGTTTTTCACAATTAAGGTTTGGTTCATCAAAAATAACTTCATCACCACTAAGGGAGTTATTAATGGTTGAATGTGTTTGATTATTGATAGTGGGGAGGGGAGAAGAAGACTTTATTTGATTGTGGGTTGTTTTTAAGGTCTCATTCTCTTGTACCATATTATATATCCTACTAGGAGAGCTTGTAATATTTGTCATCTAAGGTTGAAAGTTGTAAAGTAGCTTCATCACAAGTGGGGGAGGTATCAAGAGAAGGACCACTATGGTTACCAAATAGGTCTTCCCAAATGGGATGAGCATTAGGGAAGGGAGGATCAAGGGTGTCATGATTCTTAATAGGGATGTCTTCTAACACCAACCTATCCTCTTTACATCGAGGAGGGATATTAGGAGCTGAACAAGTGTGATTGTCATGAGCTTGGAGACTTGGTAAGGTGATGTGGAGGAATGTATCAATGGTCTCATGTTCTTGTTGTCTAACATCATCCAAAGGGGAATAAAGAAATGGACAATCAAGACCCTCAAGGCTTGTAACTTCTTGCACCAAGATATGTTTGTCACTAATAGGAGAGGTATCAGGAGAAGAAAAAGTATGTGTGTCATGATTTCCTACATTTCCATTCTCACAAATGCATAATGTAATCGTGTGGTCAAGACTAACATGTTCATCATTGTTGTAATCAAAATCAAACTGATAAGAGGGAATGTTATGCTTATAAAATCCATGTTTAATCAAATTAAAGGCACATTTAAAGAACATGTTATCCAAAAGTGAATAAAGTGCAATGTAATTTTCAGATGTAAAAAAAGGTAAATTGCTTATTACTATATGCAATAATCTAAAAAAATGAAATTTGGGAGATGTAAATGTGAAATTAAACAATGCATGAAATTAGTTATTTTAAGTGAGATCTAGTCAAATGCATGTTACAAAAATGCAACTAACTGATATAGGTAGGGTAAGCCACCAAATAGAAGCCTAAAAATAGAGTTTTGAGTTATGTAAAATGTAGTTTCAGGGATCAAAAGGGATTAATTTGTCCAGGGTGGCAAATGAGTCCTAGTATAGACCTTTTTCAAAATTTTCAGGTAGTTGTGAGGTATTTTTAGGGTTTCTAAGTTCTATGATGTAGACCTAATTGAAAAATACAAAATTTAAGAGAGTGGAAATGAATTTAGATGCTAACAATGCAACCTAAATGCACTTTTTATGAATGCAAATTTAATACCTAGCATGCAAATGAATCATGCAAACCATAATTCAAGCTAGATCTATGATGATGAAAGGACTCCAAATCAGTAAAAAATGCATTCAAAAATCAGGTTCACCAAAATGAACTGTATATTTTTGGCACCATAAAAATCTCTTACTCTTTTAGGGTTTTTCACCTAAAAGGAGAGAGGTAGGCTAAAAATGCTAGCTAGGTTCATTCAAAGTATGCAATGTATGATGTTATTAAGGATAAATGAAATGATCTAGATGCAAATAAGCTAAGTAATTAATTGATTATGAATGCAAAACCTAAGAAAGAAATGATGTTTGAAAACACATTATGATATAGAAAAAACACCTAGAAATCAATGTAAAACTGAACAGAAATGGACCAAACTAGAAATGTGCACTTGGGATCTAGAAGGAGGCTAGAAATTACACTTGAAATGCTACCGATATTAATTTTCAAGCATGGTGGGACTCATTCACAATTCTGGGAAAATTAGTCCCAATTCTTTAAAACTGTGTTAGAACCTATTTCTAACAAAAGGGTACCTAAAAATGCAGAAAAACTCAAAATTGACATGTGCAGTTTTCGTACAAATGCCCCACTAAAAGTAGGGACCCTCTTTTCTTTTCTTTGCTTTTCATTTTTTTTTTTGGTAGGGTCCTGACTTCATCCCCCTAAGGGATAAGTCTCTCGGTCTATGTCTTGAATCACCCATGTGCTTTGATGAACTTGCTCTTTGGGGTGCCCTCTTGCAATTTGGTGGTCATGAATCAATCCTTAGAAATCACCTTCAAAGTTTTAAAATTGTGGAAATGGGTAAAATCCTAAGCTAAAGGTGAGTTTTGGGTTTTTCCTGGGGCTTGGGTATTTTCTCCCAGGGTGGAAATCTCTAATTTCTTTTGGTGTCTTGGATGTCTGAAGGTTATTGCTTAATGTTACATCCCAAAGATTTTAGCACTTTGCAGAATGTTGTGTATCACAGAATTCTCCAGTTTCCTATATGCCTTTGAATCCCCAACTTATGTCATCCCATTGGATTCCTGAAATAGGTTCAAGCGGCCATTTTGCCTCATTTATGATTGTCGTCTGAATGCTGCAGCTTGAATTTAATGGAATGTTGAGAGATATATTGGTGAATTGGTATTATTTGTTTCACATTTAATTAGAGAGAGCTTGATCCTAAGGAATTGTGTGTGAACTTGATTGTTGGAATGGAATTGCTGGTCTTGGTGACGTTTCCTTCACCTTGTTAACATTTTCTTCAAGTTTGAAGCTTGCTGCCAGTTGTTTTTCTACTGAATTATGATCCATTAATGGTATGTGCATGGTGCCTTTGACTTTAATTATCGAGTATGTATGGTTTTCTAGTGTGTTGCATATTCCATGCTCAGGTTTCTACATATCTAGAGGTCTTTGGTTAGACTAGGGTTAACCCCCTCTTCATTTAAATGCCTCCCCTGAATGTTGATGGCGTAACCTTCCATTGAATTGATGATTTAAATCCTTGCTAGGCTTAGCCTTTGAATTTAGTGTTGTGCGTGATGGTGATTTGGTTCAATTGACCTAGGGTTCCTTGTGTTCATGAATTCATGATCTGGATATTAGTTTGAGCTGCTGATTTCCCATTTGCATCTGATCGTCACTCACTTTTGAGAACTTTGAAGAACTAATTTTAATTTGATTGAATAAATGAGTGTATCAAGGCTAGGATTGGTTATACATGGCAGAACCCTAGGGTTACGAGTTTTGAATTCCTGTCCAATATCAATCAAATTGTGCTTAAATGAGTTATAGGTCTAAGCACTTAGTGAATAAATTAGAATGAATAAGATTTAAACCCTAATCCCCAAATTAATGATCATTCGATCAATTTGGGTGAAATTGTGAAAAAATCAAGACTTTCAAAGATTTTAGGCATTTTAGGAAATTCCTTCACATTCAGAAATCTCTGAAATTTCCATAGCCCTGTCATTTACCTAGGAATGCATATAAATGTGAAAGTTATGTTAACTTCACCAATTTATGTCCTAGACGGAAATCCTTGAACTTTCTAAAATTGGGGAAATAGTAGAAATGGATGAATTGACATTTCATGATTTTGGGTATTTTATGAATGGTTTGAATGATTAAAGGTTGGATATTGCCATTTCTCAAGATATATAATGATTATCAAATGATGTTTAGGTTGTTAGCTTTGCTTTCCTCACTGATTTTTTCCTAGCCATGAAGTCCCTGAAACTTCCTCCCTGGCTTGATTTCCACGAGGGAACGAAAATCTTAAGGCTTTTAAGGAATTATATTTGTAATATTTTAAGGAACTTTGATCATTGTTTGGGCTTATTTAGACGATGAATGTTTTATTTATGATGGGCTAACCTTAAATCTTATTTCGTAATGGATATTGATTGTGACTTTATTGTGTGTAGGATGAATCAAGCAAGGTTGTTGCTAGCAAGGGTAAGAACAAGGAAATGGATCCTAGTGTTGAGGGAGCTCCTGTTTCAGAGGCTAAAAGGATTAAGTTGGATACAAAGATCAAGGCTTCTAAGAGTAAACTCATCTCCATTTTGTTAGAGGTGACTGACACTAATATGGGAAGGTGGGACTATGAAGAATTCAAAGCAAGGATTGTTGCAAATGACCCTTCTTTGTTGGTGAGGAGAATGAGAGATTCTAGGTTCGCTCATGTGTCATGTTTCCCTTCCATAGTACAGTGTAATGAGCTTGTTTTGGAATGTGCTCAATATTATGATCAAGGAAAACATAGAGTGATTAGTCCATAGGGAAGAGTACTTGCAAACATTTCCCCTATCTCGGTTGCCCAAATGTTTGACATGTCTCATGTGGTGCAATTTGATATTGATATAGCCAAGAAGTATTATGAGTAGGATACAAACAAGGCTCTCAAGATTATTAATACTTGGCTAGAGAAACCTAAGGCATACATTTCTATATTTCAAAAAATGTTGTTCAAAGCTAAAATCAAATCAAACTACTATGATGCAATCACTCTTCTTAGTAGAGTGATGGGTCTTAAGAGTGTAGGAATATTTGAGAATTGGATGTTTTATTTTATTGTGAGAATGGAACAAGGTACATACGACCATTGGGAAGGAAAATCAGTAGGATGATTCATGAGCAATTATGTAATGTTTGGCAGACCAAGACTTTGACTATGAAATCTTATTTGGTCTATGCCTTGGCAAGGTTCCACCCATATAAGGGATAAAGCACTCAAGTGGTCTTTTGGTAGGATGTGATCTATGAAGTCTACCTTGAGTTACATTTCGATAGTTGTAGCTATAGAAGGGTAAATGATGCATTTACTATGTACATCACAAGATTTCTCCAGGGTGTAGAGCATGTTAGGATTTCTGATGCTACCAAGGCGTTGATTCAGAAGTATGGAGCATGGTTTATACAGTTTCCTACATTTTCCTACATTAGGATTGATGGTTGTCAAAGATCTCCATACAGATTGCTCAGGTATCCTACTGATCACATCATTCTTTTGGAGGTTACAAGGAAAATTTCTACCTTTGATGCAATTGTGAAGAAGTATATGCACAAAAATGGTTTTGACAATGAGTTCCCATTAAGGATTAGAGGTAATGAGGCTTGCCCTTCCTTAGCCATGACACACTTTTTTGAAGAAGAGATGGGAAGCTTTGACTTATCTTTGCATACTAAGAGGCATAGATTTGTTAGAACAGGTGGGGCACAAAAGAAAGCCAGCAGATAATTTAGATATAAGGATGATCTTGAAGATTATTGGGCCAACTGCAAAGATGAATTCGATGTTGTAAAGATTTTTCCAGATTTCCTACCAATTTAAATAGATTGTATAGCATCAAGGCCACCCTAGATCAAATTTATGATGATGGAGAAGTGATATAGCTTCATGAGTATGAATCAGTTAAGGATAAGCCAATAGATGAAATTGATTGGATGAAAGAAGAAAAAATAGAATCGGATCAAATCAATGCCCTTGTGATCAAATACAATAAGTTGTTAATCAAGCACAAGATTTGGGAATTAGATACTAAAGGGAAACATTATACTTATGACCTGATGGGAAGCTTGAAGTCTTAGTCTACTTCTAAGGAGGAGTAGGACCCAAAAGGAAAGGAAAATGTGGGCTCCCCTTTTAAAATGAAAATCAAAGGTGTTCAAGTAGAGAATGGAGAAGAAAAGAAAAGATTGCCCATGGCAAAGAAGAGAGACACTATTTCCAAAGAGAATAAATCTGCTCGAGAAGAGGAATATGAGGAAGAAGGAAAGAAGGGTGATTTCATTGTGCCTAATAGGAGAAGAGTAACAAGAACATCAAGGAAGCAAAATGAGCCTCCAAGGGGAAAGGATGAGATAGGACCGAAGTTGGTTAATGTTGAGAGTTCTGGAGAGAAAACATAGGTTTATACTCATAGGTCAAGAACTTCATCCCCTAAAGTAGGTTTGGTAAAAGAAAGTTCTCCCATGATTCCCTCTATTACACAACAAAAAAATTATAGTTCTACCTCTCCCCCTATTTAGGAAGTGCATAGTGAAGAAAAAGAGCCAAAAAATGTAGTTGTTGAAGATATCCATCAAGGTGAAGACACAAAAGAATTCAAGGATGGGGATCTTCAAAATGTAGAGGGAGAGATTGGTAGGATTCTACAATCCTCTTTGGTGTCATATGAAGATTCACCAGTCAAGGATACAAGGGAGAAATCCCCTAAGAAAGAAGAGATGCATGAAAGAACTCCCTCTCCAACTCATGAGGTGAAAAAGGTACATGACAAGGTAAAGAATGTGAATCTAGGGGAGGATAAAGAGAATGATAAAGAAAAAGAAGATAAAGGTGAATAATTTCCTACAGTGTAGGATTCAAATATTAACTCCTTCATCGATCAACCAGAAAAGGATAAACAGGGTGAGCAACAGCCAGGTATCTCTACTCCTAGTTGGCTCGATGAGGAATTAAAAAGAAATAAATTACTTGTAGATGATACTCCTCTGAGTTGGGATGATTTACTTGCTAATATTAGAAGAGGTAAAATAAAGAAGAATTCCAAAACTATTTCTAGAGTTGATTGGGATGAATCAAACAATGGGGTGATTCATATTGCCACTCCTACAATAGATAAGAGTAAGGATGAGGTGACTCAATATTATAGCATTCAAACAATAAATTTGGGGCCTACCTCTAGAAGACAAGAAGTAGATGAGTTCAAGGGGTTTGCTACTATAATTTTGAAAAGATTGGATAAATAAGTAGAGGCTATGGAGAGATTGAAGAAAGAAAACGCAGAGTTAAAAAAACATCTGCAAACTCTCATGATGCCCTTGCAGTGTATCAGCCAGATTGGTTCTTCTTCATCAACAGTAAATTTATTACCTATGGAGATAGTTAGTGAGATTGAAAAGATGAAAACCTCCACATAGGCTAAGCATGAATTGTTACATGGAATAGGGCTAAGGGGAGATAGTTTGATTAAGGAAATTTTGTCAACTGGTTGGGATGCACACAGATCATTTGAGTGGTTGTAGAATTTGTTGGCACACGATAAAGCCGATGTGGACTTTCTTCTATAGAAAACAAAAGAAATCATGGGTTATTCTGAGGAAAAGCTAATGAGTGATGGAATCTTTCCTTCCTCAAAGATTTTAGAACCTTGAGAGTGCTATGAAGCCCTATAGATTAGATAGAGAGTTCTAAAGAAAATCCATAAATAGGGTCAATAGGTGGGAAATACATTGAATGGAATTTATAATAAATGCATATCATTCTTTGAGGTAATGATTTGGACGAAGAATTTTTCACCAAAGCATCTGAACCTTGAACAATTAAGAAAATGGTGGCATGAGGTTTATGCTCTAGTTGATGATGCTCCAATCACCACCCATTATTTGGGTGATGTGGCCACCTATATTGCTATTATGGAGAAGTTTCAATATCTCAAGGTAGAGTGGGATAAGGTCATTAGGGAATCAAGGGAAGAGATTAAATCAACTAAAAGAAGATTTAAACTATTGATTACTCCACCATTGGCCGACTTGGAGATGATTTTCCTTAGGGTGCAAGATAAATTGGGTCAAGACAAGGATAAGGGTCCAGTTAATGAATGACTACATCATGAATTGTGCTTCCCATTTATCTAGGACCTTCTACACATTTCCTCCTATGACCTCTACATGCATTGGAGTGATCTTCATTGGAGAGTCCTGGCCGACCTGGAATGAACCCACATATTAAATGAGGGACATGATTATTTTATTCAAGGAAGCTTCTGGGCCGACATATTGTGGCCGACCTAGTTTGAAAGTGGCTATAAATTGGGATTTTGTCCTCATTTATGGGGGTTAGAAGGTAGAAAAACTAAGTGATAGTTGCAAAAGCTAGAATTAGGAGTTAGTCTTTTATGAGAGCAAGTGTTGTTACACTGAATACTTGAATTGTTGCAAACATTGGGTGATTCAATATAAGTAAAGACATTGTTCTTTGGTTCTCTTTCTTGTATTGTTTTATCTTGCATGGTTCTTGTTATTTAATCTCTTTGAGATTTCTTAGAGATTATCAGTCATATGTTAGAATTTAGATTTAGAAGTGATGCAATGGTGTTTATGGTTTGATAGTTAAAGTGTTTAAGCAATCCTTGGTCCATACTTTTAGTAGCTTGTTGATTGTAAGTTGTGTAAAGTTAGCCTAGGCCTAATATTTGTGAGCTAAGTTCAGTTGTGGGTGTTTATTCATTTCAATTGTAGAATTGGGTTGATTTGAGTATATGCTTCATGATCCAAGAATCTTTAATACCTCAGAATATTGCACTATTTCTGTGATATTGCAGATTAAATTTTGGTTAAGTTGGAATTGGGTTTTAAGGATTGGTCCACTTTGAATGTTTGATCATTTGGATTGTTGATCTTAGAATTTACTTTAGTTTTAAAATCTTTTTGAACCCTTTATCTTTTGCTGTTTATTTTGAATCTAAGTTAGATTTAGGAATTCAAGTATCATTACATTGCTAGATTTGATAAGTTTGAAAGTTCCAGCATTTGTTTTGTAAGTTCCCTTTGTGATTACCAGCATTTTAACATTTATCACTGAGTTTTTTTTACATTTTCAAGACCTGACCTTAGAGACCTTGGGGTTATCTCTTGAGGCTTGGTGATAGAGATTTATCTTTCAAGAGAGATAGGATATTATATTCTTTTTGAGTTGTGCAAAAAAACACCATCAATAGATTAGTGCTAGAAGGAGGGCCTTAATAAGCAAGCTGGATCACTTTCTATCTACCATTTCTCCTGAAAGATTCTGAAGAAGAGCTAGATCTACACTAGGAGATGAGGAATTTCACGAATTGCAAGCTCCCACTAGGTCAAGAAGGACCAAAAGAAGGGGAGTATCATCTTCCACCCTACCCCTTCCATCATCTCCTTCATCCTCATCTTCATCAAGTCCATCTTCATCTGAATATGAAGCATTCCCATCTAACACCCTCAACTAGTCATAAATTATCCCTTACCACCCTCACCTCCACCAATGGCTTTTGAAGCTAATAACCCATCTCCATTATCCTTCAACAACTACAATGTCATACCAAAGAACCCGAAACATTTTTGTTCCAAGTTCTATACTAATGACCCTAATAGGACTGCAGAGGAACACATCAGGATTTTTCAAACATGTCTTAGGGATAGGGGAATTAACCATGAGGATGTTTCATGTAGACTATTTCCTTATTCCCTAGGAGAAGATGCATTTTATTGGTACAATTATTTGCTTGCTAGATCGATTCATAATTGGACTGAGTTAGAAATTGGCTTTTTGCAAAAGTTCAAGATTCTCATTAGTGCTAGTGAGTTGTATCTGCAATTTTACCAAATTTAAGAGAGAATTCAATGATCCCATAGGGTCTTTCAATAATAAATTTCATCAGGAATTTACTAGGTTGCAAGCTCCTTATGTTGTAGATGATGCCACTACTTTAGAAGTCTATTATGAGGGTCTTGATAGCTTGAAAACCACCTTTCTCAAATGGAGACCCAATCCTCCAACTACCTTACTTGGTGCATACACAGAGGATGTCAAGGATATCATAGACTTCAGACAACACTTATCTATCCCGTTACCATCATTAGGACCCACTGCTCACCTAGGACAAGTTCAGACTCTTAATCAGGCTCTTACCAATCATACTCCTATTATGAATCAAATACCTCAGCTACCTCTAGTTCCCCATCTAGGTCCTCCTATAAACCAAGCCCCACGAATGGTAAATTATCCTCAACAAAGTGCTAATCATCCCCTCCACCCACAAAAGTAGGATGGTTTCCCTACATACTTGCAAAATTCTGAGGTATTGAACTAGTTATTGAGCACTAGTACAACAGCAAGATATCCCCAGAACAATATGATCCAGGCTCCATATAGTAATCCTGACAAGGGGAGCTAAATGAAAAAGTGAACAAGTTGAATGTGGAGGTCACTTATCTGAGAAATCATAATAGTCAACTCCAAGTTGTTCAAAGGAGTTTGCAATCTAACAACAATAGAGAAAATCAGGACCCTCAACAAGGATAGAACTTTGACAGAGGACAACATTTTGAAAGAGGACAACCCTCTAGTCAGAATTTTGATAGAGGTCAGGAGGGTGGACAATGATTTGATAGAAGATGACTACCTAGGTAGAATAGGACATGGAATACGAGGCCAAATAATGGAGGTGTCGTTACCCCATTGGATCAACTAGATAATCAAGAAAAGCCTCCAAGTGTTGTGTATCTAGCTAAGGATGCTTTATCAAGTTGGTGTAGGCTCCATAAAACAAGTCCAAATTCTGAATTAGATTGCATTGAGTTCCAAATGGCTGCATCTATCTTTCAGTATGAGGTAGAGAATAATGCAAGCAACTAGGAGCTATTACCATCCACTCCTTATGACTCACCTGTACTAGTGCTAAATCATACTCCTTTCCCATGAGGTGAGGAGAATAGACCTAAAGAAGAGTCAGGTAAGTTGGAAGATGAAGCAAATAAAGTGTGCAATGGAGATGAGATTACATAATTATTCAATGGAAATTTTGAGAATGATAATGACCCTTGGGATGAAGAGGAAGCTAATGTTGAAGAGGTACAGGTGTTCCAAAGGCCAATCAAGAAGTATGGCTTAAGAGATAGGCCAACCAAAGGTCCACAAGCTAGAGGTCCATTTACCAATGCCAACAATAATTCAACATATCCACATGTTCATAAGCAATATATATCAAACGAAGGATAGGCACAAGCTGGGACATGAAAAGGGAAGAGTGTAGATACCAACAAGGACAAGGTGGTGAAGTATCTTATGGAGGCTCCTACTTATATGAGCACTGAGCAACTGGTTGCATATGTTGTAGAGGAATTTAAGAAGCTAAAGGTAAGTTTGTCTGCATTTGAATTATTGAGAGTTCCTACTATTATAAATGCAAGCTTAGGAGCTTATAGTGAAAATATAGTATCACAAGATAGGCCAGTTAGTGGGACAACTAATAAAGTACCTAACTCTCAAATATCAAAAGATCAAGGGCAAGTTCAACCAACACTTGGAGACAAAGGGAAAGAAAAAGATAAAAGCCAGGTTGCTCAGGTTGATACCCCCTTAACTTTATTCCAAGCTAGAAAAAAAACTCCTCCATTTCTGATTTTTATTTGTCTCTTTAGGAAGAATTTACACAATTGTTTGCTAGATTCAGGTGCTTCCATGAATGTGGTGCCCTCTGTTGTTTGTAGAGCCTTAGGAATTACCCCTGTTGTCTCTCAAAAGAAAGTTACTGAACTGGATATAACACAGGTTAATGTGGTAGGGGAACTAAACATGATTCCCATACAAATTTCTTTAGATCCAAGAATTCAACAAGTCATTAATATACAGGTAGCAGACATACTTGACACTTATGGTCTGATTTTGGGAAGAGACTTCACTAAGGCCTTAAATGGATATGTATCAACTAATCAGTCACACATGTGGCTTCCTAGGAAGGGAGTGCTAAATAAAATTAGGATAGAGAGAGAGCCTAGGATGAAGTATGTAATCATAGAATATCATAATACTTCAAATGAAATATTGATATCAAAAGTAAGTATGGGTAACTATGTGCTGGCAGCCCCTATTAAAGAGTTATATACAAAAGAAATTTTTATGTTGCATACCACACCTGTTGATTTTACAATAGAATCTAGTAGCACTGGAGCCCTGGTCGAACCAATTGAAGAGGATGATGATCTTGAAGATAACGAACTCGGCCTATTGGGCCAATTTTAGGAATTCATCTAGAAGTGTATAGAAGATCAAATTCATTTGGGTAGAGATATGAATTTTGAGGAGTTTCTTTTACCAAGTTGGTGTAGAGTTCACAATGCTTCTCACTTAGAATTGGAATGTTGCTTGTGTCATACAACAGTTGAACAAGTACAAAAGTACATTAATCCTACTCCAGTAGTCAGAATTAATATATAGAATACTCAAGAGGATCCCAAAGGAAAGAAGTTAGTGCATCCTGAAGAACCCTCCAATAGTAACAACACAAGAGACAAGATGAAAAGATCTAGAGTACCTTGCACCCTTTGTCCTTTTTTGGATTAAAAATTTTCATTGTGGAATTAACTCCACTACTTGTAGTGCTTGATAATGTGACCAAATTCCAGGTGTTTGAAGATGATAAGCATATCTTGGATTTTATCACAAGATTTGATGTATTCACTCTTAGATCATTGATGAAGCTGAACCTCAAGAAGCAGAAATGGACTTAGAAGGGGTCATCAATTTGAAGACTAATACTATTCCAAGGGGAATGATACATCTAGAGAGAATTTTTGATCTTGATAGGGTAAAAGATCAGGATAAAGATGCTAAGGAGTCAATCAGTAGCTAGTGTGAAACATACAACATGGGGACTCAAGATGATATCAAGAATGTCTTTATTGGTAAAGTGTGAAAACTAGAGGAGAGAAAAGGAATCATTGATGCCTTGCATACATATAAAGATGTGATAGTCTGGAGTTACAAATACCTAAAGACATATGGCACTTCAGTTATTACACACACCATCCATCTCAAGCCAAATGTCAAACCATTCATGAAAAGGTAAAGACCAATTAATGGCTTGTTGGAGACAATCATTCAGAAGGAGGTGCAGAAACTACTTTCAGCTCGTATCATATTCCTAGTAAGACATTCAACCTAGGTTGCAAAATTGGTTCTAGTGAGAAATAAAAATGGGGAGATCAAACTCTGTGTTGATTTTAGGAACCTTAACCGGGCCTCATAAAAAGATAATTATCCAATTCCTTCATTGAATGAAGCGCTTCAGATTGTCAATGAATCTCAAATGATGTCTTTTCTACATGGGTACTCTGGATATAACCAAGTCATGGTGCAATATGAGGATAGACATAAAATTTCCTTTACCACTAAGTGGGGTACCTTCGCTTATAGGAGAATTCCCTTTGGGCTAATCAATGTTGGAGCAACATTGCAGAGAGCCATGGGCATTTCCTTTAAGGACATCATTGGTAAGTGCATAATTATTTATATGAATGATTTGACAATATTTTCAAAAAAGTGAGGTGATCATATAACAGATTTGTTCAAAGTGTTTCATAGGTGTAAAGAGTTTGGCATTTCACTTAATCCAAAGAAATGTATCTTTGGAGTTACTAAAGGAAAACTCTTGGGACATGTTATCTCAGAGAGAGG